>VZRX01000841.1:852-12790 GCA_013398075.1 Notiomystis cincta
CATCTACTTCATCTATAGAGTCCCTGGAAGCTTGTGATTTGGATTCACCTCTTAGCATTAAGTATGGAATATATAATATTCTGTATGGAAGTACTCTCCAGGATGCTGAATTATGGATTAACTCACAGAAATCTGTTGAACTGCTTAGTAGAAAATAAATTTATACACATATGTCAAGATTTAAAACAATTTATTAACACAGCTTCTGTTGCAGATTTCTGTAACTGTATGCTAAACTCCAATTCCAGAAATGTTGGTAGTTCTCAAGAATCAAAAATACATAAATCTTTAAGAGCTTTTCAGTAACAGAGGTTGGATTATGTTAGGCCCCTTTCACACTCTGTCCACTGTGGGATGTTCTCAGGGTCATGAGGGTTTATTTTGGCTGAGGAAAGAGGCTGTGTGTAGTCAGGCTGACTGTCTCCCAGCACTCCCCATCTGCACTGAAAGTGCCCACTAATAGGTTTGAAATAACAATACATTTGTCCTCTGGGGAAGATTAGGTAGAGCTGTGGAAGATTTTTGCTTCTCTCATACAGAAAGTTTTAAACTGGATGGTTTTCAGAAAGGAAGGGATTTTATGACCTTCTTATTGTCTACAGAATGCCAGAAGCTTTTCAAATAAATAGCAACCTGTGTAAAAGAGTGTATGAACTAAACTGAGCTTTTATTGTGTCCAACAGACACATTCCCCTTAACTTTCTGTACATAAACTTTCTCACTGCTTTGCTACTGAAAAAAATGTCAGCAAGCAATACTTTGCAAGAAGAAATTTATCTGCTGTATTGAACTGTCTGGAACCCAATTAAATTCAAGTATGTGTATGTTTCAGGGGAGGGTATAAGCAAGGAATCAGGGTTAAGCTTTCCAAATTAGAAAAGTTTTCTTTGTACGCTACAATCATTCTGGAGGGAAAAAAAATAAAGTCACACTTTTTTTTTTAGCAACATTTTTCTTTTAATACATTTTAATTGACAGAGAATTTGCTGAGGCTGTATTTCAAAGACAAGGGATCTCCTTTTATGGGTCATTGCTAAGCCTTGTTTAAAAAGGAGCTAGTGGCCTGATTGCGTCAGTTCCTCAGAGTCTGGTTGAGGCTCAATTTTCTGCGCTGCTGGGCTCTCCAGGCTTCTGGTGGAGTTTATAAGAAGTGAACACAGGCAGCAGTAAAGAAAATTTGACTCTCCAAATATCTCAAATGGGGCTTGGGAAAAAAATATTCAGAATTCACGTCCACTTTTCGGACATGCATTCAAGACCTGGGTTTCCTGACGTGAGAAATATTTTAATCCATTAGGCATTCTTTTTTTCTTCCAAATTATGTTTTAATTCAGAGGGATCTGTGAATAGTTTTCAGATGAGTTTCTGTCTAGAGGGTCTCTCTGCTTCTTGTCTGGTACAGGAATACTTGGAAATACTAAATCAATCTTGAACATGGTACTGTATATCTTCCAAAGAAAATAGCTTAGACCCTGAAAATGGTGAATATTTTCTTGCCTGGCACTGGGAAATACTGGCACATCCTTCTGTCATCAGGCCACAGATCCAAAGGACATGGCTGCAGAACCACGTTAGCATCTTCTTGTCATTGCTAGCCCTGGGCTAACTATCTGTCTTGTCAGTTGGGCTTAATTCAGTTTGAGGTTACAAATCAGCCCCCAGAAATGACTGTGAACATCAGGGAACTTTGTTCAGAAAGTTGTCTGCATATGTGTTAAAAGAGTGACCGCTGACTTGACTGCAGTTTGCTGTGCCAGTCTATCCTCTGGAATCTCAAAGGAATGCTCCAGGTCCCTTGCTCTAATCACAAGCTTATGAAATTTAGAGAATATTTCTGAAACCGCTTCCCTGTGTATTGAATGTCACTACTTCACCACAGAGGTCCCTGATTTATACATCGATGAAATTTATTATTGTTGTTGTTGTTATAGTGACCTTGTATGAATTTTTGATCCATCATATTGAAAGCCAGATTGCAAAATGCAATGACAAGTACCCCCTACTGTATAAAAAGTCAAATGTGTTCTTGAAAAGTACAATGTACATAGAATGAGTCTAGGGAATTGATCAGCCCTTTTTGTTGGTATTTGTCATAGAGCAGGTTCAGCCCCTGAAAAGAATTGCATCTGGACTCTAAAACTGGAATTAAGCACTTGACTTAAAAGCTAAAAAAGTTGTGTACCTACATTATTACTTTTTTTGAAATAGTTACAATTCTCCATTGAATTGGATATCCACTTTTCACGGCCAGCTTTAAACAATGTGCAAAACCAAGATAGGTTTCAGAGAAAAGCTTTACTGATGACAAATGGATTAAATATGCCTCGTCATGAGACATTCAAGGTACCTGATCTATTCAGCTTATAAATAGGAGTGACACAACCATAGATTATAAATATGTTTCTTATAAATGTAAGAAGAAGAATTTGAATAAAAGAGTTTAGCAGACAAAATAAAAATAAGATTGAGTGTGTGCAAGTTGAAGCTAGAGAAATTTGAACTATAAATAAAACTAAGTTTTAACAGGAAATGTAATGAACAATGTGTGGGAATGACATGTCAAGGGTTATGTTGGATTTTTCATCACTAGAAATGTTTAAATCAAGGAGTTACCTCAACACTGGAAGAGGCTGTCAAGAGAAGCCACAGAATCTCCATCTTCAGAGATATTCGAAATGTGACTGGATATGACCCTGAACAACCTTATCCCACTCTGAAGTTGTCTCTAACTTGAAAGTTTGTCCTTGTTTTGAGTCAAAGGTGTCCTCCATCAGAGGAAATGTCTGTTATTTGAAACTTCATAAAAGTTTTGTCTTGCTCTCCCTCTTCATATGTCAAAGGACTTGTAGGTTGACAGAGGAATTATGACCTTCAGAAAAAACAATGACTAAGAAAGAAAGACCAAATCCTGTCTTTTATGATGCCTCTACCTAGGTGGCTTTTTCTTCTTTTCCTTCCTTCATTGCTTTTCCACCTGAACAGCTCTGACTCACTTGTACTGTCATTTGCTTTCTACACAGCATAAAATTGAAATAAAAGAAGCACTAATAAATACCAAAAGAACTACTCAGCTTAGCAAATTGGCTTTACATAAGGTCAAAGAAAAGGCATTTCTGAAACCCTGTCACTATTTGTTCCTGAACATTAGCAAATAGCACTACAAAAGGCCTGGGCTTAGGCTATTCCTTGACTAACCTGTCTGAGCAGGGCATTAAATAGGCATTTGTTCCTCTACATATTTCTGCTCCACTTAAAGACAGCTGCTGCAACTTGTCCAGGTCTTCAGCCTTCCAAATATCCTGAGCAACTTTCTGGGATGAAAATTTCCCTGTTGTTTCAATCAGACCCAAGTGGTTAAACAGTAAATTGAGGATCTATCTCATGTCGATTACATATTGGGAAGTCACAGCATTTGCCTCTGAAACACTTGGTTCAGTGTCTGGGGTCTTCTTTTGGAATTTCCTCCTCCTGGGTAAGTCCTCAGAAACTGAGGTAAATAATTAACCTAGAAACACTGCTGGCTGGCCAGCCAAAGTTTGTAAATTAGCTTTTTGCAAAACCCAAGTACTGGAATTACAGGCTCTGAGCAGTTCCAGGGGAACTATCAGCAGGGTATATTACTTTTCTCCCATCCTGTGACTAAGCAAATAACCTTTTTTGTGTGTGTGCCTTTGTGTGCTGGGAGAACACAGGACTGCTTGACAGTGTGCATTTTTGAGCAGCACAGGCAGAATGGAAGCAAAGCACTTGAAACGGTCCACTGGTTCCTGGCTGACAGCACAGGTTTACTGTAGAGGCCCATTGTCTTAAAAGTGTTACAGAGAAATTTTGGAAAGCTTTGTTCTCTACAGGCATCTCCCAGTGTAACAGAACTGTAAAGAAGCTGAGCTTTAGAGAAGTAACCACTTATGGTTCTTTTACTAATGATCTCTTTTGTGTTGCTCCGTACATTTCAAAAGTCTTGGGTGAGATGAATTAGCCATCTCAGTACTGCACAGTAGAAACATGTTGAATATTTCTACATGAAGAAGACATATTTTGTATTATTAAGACAAGAAATGTGTTGGGGAAAAGCTGTTTTAAAAAGTGAAATCTCTGCATATTTTTAGAGTTGTATTTAAAACTCAGTTTTATTTTATTTTGTTTCTGAAGAAAACCCTTTCATTCAAGCAAAGCTGCTGAATTTGCATCAGTAATTGATTCAAGGAAAACCTATGGTAGTATTTTGCATGAGGTCAGACTCAAAGATCAGAATGGTCTTCTCTGATCATTAGATCTATGAATCTATGAGAGATCTGAAGATATGCCTGATTTAAATTCAGAGACCCTCTTGAACATCTCATCAATGAATTATCCAAAATAAATATACAAAAGTGGGGGGCAAAATTTAATTATTATATAAAGAGAGAGAGATCTTTGCTTGACAAAGTAAGTTTAAGGCTCTAGAAGGGACAACAGTGCTTATTGGCAACAAATTTCTGATGTTTCTCTGTTTTTCTAAATATTAATAAAAAACATCTTGCAAACATTTCTAGGTCTTCATCATCCTTATTTTCTCTTTATCATTCTCTCTCTTTCTCTCATGAAATGTAACTAACTTGCTTGAATCTCATAGACTTTCCCACCATAAGATTTCTGAAAATCAAGAAGCCTGCATGAAATATTCTGGTTTCTGCCAAATAATGCACTTCAATGAAAATCTGCTTAAAGCTGCTATTTTCATCTCTTCTACCACTCTGAATATCGCAGTATAATCTTAATCCTTCTCCATTTTAAACCACTATTTCCTGTCACACTTCTCCCAGGCTTTCCTTTCCAAACTCAGGTTGCCACAGGTCTTTCTACCCTTATTATTTCCTGGGACTCCCCCCAGACTGCCAAGTTTGTTCATTCCTGATATACACAGAATAGTTTATTTTCAGTAAGGAGGGAACAAGCCTGAACTTTGCCTTTCAAATAAGGATCAATTTACACACTCATTTGAGAGCACCTCTGCTGTCCTGGGTCCACTCTCTGAGACCTGGCTATGCCCTCCATGGCTCTGGGCTATATCCTTGTATTATCCTATATCTGGCTTGTGTCCTAAGCTTTTTCCATTTGTGCGTGCCTGGATCAGGTTTGCGTGTCATGCTTTAGGGGTGATTTAAGTGAGGAGCTACAAGAAACTTTCCCCATGTTTCATGGACCCAATGCCAGTCAGTTCCAAGGTGGACCTGACACTGGCCAAGGCCAAGCCCTTCATCATGCTGGAAGCACCTCTGGAGTGAAAAAAAAAGGGGAAAAAAAGGGGGAAAAAATAAATGTAGAACAGCTGTGCCCCCACAGCCAACAGAGACCCACAGGAGGCAGAGTTTCACATGCAGCCTCTGGAGGACCCCACACTGGATCAGGGGGGTGCAAAATGGAGGCTGTGATCCTGTGGGAAGCCTGTGCTAGAGCAGGACAAAGTGTTTCATCAAAATAAATAAACAGCTCTCATTGCTCTGCAGATACCAACCGTGCAGCAGTCAAATATATTTTTCTTGTTTTTCCCCCCCCCCCTCAAGTATTTCAGGGCAAANTATTTCAGGGCAAATCATTTTAGTGATTCAGTTTCTAAGGTCCTTTAGGCATAGAAAGATTCCTAAAACTCAGGAGACACTACATTATGGCACAGGAAAGGGAAAATATTTTTAGGATCTCAAATATAGAGGTAGGTGTGTGTGTGTGTGTGTGTGTAGGTGTTTTAAAAGAAATTTTACATGGCATTGGACTTTTCTCTGCTTATCTTTAGATATAAATATTTTGTCTCTTTTTTTCTTATTATTACCTGTATCAATCTCTGCTACTTAGTCTTCTTGCTTACAAAGAAACGTAATGAAGATGGTGCAGGGTCTGGAACACAAATCTGATGAGGAGGAACTGTGGGAGGTGGAAGGGCTAAGCCTGGTGAAAAGGAGGCTCAGGGGAGACCTTCTGGTGCTCTACAATATCCTGAAAGGAGGTCTTCTTCCAAATAGCAAGTGATAGGATGACTGGAAATAGCCTCAAGTTCTATCAGGGAATGTTTAGATGGGATTTTAGGAAGAATTTTTTTTTTCACTGAAAGGTTTATTTAACATTGGAATAGGCAGCCCAGTAAAGTGATGCAATCACAATCCTGGAAGTACCTCAAATGTGCAGATATGGTGCTTGGGGACAAGATTTGGTTGTGGGCTTGGCATCATTAGTTTTATATTGGGTCTTCATGATCTTAAAGCTGTTTTCCAACATAAATGATTCTATGATTCTTTCATTAAGAATTTTTCCCTTTTCCCTGATGCACTTCAGGAAAAGAAACTTACTTAAAAGCACCGAGAAATTCTTATATGTGAACTGGACTCTCAATTATAGCATGTACATTATTTAAATAGGAATTCACAAACTAAGGAGCTACGTGACCTGAGCTCCCTCCCATATTGCAATCTTAAGTCATTAAATAGTGATTTTATATAGAAGCTACTGATGATATTTGCATAATTTAAATAAGATTCCTCCCCATTTGCCCTAGAGGAAGAACAAACACTTGAAACATTTAAAGTTATCTTACAATCCAAGATCTTTGTTGTACAAACATCTGAAAACCATGTTTAGATGATCGATTCTTTAATAGCTGTGTATGCAAACACATGTTCAAGTTAGCTTGGCTTGTTTTATTAAATGAGTCACAGTAAATCACCATTTACTCCCTCACAACCTATAGCAAAAACAAGGTTTATACATTAGCACAGACCTGAGGAATAAGGTTTAAACTGATGCTCTGCACCTCTTCAGCAAGGTGTTCATTTCACTAATGGTCAGTTAATGCAGCAATATGCTGTGACAAATAAAGCCTCAGTCACAAAATTCGGATGGATGTTGTGATGATTTAGCCCCGGATGACACCTCAGTCCCATGCAGCCTCTCTCGCTCCCCTTTGATGGGCTTGGGGGAGAGAACCAGGAAAGTGAAAGTGAGGAACCTTGTGGGTTGAAATAAAGACAGTTTAACAGGTAAAACAAAAGCAGAACACACAGGCAAAGCAAAACAAGGAATTCATCCACTACTTCCCATGGGCGGGCAGGTGCTCAGCCATGAAATGAATAGACAGAAAATGAACTCCATCCCAGACAGACCCAGCACAGATATGCTTATTTGTTTTAACTATGGCTCAGAGCAGGGGCTGTGGATGGTTATTTTGAACTCTCCAGGAGTCAATAAGAATGAAGTGAAAATGGTTTTAAGTTCTTTTTTAATAAGCTCATTTTATTTTTCCAGGCCTCTGTCTCTCCTTTATTATGAGGACATGACAAACCAGTAAGTTTACTTTTAGAGGTTTGGTTCACTGTTTTTTCTCTGATTTTATATTTTAATCAAAAGTTAAATATGGTAAGATCAGATTGTGTTTATTTTATGTTTCTGGACTGAAAGTAATTTATATTTTATCTTATGTGCATGGACAAGTCCAGAGCGCACTTTCTCCACTCAATGTTTTTATAATGGCAGAAGGGATGCTATTTTTACCACATATCTGGCATATGGTGAACCCTACCAGAAATCTCAAGTGCAAACTTCTTAAAAGACCCACAAACAGTGGATTCATATGAACTAAATCATGAATAAACATGTGTCTGGATTTTCATCTCTAGCCCTGGAAGGAATATAATCAGAAAAAAATATTTTGGGTTTTTTGATCCATGGACTTCTTAAGTGATCTTGAGCAAGATTGATTCTTGATATGAAATCTATTGAATTCAGTGAAAGTTCCAGCTTGAATTGGATAGCCAGTTAATTTCATTATGACTGAGAAAAGAAATGTGTACAAAAAAATGGGAGAGTTGGAAGTGAGAAAATTAGTCAGAGACTCAGATGAGTTCACCAGTATGCCAGGCTCTAAGCACTAACTCTTAAAACATTTTTCTCCACCCAGTCTGTTTTGGACATTCTTCTTATAGTACAATTCTTGAAATGTCACTTAAACAGCAATCTAAAAGGTGTATAATAAAACAAGTAGTACTCAGGAAAAATGGAGCATCAAGAAGAATTAATTCTCTGTGGTTTAAGAGAACAGAGATCTGCCTCTCAGGACCGTACATGCCAGGAAATTATCTAATAAGAACATGTAATCTGTCAGCAGTGCATTGTGGAAGGTGTATGTTAATAGTGATACAAGATTTTCTTTCAGAACAGGCATAAATGGTGAGAAGTGGGAATCTTCACAAGTGTGGATGCAGAGCTGTTCACACTTGGTATAATTCTGCTCATACTCAGAGTCTTGGCCATTAATCAATTTCATTAATCCTTAAGAAACTTAAACACCTCTGAGAAATGATTGTGAGGCTTTACATACGTGGGCATCCTGTTCAGCAGCTAGATACAGATATATTTCCCAGATAAAGTCTCTAATCTCCCTGTCATTTTCCTTGCCTAGTGAGCTTTGCTCTCATTTCATGGCTGCTCCACAGCAGGGAATATCTTTGTGGGTTCTGTGTTTGCATGGAGTCTAGAACAGGGTAGTCAAAGTCCAAAGCACACCCTCCTGGGGACTGTTACACAAACACGGAAAGAATAATGGCAATAATAAAAATGTCTATTAACATGTTAAATTAAGGAGAGCCACCTGCAGGTAGCTGATAATCATATTAAAGAAACTAGTGAACATCTGTAATTCTTTGCCCCCATTTATCATTTGGTGAAAGAACTAGGTCCTAAATCCAGCCTTGGTTCATTGTGTATATTGTAATAGCAGTGGGAAATAGGACTTAGGAAGCCTGGCATGGGGTCTGTGAAAGCTGAGAACCTGTGGCATGGGCAAATTATGGCTTCTTTTTCTCCACTGCTTCTTCCATGCAGTTTGCAGAATTTCTGGGGAAATGCAGAAGAAAAATGAAAGAAATAAAAATTAAATTAAAAAAAAAAAAGAAAGAAAATAAATTAGTCAGGCAATTGTTGAAATATTTGCATTTCTTATCTTGTGTTAATATGAAATGTCACCAACAATAATAAATACATACATACATAATGCAGAATAACACTCTATAAAGACAGTGGACCGTTTTATTTATTTTATTTCTGATCACTTAAAGACTGCTAATGTTGACTCTGACATTTGGAGATCATAAATTACTTTCTAGTAAGAAACACTCCTGCTTCTCATATTCACGGTTTAAAAATAAAAAATACATACTTCTTTTTCCCTTTTTAATGGTTAATTAGGTCACTAATCAAAAGAAATTCTTAAGAGGAAAATGAAATGTTGACATTTTGCAATTATTTGCTACTGTGAATAATACATAAACACACTACTTATGGTTAAAGTGGCTTTCAAACCCTTTTTCTGCCATTAGGGCATGAACTGACTGCAGAATCAGTGTATTTTACTTGATATATTGCCACATTATCTACTTCAGTGCTTCCATTTAGTTTGGGTCACTTACATTTCATTATACTGTACCTTGGCTGAGTGCAATAAAAAAAAAAGTTTATTGCAACTGCAAGCTCCTAATTAAACATCAGCTGTAAACTGAGCTACCCATTACAGATTATATATATAAAAAGATTATATTCTTGGGAATCACTCTATCATGCAACATGATTAATATATATGTGTTCTTGTAAATAGGAGTTGATTTGCTATATACATAATGGATACGATTAGCTTTTTATTGAGACCCAAGACATCAAAAATAAAGGGATACATAGATTTCTCAGTCAGCAACCTTGTTAAATATGATATAAGCATGTCTATCCATACACAGATAACACATGCAGAGATGTGTTTGGCTTATTACAGTGTTCTTAGCTTCTATCACTGTGGGTACAGAGAAATTTGAACTTATAAATGCATGTCCAGGGTAAAATTAACCTCATATTTGGGAGTGAAAATTAACTTATGTAAATCAGTTAAAAATCTCTCTTTCCTGCAAAGAAGAGGAAACTGATCTTCAGAACTTTGTGCTTCAGAAAACACTGTAAGCAGATTTCATAGCTTCTAGCAGAAACTTCAGATCGATCTCATGAAGGACACATTTGAAATTGACTTGTATTTCATATAGAAAACCTTATTTTTAATTGCACCACTGAAAAAAAAACCAACAGTTTTGCCTTAATTTATACAATAAACTTATTAGCTCTCTTGTTTTCCAGTTGAAGGAAATCTATGTAGTATAACAAAAGGAGGTTTGAAAAGTTTCAGCCAATGAAAAGCATGTCCTAAGACCCAAAATTTGTATATTAAGAAATAAAATGCTAGCAAAGTTCAATTTCCATCTCCATCCTTCTTACTATTTTTGTATTCCCACCCAATTATGTCAGTATAAACTGTTTGTGGGATCATGCAGAGAACCATTTTCAGCAATTGATGCATTTTCAGAAAATATTTTTTGTGCTTTGTTGTTTGCAAGGTTTTTTATATAGATTTCTCAGAACTATGCACATTTTATCATGAAATGGAACATAGATCAATTACAGAATATAGGCTGAGGAAAGAGTGTTGAAAGAATCTAGACTGAAATATATGTTTCATCCCATTTAATTTTAGTTCTAGTTCGTGAGACTGAGTGTCGCTGTCCTTGGACTTCTATATTTAAAATGCAAGAAAATTCTTATTGGGACCTTTCAAATCTCAAGTGGGAAAGTACACATTCACATTAAAAATTCAAATTGTTTATATTTGTGATGGATTCACCTGGACCAGCGTATAAGGAGGTACAAAAATTCTGTTTCCCACATAGAAGTACAGCCCCATTTTTTGCAGATTGAAGATGTAAAATTGGGATGTGGGTCACACAAATGTAGAAGCCCTAAAATGTTCTACTTTGTGCACCAGTGCTCAGACAAACACAAAAATCTCCATTAACTATTTAACACCTGAAAATCAGATGTTCAGTTATGTCCATAATCAGAAAAACTAGATAGAATTATCACCAATAAATATTCAAATAATGGAATTTTGATATTCAATGTCTGCTGTTGCCATATTGTTCCTAAAATTCAGGTGTATGAATGCACAAAATGGGATCCTTTCAGAGTCCTGTGCTTTTCAGTTTAGCTGGAAAATCTTCCTTTCTCACTTTCTGCCCTCTACCTTGAAAAAAAGATGAAAAAAAAAATTAAAAAAATTAAACCCTCATCTTTTTTCCCTGTGTGTTGGAAGCATGGTCATTGCAAAAAGACATGCAAAGAGGCCTGAACTGAAGAAAAAAGTAGATCAGGTATTGTGTTTATAGTGGCTGCCACTCTAACATTTGCTCTTTTAGAGCACCATTCTATGTAATCCATACAGAGACTGTTGGCTTGATTTCCACACCCCACAGCTTTAATTGGTGTAAATTACATGGAGATGTTGCAGTTTCTCCAGCTGAGAATCTGTCTCTGTTCTTCTTCAGGAGTAGAACTTTTAAAAGAGAAATAAGGGTTAAAAAGAGAGGTTTCTTCCATTAAAGTCTGCCTCAAACAAAAAGAAAGCTGTCATATTTAAAAACAAATAAACAAGCAAAACCCCCAAACATGGGGATTTTGCAGTCTTTCTCACAAAGATGCTGTAACAAAGACAACAGCTTGACAATAGCAGCTGCTGCATAGAGCAAAAATTAGAGGACAATGTCATTTTTAATGATTTTTTTAAATGAAAGAAATAAACCAAAATAAACCAGATGTCCTAGGGATTTTTTTTTTTTTTAAAGAATCTGTCTCTCTGTCTTAGTGTTTATAAGTGGCAATGCAGGCAGACGACAGGAACATATGCCAGGAAGACTGAAATAGACAAAGCAATAATGGAAGAGGGATTTTTTTTTTAAATTATTTTTTTAAAGTTTCATACAAGCCTATACTTTTGGCATATCTGTGTGAAACTTAAAAAAACCCAACAAACCCACATATCTGTCCATGTGTATAGACATGTACATTTCCACACTCAGAAAGAAGATATTTTTGTCTTTAT
>VZRX01000842.1:0-153005 GCA_013398075.1 Notiomystis cincta
TTCTTTTCTTTTCTTTTCCTCAGAGAGACTGAGCTAAAGCTGCATCTCTGATAAAACCAGGAGTAATACTCAGAAATACAGGAATATCAACAGGAAAATTAAACAGGCATCAGAGATGGTCTAAGTACCTGGTGCAAAATAATGCCCTATTTCAAATCCATCCTTAATATCCTCTCTTAAACCAGTCTAATGTATTTTTAACACTTAACATTACTCTCTGGAATATTTTCTTTCTTATTTCTCCAACTCTTCTCCAGGGGAGCAAAGATTTGCATAATATTAGGTCAAAAGCCAATTGAGGATATATGACATGGAAATTTTGTATAAGAGACTCATCCCCTGTCTGTGATGGGGAGCCAGGCTCAGAGCTGCTTTACAAAGGCACCAAAAGCCAGACAATACCCAGAGGTTCTGCTTGATTCCAGCAATGCCTGGCAGGAAATGTGAAGGCACTGAATAGTTAATAGACCCATCACTATGGTACATAAAGCAGACAGTGCCAGGGCAATTTAAAATCTCCCCAGAAGAATGATAAGGTGGTTACTGAAAACTGATTGTGATTTATAAGCTCATAGAAAGGGCAGGGCTGGTGCTAAATGTCCCAACATGGCTGAGTCCCTTTTAATGGAGTGGGTCTACACCTACTACTCAGTAACATGCCTTGTTATCCACAATTCCCATCTCTCAGCACAGATGATTCTATTTGGGGTAATTTCTAACTTTTAAATATTGAATAATATACATTTTCTTGGAGCTCCACCTTTCAGCAAAAGAACAATAACTTCAAATTTTTTAATAGCATTCACCAATCATGCCAAGAAGATTAATAGTAACAGCCACATTTCATTATTTTTATAGCAGGTTGTAGAGGAAATGATTTTTGGTTTCTGTGTTAAGTGAAGGTCACTCTGACCACCACTTGTTCTAGGGCAACTTCTGTGCAACTGGTTCTATAGTCCAACTTTAGGAAACTGAAGAAGAGGAAAAAGCAGCCTTAAAAATTCAGTGCACAAAAAAAAAATAAATCTGCAGTGCCCAAACAAAATCAATAGCACAGTATGAAAAATAGCATAGGAAGTAAAATAGCTGATCTGCTGGCTGTTGCAGAAATGCTTCATTCTGACCTGACATTTCAGCTAAAAGAAATACAAGTTTTGCACCTAAACTTGTGTTCATACTTTAATGAACTCCAACCTGACCCAAAAGGTTGGGCCCATTTCTGGGCCTCATTTTGAGGCAGTTGCTCACACTGAACATCAGTGAGAGTTTTCAGTGTAGTTTTCCTTCCCCCTGTGCATGGAATCATTTAGGTGGGAAAAGACCCCTAAAAGATCATCCACTCCAACCATTACCCCAGCCTTGCCAAGCCACCATTAAACCGTGTCCCCACATCTACATAACTTTTAAATCTCTCCATCACTTCCCTGGCCATGCAACCTTATGGGCAGACCACTGTGTTTTTTATCTTGGTTTGTTCTGAAAACGTGTGTTTTTGCAGCCTGAGTTCCTCAGCTGAAGACAATGTGAGTTAATTCCTCTCCCAAAGCCCTCAGTTGCACCAGGTGCTGGTAAGAAAAGGGGCCCCAGGAGATTCTCATGAGTGCCCAATGAGCACAGGTTCTCCCCAGCCTGATCAATAGGTTTTAAATAGAACAAGGAGGAGAGGAGGTGGCTGGAATTCCCTCACTCTGAGGAAGCTGGGGAGGAGGTGGGGACCTGTGCAGCACTGCCAGCAGCATCTTCTCTGCAGCAGGGTGAGTGAAGGTTGTGCAGCCTTTCCTTTGTACCCCAGGGCCAGATCAGCCTGACTTGTGTGTAGCTTTGTCTGGATTAAAGAGGGAAGTTTGTGGCTGCCAGCTTTGGATTGTATTCCAAAAACCATGTCTTCCCTTATCAAGTGTGGTTTGTCTGTTCTGCTGCTAACTAGCATTGTTATAGCTGACCTTGCTGGATCATAGGCACTATAAAAACAATGTAGTGAGCGTGCAAAAATAGAAATGATCCTTAAAATTATGTTGGGGTGAAACAAGAATTGAAGAGGATAGCAATTGTCTCTTTATCTGTAAGAGTTTTCCCCACCCAGAATCAGAATCCTGCTATTTTCAAAAATAAAGGCTCCCTTATATCCAAAACACTTCAGAGTTATTTCATCTCCTGTTTAACTGGCTAATAATTTCATCTTTCATTTCCTCCTATTGTTCACTCTGGCATGTATCCCATCTATTATAAGCCCCAGATATCAGAAAGTAATTTTTTTAAGATTCAGGGAGAGGGAAATAAGACTCAGCTTGTTTAAAGCAAGGTTTTTATAGCAGCACAAGTTCTGGAAGCATTGTGCAGAGACTGGTATTAAAGAAATAGCTCCATGGGAGGAAACTGCAGTGAGGAGACAAAGCTTTCTGTAAGAGCTGTATTAGTGCCAAAGTAAGGGTAATTGCTGCTGTTTAGGGCTCTAACACCAAATGGTGTTTTGCAGACACTGAGGAGAGATACAAAGTTTTCACAGGCATGAAGTAGCCCCTAGATAAACACTCATGGGAGCTGGCCTTTTCTGAAAATCTCCAGCTAATTACTTGACTGGAGTAGCTGGCTGCAAAGCAGCCTTTCAAGAGAATTCAAATGTCTGTAAATATGGCTTTTGCCTCTGTGTCTGCACACACAGAGTCCAGCAGCTGGCCCGGAGTACGTGTCTCATGTCAGGGACTGGGCTCAGCCCACTGCATCTCCAGGGCTGTGCTGCCTCCACACCTTCCTTCTTTCCTCTGAGAGGGGCTGCTTTAAGACTTTATGTTCCTTTTGTCTTGTGAAGGTGGGTCAGAGTCCCAAAAATATCAGCAAAACCTGGGCTGGAAGTCCTGTCTGAGTGCTGGGCGTAGCCTTGCAGCTCTGCTAATGACCCCATCTGCATCCCTTTCCCCTCCTGCACCCTACCAGAATGCACAAAGGTGGGGTGAAACAAGAATTGAAGAGGATAGCAATTGTCTCTTTGGCTTTTTAGGCAAGGCAGGTTTATGGGGCTTTCTGGAGGACACATAAAACTGATCCTTCTGGCAAATCTATAGAGGGAGTGAGTGAAGGAGCAGAAGGTGCAAATATTCTTGTTTTGTTTGCACTGGTGGTCTTCATTAGTTAAGGAACAAAATATGTGGCATGTGGGGGATGGAATAGTGCATCACAAAATTGTTCAAGGAATCCCAAATCATGAGAGAGACTCTACAGCTTAGATTAGGAGCTGGTGGCTGTCCTGGACTAGCAGACATGAGAGTTTTCTTTCCTTGCCATGAAATGTAAAGGATAATCTGTAATAACCTTATAATATGTAATACTCAATGCTGGTTATGCTTTGATGTGTAGAACTCAAAGTTGATGTTCCTCTAAATCACAGCTTTTCACTAAACTCTTCATCTCCCCTATCTCAGTTCCTGAGGCAGAAAGAAGCACTGATGCTTTGTAGGCATCTCCTGCTGTTGTAGTTTTGGACATTATAGGAACAATTCTGGCAGTCCCAGGGAGCCCAGTGTTGTTTTTAAGGGTATCTCTCACAGGTCACCCCACCTCCTGCACCAAAGGCAGCCCTGGCAGGAGCCAAAGGTCAAAAATTTTCAGTTTGCTTTTTCTGAAGACTTTTTCATGGAAAAGAGAGCTGCTAGCTTTAGGAAGGGAATAAGGACAATAAGGATAAGCAGTGGCTCTGCCAGGTCACTCCAAGATCCAGTTATTTGAATGTGGGGTATCAATACCAGAGGTAAAGATGAAGGTACCAGAAAAAAATAGAAGGTGCCTCAGAAAGAGTTAGGAAATAAACAACCCATGATGTGTGCAGCTAGTCCACAACACAAATCTTTCTCTCATCTGTCCAAAATATTGGCAATTAATTGAACCACTTGGTTTAAATGTATATTTTCATGCAGAGCTACAAAAAGGATAAATGTTCTCTTTCCCTGAATGATTATTGGGGCTAATAACAAAGGGGATGTGATAACTCTGTTTTGCACCAGTTTTCTAAACCTCTTTGAGGGATACAGGAATAAGTTTTCTTGTGGCACATGCTGTGGCAACTTGCAGATTGATGGTTCATTGTGCTAATGCACTGTATGTTTTTAATGACCTCTGGTTCCAGCAGCTCCCTAGGCCTTGCACTCACTGCACTCTTCAGGTGTGATCCAAAATCTCTTGAATGTTCCAGCACTTCCAGGGACTCTGGTGTGCTTAAGATCAGGGTGCCAGGACAGAGGTCTGGCCCCACAGATGTCAGTTTTCAAGTACTGTTCTGGATTAATTATTGTTCACCTGTAGCTGTGTTTTGGATTTGATGAACAGTTATGATGGTAACCAGGTTCTCACCCTTTATGGAAAGGCAGCACCTCATAAATACTGAACTGTGCTCATTCTACGTCAGTGCTGGTTTCCTACAAACCTAGAAATGAAATTATGTGGCTGCTGTCTGAAGAGTGTAACTCTGTTAGTTGAAGAGCTATTGCTCAGAGGTCATTTCGAAATACATAAATAAGGAAAGGAATTCCATATGGTCCAGAAAAACAAACAATTGCCACATGGTGTTTCTAAAGAGCCAGAAAGAGTGTGTTTGCTTTTTTTTCTTGCACTATAAAGACAGAGCAGTGCCTGCTGAGGCAAAAATTGGTGGGCTATCCCCAGCTGGGGTTCCCTAAAGATCCTTGGGGTCAGATTTGCTGGTCTGAAGGATAACTGAAGCTGTTACATGGCTCTAAATGGTAGTGGGGAAAAGTCACTGCTAAAGGTGTAGAGACCCAGAAAGATGACCAGAAGTCAACACTCTCCTTTAACTCTTCTGTTAGTAGTCTGCTGTAAAGAAGTGGCTGGTATGAGCCAGCAAAGGGTTAAAAACTACAACAAAAACTCTAGACAGATTAAACATTAAATTATTCTGACATTCATTATATTAAACAGTTAATTATTTACTAGTGGCACTGGAGAGAGTACATGAGTTCTCTAGATTGGAACAAATGCAGTGATGCAGTCCAGGCTATTTTTAATAGCAGAGCTCTGGACACAGTGTGCTGAATCTGCTGTGTCCCGTCACTGTGTGCATCACTGAAAGCTTTTATAAACAGCCATGTTTTTTCAGGAGTCAGGCATTAGGCAAGCACCACGGAGGAGTGACATAGCAGTGTCATAAACATTTGCAGAGATCCAAGCAGGGCCCTGGGATGGCTAAATGTTTGGGAAAACAGATTATCTGGGGAGGACGGGTTGTTATGGGACTTGGAAGGCTGCACTGGCTGTGCCAGCAATGTGTAAAAAGCAAATTCTCTCGAGCTTCCAAGTTCCCAGAATCCTTCTGAGGTCTGTGCCATTCAAAATAGCAGCAGTTTGCTGGGGAACCCTTTCAGCAAAGGGCAATGTGTTTTTTCTGCTCCTTGCATGAACATGCTAATGGCAGAGGAAGCTCCTGTGAATATCAGGAGGCAGCTGTACAGGGCAGGATCCCCCTCCTCTGTCCCATGCTGGCTCTGTGGAGATGAGTAGAACTTCAAAGTGCATGGACTTCCTCTCTCCTGCAAGTTTTGCATGCAGGAGTGATGGCATGAAAGCCTTGTCAGAGTTGTAGAGGGAGTGATTTTAATGTGCAGAGTTTTCTAGTGTATGTAACCCTGATTTTTAAGTAGCTGCACCTCTTGTGTAACAGCAGTACAGCTCAGAGCCCATTTCCTGGGAAACTTCATTGCCAGCAGCTGCCTGTTGCTTTCCTGGTGTAGAAGGGGATGTGGGCATTTGGGAAGTGATTTAGATTCTCTGTTTTTCCTCCTAAACTTGAGTTCTGGAATTGACCTGCAATACAATGGAAAGATGAGCTGTGAGGAACTTGTGCAGGTGATGTGGGACTCTGTCTGTGTACTGTAGTGACTATACCTGCTTTTTGGGAATCCAACAGCTGTGGGTCCTTGGAGGAGAGGAGCTGGTGTGTCCTCTAGGGAGGCAGTGCACCAAAAGAGGGAAGAGTATTTTGTGTACGAATGGGACATAACAACCCCAACACCTCTGTGCAGGCTGCAAACCCTTTGCAGCTGGGGTGGGTTTTTGGTGGGTTTGAATGCAGTGGTCAGTGGAGTGGACCCTCATCCCTATCTGAATTAGAGAGACAAATTGAATATGAGTAACGTCAGAAAATGTGTTATCTAACTGACCTTCAAAGAAAATTATTTAACAGCAGTGACAAAAGCACTGACAAACCTTTGGGAAAAACCCTAAAACATAAGCAGTAACTATTACTTAAACACAAAAGGGAAATGCAGAAGTGATGTTCAGAGTCTGTTCCCTGTGCTCTACACTCGTCCAACTGATGCAATTCCCATGGATGTTTGGCAGTACTTGTTACATCCTACCCCAAGGGAGATGACCCTTGCTTCACTGGGAGGGGGAAAAAAAAGTCCCTCCCAGGATTCAACAGCACAATTCCAGTTTGACCATGTACTTTCTAAGGACTTGCTGAGGTCTCATGCATTTACTTACCCAATTCCTGCGTAATAAAAATTGGCAAACTTCTTTGGAGAGAGCCCATGACTCTGCACTTAGTGAGCAGCATCAGGCTGCTGAGCAGTGCCTCTTGTTTTTACAGCTCACACAATAATGTGACTTATTTTCAAATGCTGGAGCAAAGAGAGGTCTAAGGCAGAGAGGCCCAGATGGAACAGGGAGAAGCTGCTGCCTCTCGCCATGAAAAGGCCATCCAGACAATTTGTTGGGATTAGAAAGGTCACATTGTGGAATAAGTGGAGTCATCACTGAGAGCAGTTCTTTCCTGCCAGCATGAAGGAAGAGAACATGTGTTCTGGAACCCTGTGTCATCATTAGTGAGGGACTGGTTTGTGAAAGTGGGGGTTGTAACTGCTGCCTTACAAAATGTGAAGATCAAAACTCTGGGGGGAGAGTGAGAAA
Organism: Notiomystis cincta; assembly: GCA_013398075.1. NCBI lineage: Eukaryota > Metazoa > Chordata > Aves > Passeriformes > Notiomystidae > Notiomystis > Notiomystis cincta. Next base: position 6,919 of record VZRX01000842.1, read on the forward strand.
TTGTTATTGCTGTCTCAGTCTGTTGGGAGCACTAATGATAAAGGAGTAAGGAGAAGGGGAAAAAATCTGAAATGTGACTCTGCATATTAGCACAGAAATAAGAACTTTAAAAAATTTTCTTCATACTTTTTCCCTGATGAAAGTTAGGGAGAACTTTAAATGAAAACAGCTGAAATGTGTTGTACCTAAAACTTCTTTCATGTACTGCTCCCCAAATAGAGCATTGCACAGTGTCACAGGGCCATGCCTCTATCTTCTTTCTAATGACTTTTTAAGCATATGTAGTGTGGAACAGCTCTACAAAAGTCAAAATGTGAATGCTGTGCACCCTGTCATGGTTTTGTTTACACACAAGGAAATAGGAGCTTACACTGAGAGCTTTGCTGCTGCCCTCAGTCCTTGAGGCAGGTTTCAGCTGACATCTCTTGCTGCTGCCTGATGAATCACATCAGCTCCACTGGCAGAGGAACCTCTGCAGAAGTATTTCAGATATGGAGAGGGAAATGTGGTCAGCTCAGAGCACCTGAGGGGGGCTGGCTTAGTTTTAGGAGCCACCCAAATATTTGCACCTCTTAGGGATTTAAAAAATAATCATCTTTTCAATGGTGCACTGGAATCTGTGGCAGTGTTTCAGAGGGATCCAGCTGGAGGAGCAGCCCTCAGGACTGGGCTCACTGAGGGTCTGGCAGTGGGATCTGCTGCCTGCCCCAGTGAAGCTGTGGGTGCAGAGGGGCTGGTTCAGCACAGGCTGCTCTCACCACAGTGCAGAAGAGCCAAATGACAAAAGGGGTCTTGCAGCCTCCAGCAAAAGGAGCATGAGGACAGGATGGAGTAGTGAGGCAGAAAAGGGAAAACACAGAAGGCCCACAGGAAAAGCAAGTGAGGCATTTTCTGTCTGGGTATACACTGTGGTAATTGGCAACAGCCCTTCTGAGATTGAATAAATCCAAATACTGAGGGTTTGAGATCTCTCTTGTCTTAAAATAAAACTATTTTTTTCTTTTTAAATGAAACCCTCTATTATAAAAACAGACTTTTGCTTGCCCTGCTTCTGGGATAACTGCTGAGATACTAAACCTGGGACACAGCAAAGGACTTGCATTTCATTTAAAAAGTGCTAGATGGGAGATGAACATAACAGAACCCAGGTTTGCTCAAAACCCAGAGCACTCAAAAATGCAGTATGTCCTCTGCTTGCCTATCCTCCCCATTTTGGTATTCATCCACAGCTCTATATTCCCTACTGGTTTCATTTTGCCAAATTTAAATGCTTTGGCATTGCAAAACTACCAATGATGCACTAGGACTCTAAAATGAATTGTTATTTTTTGGCTGCTCTGAAAAGACCATAAACTAAACTTGACTCTTTCTCCATATATTAAGCTCAGCTGCTACTTCCCTTTCTGATCTAATCTGCAATAGGTGGTTGTCATATCCTGAATACTTCTCCACCTGGATCTCTCTGTGGTTTCCATAAAAAGTCAGGCATTCTTACAGGAGAAATGCAATATGCACATAAATCCAGCATACCACTTTTTACAGAAGGCTGAATCTTTATTATCCATCCCATGACAAAGCCTGAGTGCTTGCAGCAGCATTCCCTCACAGATTGCATCTCCAGAACATAAGCACCACAAACTTTGCACTTCCTGGAATAAAGAGCACAGTTAAAATGTGGATATATTCCTGCAGCTGCTGCAGTGTCACTGCAGTGAAGAGCAAGCAGTGTTACTGATTCAGCTGAAATGCTTCTTGCAGAGCAAGCATCAAAGCAAGGCTGTTTTATCAGTTTACATACTTTGAGCAGAGAGTTTATTTCTTGTGTAATCCTCCCTGAGGCTCTCTGGTGGCTGAGCAGAACCCTCACAGAAATGTCTGCTTCCGGCTTTGTAAATGTAATTTGTGCTCCCTTCCCTCTGGTTTTGGGCCTACTTCTGTGAGTTCTTTGTATGTGCTGTTGCTGAATCTGAGTGAGCTCTGTTTTGTGCAGAAAACATGGATTTGGGTTTTTAAAGGATTCCTGGCATTAGACAAAAATGGCTGGTTTGCTCTGAGATCAGCCTCATCTCACTGTGAAAGTGAGCTGAAACAAGGGGTGATTTTTTCCATGAGCAGGGATCACACCAGGACTGAGAGCTGCTGTGTTGCTCAGCTGCAGGTCTGCAGCATTGCACTTGAGCCATCTGTTCCTCGGGCCCTCTGGCTGTGAGAGGCCTTGGAAAAATCGATGAGCTGTGTGAGATAGGTTGTTTTCTACCACCAGAACTGACTTTAGATAGAGCACTTTAATGCAGGGCTCCTGCAGCTCCACCTCCTTGGGGAACTCTCCTGTCTTTGTGCTCTCCTCCTGGTATTGGGATGGACACCTTATAAAGGTAACTTATACTCTGAACCAATAGAGAGGACTGTAAAATGCAGCTTATGAGTTGTATCTGTTCACTGATTTCAGCTCAGGGAATCTTCCTTGTGTGAGCATCATGGGAGACCTTCTGTCTTAGGTTACAGTGTAAGATGTAACCAACAGTGTATTCTACCACCATCTCCATAAGCTGTTAGAGCAGGTGGGGCAGTGCTCTGTATCTCCTCCTGACTCATCCCTGAGAAGTCCCTCTGGGGATCTCTCTGTTATTGGGCCATCAGGGCCTCACTGCCTGACTCCTGGAACTACATCATCCCCTTGGGAGATGCTCTGCCTGCGGGGAGGAACCAACATTCCCACCTGGATGTAATCTGAGGTTTGGAACACCTCAGGCAGCCTTACCTACTGCATTCCCAGGGGACAAGAGGCACATAAGCACCACTGGCCCTTCAGAGGAAGACCAGACCCTTCTACAGGGTCAGACCAGAACCACATCTGTCACTCCAACAGCACTGCAGGCACCATTTAGTGGGACTGCTACCAGCACCCTGACCAACAGGTGTCCTGACTCTGCCAGGTTAAGCCAGTGTTTTCTGCCTTTATTTTAATTTTGCTATTAAATTGTGATACTGGCTTGGAGTCTCTCACTGGTTTGCTTTCAAACTAGTACAGCTACCAAGAAAAAGATAGAACTGTTTTAGGATGTAGGTGAGGTGGGCTCATTGCTTTCGAGAGTGAAATCCCAGTCTCGGGTGGAAAGCCCACTGCAGTTCCAGCAAAGTTCCAGCTTAGTGTTTAAAGGCTTTTCCCCTGGTAGGGTTCACAGGGCACTGAAAGGCTGGATGTTTCTGCTGCTTACAGCGGAACCTGGGCACTGCAGATCGAGTCATGCTAAGAGATGTGCTTCAGCACCAAGCAGTGTCTGTCTCCTGCTGCTTCCTATCCCCATGCCCTGCCTCCAAAGGCTCCCCTTGGATGTTTTGGTTCACACACAGTTAATGTAGTGGCTCCCAGGTAATAATGATGCTGCCTAAACTGAGGAATAATGTGAGACCCACTATTAACTCGATTTCCCACTTGTGTTGAAGTAGGACTTTGGTTTGATGGTTTGACTTGCTGATTTTAAAGGTCTTTTCCAACCTTAAAAATTCTAAGCCCAAGGTTTTGGTTGCTGTTGGGCTGGATCATCATCAGGCCCCTCTGGCTCTGCTGACAATGGACTCAGGAGGTGGGAAGGGTCCTTCATCCCCCTTCTTGGTCTGGGGTCTATTTTCACCTCTGCTGTTCTTCTCACCCCTACTGCCACCTGTGCTGTTTCTCTTCCAAATGACACTGCCAACATCAGCTCTCATTGTGCTGTCTAAGCCCAGGTGGCAGTTTTGAGGAGGGAGAACAGGCACAGCAATTCTTTTTTTGAGACAGTTTGTTCCTGAGCACAGGAAGTTGTAAAATTGCTGATAACGAGTTAGTTCATTCATAGCTGATGCCAGCAATGACTGCCTTCTGCCAAGGCAATGCCCTAGTGAAAAGGAGCTGTGATTGAGTAAAGCACAGTTGTCAGCTTTCTTGCACTTACAGTGGATGCTTTTTTTGCCTAGAAGTTGGTTATCTTCAACCATTTCCCTTAGAGGAGCAGTCAGTCTTTATCACTGTTGGACTCTGTTATTTTTAGTAGTTAACAATGCTTCTCCAGTGCCATTCCTCTGTTGTGGTTTCTACTGACTAAATGCCAAAGGTTATTTTCTGAGCTGTTTTAAATCATTGACATTTCAGCTCCTGAATTGTTCCTGAGACCTTCTGAGAATTATTTTCTAAATGTATTTCCCAACATCACACTAATGGTATATTTACTTCTCGAGATCTGAGAAGGGATGTTAGCCCACAGAAGAAAACAAGACTGAAACATGACTCCTGGAACTAAATAGCCATGCTACTTTTATGCTTATAGTTTAAATCAAAAGAAGTTATGGATGAGTGACAGGATGTCTCTTGTTTCAGTGAAAACTCATTTTGTGGGTTTTTTTTTGTGCTCAGCATAGAATGAGAAAGATTAATTTTGTTGAAGAGTTTCCTATTTCATGTCCTTAACATACTTTGTGGAAAAACAAATGATCTAGGGGGTGGATTTTGGTATTAATTCCATTTTCCTGTCTTTGGTTCTACCCCATATCTCTGGAACATCAGGGGATGTCATGACTGCAGGGAGGGCGGCTCGTGGCTGTTCCTGGTTGCAGTCACGTCCAGGAATCCAAACAATATTACAGGACACACTGGAGCACAGATTGTCTGCAACAAGGGCACATTGACCCAAACAGTGTTTTATGTTACCACTTTTATTTTTTGTGGGCATTTTTTAGGTGTGACCTTGACTATAAAATGCTGCTAGTTCATTTCCCCTCTTGTTTGTGGCTTTCCCCCTGAGACTTGCACTGGGGGTCATAATTACATTGGCTGAAAGACTCTCAAAGGGCAGATGTTGTAAGGAGGTGGCTCTGTGAGTCAGTCTCTTTCCAGGGTCCTGTGTCCTCTCTCCTCAAAGCATCAGCTAAAGTTTCATGGAAGCAGGAAGCATCTTGTGCAATGCATAATGCTGACTGTAAATGCTACTGCTTTTCTATTCACCCACACCTGTTGGGGAAGAGGGCAAAATCATTGCAGACACTCATCCTGGTGGTGTCCTTGCTGCCTTAAAGAGCTCTGGCTAAGCTGTGAGAGAAGTGCAACTCGTTGTGACTGTCCCCTACATCCTGTCCCCTCTCTCTACCATTGGTTTTAGATTGAAAAAGAATTGTTCTTCAAGGCAGCTATCCTGAATAAAGGTTTTTCATCCAAATCCAAATAAAAATTATAGCCTTTCCAATTAGGCTAAGGTTCTTGCTGCCCCAGGTTTGCTGGTGCAACAGTTCTATTTACCACTCTGGGATGATAAGTGGCAGTGAAATTGTAATGGCTGCTTTGAATCATGCCATATTGATTTGATAAACACAATGTATGTAACTCTACCCAGGGCTATATTTGATGGGATACAATCTAGGAATTCAATGTTTAGACACCGTAATGTGTTGGCGTCTTTGTTCTTATCCTTTTTTATTTAATCAGGAGCTTTAGAAGACAATTCTTAAAATAAAGATCAGTGTCTCTCTGTGTTATTGAGATAGAAGAGTTAGAGGAGTTCTTCAGTTTAAAAGAAGCTGTAGTATTCTTGGCTGCTCTGGGGGCTGAAGCTGGGGTCTGCTCTGGTTCTCTCCTTTCCAGTGTGTTGCATTAGAAGTAGAGGCAGAACAGCCAGCCCCTGGGGGAGAGGGAAATCTGCTGTCACTCCAGCAAACTCTGAGAGCCTCTGGGTCCTCCTACAAGCTTTTACTGGGTCCCTGAAGTTGGTTTACACTTCTAGACAGACATATCCAGCTATGTTGCAAGAAGTGAATGGCTCTTCACCCTTAGCAGTCTGCACAGATAAGGACTGTTTGCTCCCAGAGAACCTGATTTTCCAAGTAATGAAGTAAAGCCAACTGGATTGGCAAGAAGGACTTGCTTTACCTAGACAGGATTCATCCCAGGAGAGCGTGGTGCAAAGTAGTCAACAGCTCTATCACTGCTGCAGCAGAATAACCCTTCATCTGGGGTGCTTCTTGGCCTGTGAGTACTACAGAGAATTTTTGGAGCCTCTGGGAATGGCTTTTTAGATGGAGTCATTAGATGTGGTGCAAGTCATTTAATGGTAAAATTTTAGTAGCGTGTGTGCATGCTCTGCTCTGGTTGAAAAGGGATATGATGCTTATTATTGCACAGGGAGTTGAAATCCTCCTAAATGTGCCTTGCATATGTTTTTAAGAGAATTAAGTTGCAGGACTGGATTATCCCATGGAGAATGTGTCTCTGCTCAGGAAACAAATCGGGGTGTAATGTTACACACACTGTAGGTCTTGAGTGTGTGGAGTTTGTGCCTCTCGTGACAAGCCTGCTCCCTCATGGGCAGCTTTCTGAATAAATCTCACTCTGTGTGCCACCAGAGCCACGTGCTTCTGTGGCTGCAGTTGCTCCGTTGTGCTGGTATAAATTTAAGCAGAGTTTGTCCGTGTAAAAAGAAAATGTGTTCGTATCTAATCAAATTCCACCTTGTTTTCTACTCCTGGTCAGCTCTAGGGATTCCTGCAGAGATATGGTTAACATCAGCTGTGGCTTTGCTGTGTAGTTTTGCAGGAGGTTTCAGCAGAGCAAGAGAATACACAGAATTTCAGTCGCTGGTAAAGGTCGTTACATTGATGGAGGGAAAGGCTTCAGTCAGAAACTGGGTGTGTTTGTGTTGGTTTTATGTTTTCTGTGATGCTCAGAGCAGCACAGTTCACAGAATTAACTGTCCCCCTTTAATGGAATGTGAGTGTGAAGCTGCTGAAAGCAGCTGAAGGACCAGGAAAGCTCAGAAATCTGCACTGACAGTGCTGAGAAACATCTGCCCTGCCAGTCCCTCAGTTCTGCTGGTTCCACTTCATTATTTAGAGCAGAGAGAACACTTGAGTCTGGTTTTTTTCTTCCTTGGAAAGTGGATGCAGTAACATTTTTCCTGGTGATTTGTACAGATAAGGCAGTGATTCCAAGTGTGTTTCATGATGCAAGAATTGCTTTTGGAGGCTTTCAGGTAATTAAGTGAAGAACACAAAATTGTCTTGCTATTTCATCAATCAGTGTAAAATGCTGCCTGTGATTAACATCTCCATTAAAACTACTCTCTTGAACTGCTCAAAAAAGTGTTTCAAGTCTGACATATTTGTACATTAAAAATAAAGTACTGAGCAGTGCAATGTAGTGCCACAGTCAGTTTGCAGGTTTGATGGTTACAGGGTAGATCAGGCTGGGGAAAGTGCTGAATGCCAGAATTACTTTTTTTCTGTAAAGAAGCAAGCATGTAGAAAATAGTGTATTTTTCTGGTTATAGCAACTCCTATATTTATAGACCTTGTGCAGTGGAAACTAAAGCTATTTGTCAGACAGAAACACAATGATGAATAATGAAATGCATACATCTGAGTAACATGACATTCTATAATAATTTATTTAATATTCCAAATAAGCCATATACAGATGCATAACATCCATTAGAGGGCAGGAGCTTCAGGGTTTTTATTCCTAGGCTGGGCAATAATCTTCTTTTTGCTTGGAATAGATATTTTGAATTTTCCATTGTGTTATTGGCTGTAGGGGTGACTTTCTTCCCTGACTCCCTTGTTGTAAGGACCACTCAGTGTCAGTCTGTAGAGTTAATTAAGGAACAAAGCAACTACAAAGACAGGAATCAGGTACAAACAAGTGTTTATATGTTGTATATTTGAAGGACATGCACCAAATAGGGCTCTTCAGACAATAAAATGTGCTGAGTGTCATCAGTCACACAACTTTGCATATCCCCCAGAATGGCACTTGGAGGTCAGCCTGTGTTGCTCTGGGAAAGCACTGACCTGGCCAGGTTACAAATACAACCTGCTCAAAGTGAACCAGGTGACAAGAAACATGGCCACAGCTAGAAATAGCAGCATAAAAAGAGAAGTTTGTACTCAGTTGCTCTTATTTCACCTTTGAGAACAATCAGCTGTAGATTCTCTGCCAGGGTGTTCTCCTGCTCTTCTTCAAGGCAGCAGCTGCCCTGTGCTGATGTGCTCTAGTTGGAGGATGTGACCAGTCATTATTTTCTGGAGTTTGGGATGAGGAAACCCTTAGGGCTGTTGCACTTTCCCATTAAATACAAAGTACCACACTCCTGACTGACTCCTCTGAAATCACCCATGTCCTAGGCTGGTTCTTCAACAGCGGAACAAGCTCTTCATGCACTGGTTGCCTATACTGGAGTACTTGTAATGGGCAAAATGCTGATAGTTTGGAAAACTGAGCACAGGGTGACAAGATAAATGGTAGGTCTAGTTGTTTTGAGCATCACCACGAGTTTGTCTCATCTGAAGGCCGAGTTCAGAGCCTGATGACACCAACAATGCAATCTCATGGATGTACCAACTCATGTAGCTCATAATAATGTGCTCAATCTCAGCTGAACAAGGAGCTGTGTCATCCCTTGGATTTGTTGATCTAATCCAGCATGAGGTCTGTTTTCCAAGGAAAATGCAGGTGAGGCTTTGTGTCACTGACTCCTGGATAACTGAATGTTGGAGGGAACATTTCTGGCTGGAGCGTCCCCCTGAGGTGTCAATGAGAGAAAACACAATGTATTTAATACAAAAAGCTGGGGTGACAAACAACCATGGAAACACTATCTTTTCAGCCTGACAGGTGGTGCTAATTGGTTTTTCCCCCATCCTGCATTATCACAGCCCCTGTGTGGTGGGAGGGAGCAGGGCACCAGGCCACAGGACACGTGTGGGGTGTGAAGGAGCTCGGTTCTGTGGAGAAAAGGAAGAGCTCCTTGGCTCTGATGTTCCTTCTGCATCCAGACTGGGGAATGGGCCATGCCCAGAGGATCAAGGCCATTTTTCCAGCAGCAGCAGAGAGAGGGGGAATGATTGCATCACTCAGGGATGTTCACTGCTCTCCAGGCTTGCAAGGATGGCTTATCCAAAACCTGTGTAGGGGAGCAGGTGCTGGGGGGGGGGGAGAAAGGAACCAATTTGAATTATTAGATCAGTAAAAGGGACTCAATTTCTCATTTTCCTGGTCCTGTTAATAAAATGTATTATCAGGAAACCTGAGGATTTCCTAACCCATTCACCAACAAAAGAGCTCTCATTAAAGCTGCAATCAATTACAGAAATGCCATGGATGTTGAAAATTAATTTCACTGGGGCTTGACCTTCAAATTTTCTTCTTTGCCCTGAAGGAGAATGGATCAGAGAAGAGTAGGGTAATAATTTTATACAAAAGAAACAATTACAATTTAAATAATTAAGGTACAGCTCTCCTCAGATATAGGACAGTGACCAATGCAACAGGAAGAACACACACAGGACTGAAGGTGGACCAGTCAGAAGCCATCAGGAGAGCTGAAGAATAGGATACTTTAGAGAGTGGACACCAAAGGTGTCTTCAGGAGTGTATCTAATTCAGGAGAAGAGCCTAGATGGGATATATTAGGAAACCACTCAGGTTTCAGGCAGGACACCAAGGGCAGGTACTGGTGAGGCAGCTTGAGATGCCACCAGTGGCAAGACGTGGTGTGAAATGTCTGCCAAGAGGAAAAGCTCTGCTGCTCACCCAAGCTCTTTTCTAAGCAAAAAATTTAGTGAAATTTAGTTGTACTTGCTTGGTTTCCAGGTAAGTTTTTGTGTTTGAGTATGGGGGAAAAATAGTGTTGGTTACAGTCTCTATTTCTCCCCTGCCAGTCTTCCATGCAGACATTTTCTCCTGCATTCAGGAAGTTTGGAAGGCTTTGCAAGGTTTTATCCTAATATCCATGGAGTTTTGGGCCTCTCTATAATTTAGGAGCTTGTCTTGTGCCTTTGCAACATTCAGCCAGTGACTCCAGCTCAGGTAGAAATGTCCCACTGCATTGGTTCCAAACACTGTAGGAGTTCAAAGCGCTTAAAAAGGGCAAATTTATAGTTTGGACCTGGGAAAAGCCTACAGAGACAGAAGGGAGAAAGACATTTAAGGAAAGAGATGTTAAAGTAAGATCTCAATTTCTCTGTTTAGAAGAAGCCAAAAATTCAAGAGGGAATTGATCTTGAATTGTTTTGGATTAGAATTTGTTTCTGATTAATCTGTTCCTTGATATCTGTGTCCAGAAAAAAAAAACCCAATTCTGTTTAAATCTTTTGAGTGATATTAGAAAATAAACATTTCAATTTGATTTGAAGGAGTTAAACAATGTGGTCACACTTGAAGACACTATATTAAAGTGTTGACAGATGTCCAGGTCCACTTTCCTCCATAATGAAAGCTCTACTTGAATAAAACCTGAAAAGTTGTTGCCAGATCTCTTCTTTCAGCCTTCTTTCATTACATTTGAGGTTCAGGTTTTGTATAAACCTTGGCAGAAACTTGAGAACCACAGTGAAATCCAGACTATATGTGACAAATAGAAATGAGCATGGCTGGGCACTTGTGGCCGAGTGCATTTTGGAGTTTTATGACTCTTTGCAGTGGAGACTTCAGTCATCAGTTGTTGTGTTCTTTGAAAATTAGTTTGTCTCTCTTTTTGTCCCCAGAATTAGGATGTTTGCAATTTAAAATTCAAATAATTTTATTTCTGTTGCAATTTTGTACCCAAAGTTTGTACCCAAAGCTTTCAACACAAATATTTTACTTCTCATTCATTTCTCACTCAGAAGTGGAAACTTTTTGCTGAATTTGCTTCAAAGCAGTGGTTTTGAAGTAAAATCTTGAATATTTTGTTATGGGTGCTCATTCTAACAGCACAGTCAAGCTGATATGCTTTGTTCTCAACCACACTTCACAAGGTCCACAAAGAAATCTCTCTCCTCTACTGTAACTAGAATCTCTCACACTTTTTCTGCTGTATGGCTTTGTAGCAAGATCTTATCAGCCAAAGCTGAGCTTTTCCATGCCCATTATCCTCCCTGAAATCCCTGACTGAGGTTTATTGATCCTTGACTCCTGTTCCAGCTCTGTCAGGAGCTCCTAGAAGGGGAAGGGAATCACCCCGAGACAGAGGTGGGTCTGGGGAGCTGCTCCTGAGCAGTTGTGCTAAATTAGCTGTGACATCTGAAGTTTTTGCACTGGGCAAAAGGTATTTGCAATGCTTCTTCCTGCAAGTGTGGGTTAGGTACCTCATGCACGCTCTCTTCCTTGGGGAATGCAGGTGACATGTCATCTTTGGAGGCAAGGCAGTAATCACTGAAATCAGGTAGAAAGCTTGTTTTATCTGCTGAGCAGGAGGGTGTCTCAATGACTTTGTTACTGCTAAATACCCCAAGGACGAGAAACACGGGCAGAGTGCCATGGCAGGGTAGAAAAAGCAGCTGAGAACAAGTCTAGCCTTTTCCACTGATCTGAAAAAACCTTCAGGTGTTTGTGATCTGTCTGAGGGTACAAAATTCTAAAAATATTGCTGGGATGGACTGGGGGTCCTTGCTGTGATGCTGCACCAAATCACCGTGGGATATCTGCAGTATGTGATTATCTCTGTGTCACCTCTTATTAAGACTTCAGAGTCTCTGCTCTTCTGAGATGAAATTTTCCCTTGGCTGTCTCAAAAGGCACGAAGCAGGCTGGGTTGAACACTTTATCCTGAGGTGAACTGTGCTCTTAGGAAACGCCCTGTAATTGTACCCAGCCCGGGCTGGTTTTTGTCCTGTTGCAGTGGTGTGTGCCTGTGTTTTAGTGTAACTGGGTGAGGGCTGTAAGATGTGTAAAAATTGGTAATTGAGCTCTTAAGGGGGCAGGGGGGGATGCAATTATTTAGCAGTTTTGAGAATCTGATTTTCTTGCTGTCAGATATTCATCTGCTGCTTTTGAAAGAGAACTATTTCTGCTAGAAATTGTTGTGTTATATAGTTATTTTAATCTCTGTGCATTCTTAGTACTTCTAAAGAGAAGGGATATAGTCTTTTCTTACTCTTCACTCATTAAAATCTTACTTCTAATTGTGGAAGAGTGGTTGAATCATGAACAGGTTGGGGCTACTCTGATATAGTATCTCCCTGACAGCTGAATATCTACAAGTCTATATATTTTCTGCAAATCTGTCCACAGAAATCCTAATAAATGAGGCTGTACCTATGAACTCTGATTCCTGACTAAAGGGAACAAACCCAGCTGTCAGTCAATAGACATAGAAAAGGAATATTGACAAAAGAAGGGCATTAAGAGAAGCAAGTTTCAGAATTTGTCCTGCAGAGAAATGTGGGTGCTCCTGTGAGGAAAAGGGGTTCCAGCTCAGTGAGGCTGATGGCTTGTGGGTGGGACAAAGGGCAGGGCAGGCATCTGGAACCTGGAAATGGGATCCAAACTGGAGAAAGAACTGAGTCTGAATGAGTTCTGATACCTTAGTATGGGTTATGGACTGGTGCTGGTAGGGAGCACCTGCAGGCATTTATGCAAGAATCCATTATGCTGAGTAATTAAATAAAAACTCAGTGTTTATTCCTAACACATTTCAGTTAAACTTTATCTCATACTGTTATTTTGGAAATACTAAATAATGGTAAACCATGCTTGAAGTTGTTTTAAACTTAAAAACACAAACCCCCAAAAAATACTTGATGGCAGTACATTACCTAAATTTACTCTTGTGCTGAGCATTTTAAATTTGATTTATTGCAGCTTCACTGCAGTTCTATTTTTAGTTAGTTCCTAGTGAGAATGAATAAATAGAAGGCCATATCCAAGATTTCTGCATAGGTTATCTTAGACATAATTTTTTTCCTTTGCTGCTTGTAATAACTCCTAAGTAATGCTGTAGGTACTGCAGAAAATAAATTGTGCATGTTTAATTTTAGAGGAATTACATAAATATGGCAAAATAACTAGAAAGCAGCAGAGGAAAAAAGGTTGCTGATTCAGATGTTGACGGCAGGGCAGGTGAGGCTCTCTGGGGCTGAGCAGGGAGGCAAAGCCCAACAGCTTACCTCGAACAGGGTTTGTAGGGTGTGATTTAAACTGTTTTTTGGACCTAGGTTGCTCAGGCAGAATCTGGGCTGAGCCTAATTCCCTGCCCTGGAGGAATGCTGAGCTGCTGTGGGGCATCCTGCAGGCTGCTCTGCTAATTCTGCCTTCTGAGAGGAGCAAACGTTTTGCAGACATGCCAAACTCAGCTATGTAAATCTTCTCTAAGGAAAGCAAACACCCACAGCAACCACGTATTTAAATTCCCAATCTGAAACCTCCAACACCACTCAGCTTTTTTCTTTTGTTTTAATTCAGGCAATCATCATGTTGCAAATGGAAGCTATTAAATCTTTGCACACCAGGAGCATCTAAGATTGAAGTTTGTTCTGATCTGTCTCAGCTGCAGACAAAAAGCCAGCCCTTACAGGAAGATCATTTTCTAAGCTCCTGTGAGTGAAGGAAGTAATGGAAAGGAGGCTGTGGAATTCCTAGAGGAAGTGTTGGGAAACTGGAGAACCTGACTTGCTTTAAAATGTTCATTTCCCTGCACAGACCTCCTGACACGTGTGGAGCAGTATCAGCTGGAAATGCAGTGTCAGAATTTTCCAGGCTTTCTTTTCTTGTGTGCACTGCTTTTGTGTCACTCCTTTATCATGATTTTGCTTGGTACCATGTGGTTTTTGTACTGCTGTGAATGCTTTGTGAATGCCTGTTCTCAGTGCTTCTTTTGACTTTTTATTTTTTAAATTAACTTACATCTGCATGCCAAAGCTCTAATTTTGAGGTCAAACCTATTCCACTGGTCACTTTATGGGAATTCATGAAAAAGTCTGTTGCAAGTCAAAGAATTTGTTCCCTGGTGCTGTGATTATGTTCTTGTTCACAAACTTTTGCAATTTTCTTGATGACATTCATCTGAATTTTCTTTACAGATGACTCAGGGCTTTTGTATAAAACTTGTACAGATCTAATTGGATAATTTACAAACTGTTCTTCTGGAATAAACTGGAGTCACTTGGCCTTTGGGGATTTATGCTGGGGAAATGATTTACATTTTTGTTTGTAGGGCTTCAGATTAAAGGGAGTGCTGAACTTTGGTAGATGTGGAAATAGTTTTTGGAATATTTTACTGTGTGTTACAATACTGCAGTGGGAAACTACTCACAGCTTCTGTAAGAAATGAAAGAAAGAGGTTTTTCCATGGTGGGATTCATTGTCTTTTATAAACCCATGTGCTGAAAATTTCTCTCTCTGCAGTGCTGACTGGAGCAGGGACACAGATTGCCATTTCACACTAAATGACTTGCATTTAAATGGCTGAAGGTGGGAGGATTCCTCTCTGCCTCAGCTGTTCCTGAGTGGAAGAAGGATTTCAATTGCAAAGGTAGAATGATGCTCACCAGGATGAAGAAGGGGTAGCACTGAGGCCTAGAGTTTATTCTGGACTGATTATTGAAAGCCACAGGGATAAAATTCTGGTGATTTTTTCAGCTGAGCCTAAGGAGGTCACCTTCCAGCTAGAAGATGTGTGTGGAAGGGGAATGGTGCCCTGAAGTGGAGGGAAAAGATGGATACCTTGAATAAATGTGCAGTAAGTAGGACTGGGAGTGCCCCACAACTGACTCCAGACTTTCTTGTGTGCAGCAGGCGTAGAAGCTGAGCCAGGTTTGCTCAGGACAGGCACACATTTGAGAGGCAAACCAGGATTTAACAATGATGAAGATGGAACACCAGTGCCCCTCACTTTCTTCTGTCACAGCATGATGAAGTCTACACTTCTCTAGTCTGTTCTTGCTGTGATTTAAAATCAGCTTCCTCCACCTCCCTCCTCTTTGCTGTCAGCCAGTGGCATTTTCCAGATCCCTTCCCAGGACTTAAATCACATTCTGAGCCTGAGCAGTCCTGGCTGTCGGGCCTTGGATGGAGATGCTGTACAGTAGTCTGGTTTATTTACAGGAATGTGTCTGTAATGAGAAATGCCCTCTAGAATTTCCCTCAAAGAATAGTCCAGTTGTTGATGTGTCCTGTTCTCTGGGAGACCCACGGACAGGGCTTGTGGATTTTTCACTGCTTTGAGTGAAAAAATATTCCTGTGAATGTAAATTTTCTTCTGAAGTTCTTAGGTATATTGGGATCTGTGGTCATTTTGTGTGGTTTGGAGTGCTGCTCTGCTCTTTGCCCTCTGGAAGAGGGGGTTGTGATTCATAGTGGTTCTCTGAAAAATGGTAATGTGTGATTTATAATGGTATTCAGCACACAACAATTGTTTCCCAAGTGCTCATTTAAGGAGAAAAAAAACAAACTAGAAGTGCAGGGGATGCTTATGCTGCCTGATGGGTTCAAGACAGTCTCCATCATGCCTGAAATAATCTGTGGGAAGATCTGAAAGAGACATGTGGCTTTTTACTGCAAAATTTGACAGAGGCACCCTGTAAGCAGAGCAAGAATCCTTGGGAAAAGCTGCAACCCTTTATGCACCCTCCTGAAAGGACTGGGCAGGCTGCTGGGCTTTCCCTGGCTGTGGGGAGTGCCTGTGAAATTCTGGCCTGGATCACAGCATCTGTGCTCTGAGCAGTGGGTTTGAGCCAGCCTTGCCTGTGGAAGCTGCAGCTCTGCTCAGACAAAGACAGTGCAGGAGCTGGCTGGTAACACCTGAGCCCTCTGAGTGCACCCATGATGTTCTCTGACTTCAGAATGCATCTCCTCCTGTGTTTGGGTAAAACCAGATGTCTTCCTAGCTCCATGAGGGATTGCTTTGCGTCTGGGTGCCAGATCAAGTGATTTGGGGTCTCTGGACACTGCTTGGGTGTGGGAAGAGCTGTTGCACGCTGATGTCTTGGTGTTGATCAGTAATTCCCTTCCTCTTGCATTTCTGATAAGATTCTCTCCACTTAATCCCCTTCCTATATGTCAGAATAAAAATGTATAGGTGCCCTTTACTCTGTCTCCTTCCTGTAAGCTCAATTGGTGCTAATGCCTTGTCTGAGAGAAACAGACCCCTTGGGGTCAATAAATACCTTTTTAATAAAGGGAAAATATACTTTACTCTCCGTGATGCCAAAGGACTTTGCTTGCAACAGCAGCAGGCAGTCTCTGCCTGATTCTCTGCCAGCACCTCCTTAGCCCAGGGTTTCCTAGAGGGGAGCTTTTGGCTTCAGTGATGTATTACTTGCAAAAATAAGGAATTGTGGCCTTTACTGACTAGGCATAGCAAGTTCCTCTTGTTAAGAATATTTCATTAAAGCTTTATCCCTGTGTGCTGCAAACTGCTCTTGTCCTAACAGTGTCCAGATGTGTATTTAAAGTTGTCTGTATCCATTGGTTTTGATAACCTCCTTTGGCAACTCACCCTCTGTGCTGAACACTATTCATTACCATGAGAAGTTCTGCTCCAGTGCCTGGGTCTCTCCTGGTGTGGATTTGCCTTTGTTTTGGTTTGAGGTTTTATTTTAGTGAGAGGCTCAATAAACTCAAACTTATTCCTTGTTGGCTTTAGAGTTACAGTTCTCTGGTTGGAGACCAAAGAAGCTGAAACAAACCCCAGTCATTTTGCCTTCCCTCACTGCTGAAACTCTGTCTGCAGGAGCTGAATTCATCCTCTTGTTTCTGCTGCTTGAGCTGCTCGTTATTCCCCCTGCCTCCTCCATTCAGTGCATCCTCCCAGCACAGCACAGTTCTTCTTTCCCAAGCTTTGATTGAAGCTTCCTCCCGTCTCAGTTGTGCTGTACCAAGAGCACTTTGTGCTGGGCAGTGAAGGAGGACACAGCTCCTCCATGCAGCCTTGTGAAGCCCATGCTGGGAGCTCTGCTTCCCAGACAAAGCCAGCCTTCCCCAGGAAGGCAGTGGGAATGGCAGGAACGTGGCATCCTCACCCTGGCAGGCCATGGCATCGCTGGGGCTGGGATGATGCCCTTTGTTTGTGCACCCTCTGGACATATTTGCATTCACACATACACTGGGAAATTGTAAGGACTTCATGAGAGCTACCACTAATAATGATTCTCAGGAGGAGCTGCCAGGGGGGGCAATGTTCCTTCCCATTTGGGAGGTTTGCATTTTGCCTTTTTTGCTTGCAAATACTTTACATCGGTCTTGCATTTTTGGTTTTTGTTCTGCTGAGAAGGCATATTTTGAATTCTCAGCAGGGTTTTTCTTTATGATACTCCAGAGTCACAGCCACACATAAAGTAAACATTGAATCTTCAGTTTTTAAGCTATCAGCAATATTTGGTATCTTATTTTCCTTTTCTCCCTAATGATGTACAAATCTATAAAAAGGGCTTTTCCTGATTTTTCACTTACAATCTTTCACCAGTGGTTGCTACTGCTTTTGACCCCTGAGACTGTGAGGCTGTTTTCTGCCAGGGCATTGGTTTGAATGACCTGGATGCTGACGTCCCTCTGGTACTGACAGAGTTGGGCTTAGACCCACAATCTGCCCCAGTAATGAAATGTACCAGTTCCAGGGGAGTCCTGAAATTGGGCAACTTCTGCATCTTCCTGTCACCTCACATTTGTGGCTTGCAGCTGTGCCAGGGGGAGCTAAGTTCATGCTTTATTTTGTCCTTGTGTATTTGGAGAAGCAGTTTCTGGGTGTTCTTGTGTCCTACTATGCTTCTCTGATTAAGTCTTCCTCTTGAAAATCTATTTATGATGCAAGTGATATCCTCTTGCATGTGTTCTTGAATATTTTTCCATCATTAATTTTCAGTTTTATCCAATACCAGGCCTATTGCTGAAAATTTAATGCCTGGAGATGTAAAATGAGTGAATGTGAAAGTTTCAATAGTGACTTATAGCATAAATACTTGAATTCACTTTTTTTTAATCTTCCCTGGCAGGAAAAGATGACATTAGGTAGGAGTAGAATTAAGGAGTTATGGTTCTGGCTTTTTTTGATGCTTGGAAGATAACAATTTCAGAACTTCCCAGATTTCATCACTCTCCAGTCTATCATTTGTCATGTCAAAGGGATCAGCACCCTGTCCATGGTGCAGTTTTGCTCTGTTATTGTGAGAACAGCGTGAGTCAATCTGAGCTCCAGCAGAGGAGCAGCACTTCAGTAATGTCAGCAGACAGAAACAGCAAGTGCTGCTTGTGTCAGTCCAAGGCTTGGCTGAACCTGCTCAGTGCTGCTGGTTCCAGCCTCTTGCTGTCCTGGAAACCAGGCTGACCCTTTTCATGGGTACTTGAAGTGCTGCCAATGTCCAAAAATGACCAAAGTACTGATTTCTATCAAATTTTTGTTATCACCAGAAAAGAACTGTTTTGTTACCTATGGAAAGATTGCATGTTAAAGAATGGAATACCCTTAGTTGTGATCTTGCCTTTTTTATGTGAAGTCATCTTCTAGTTTCTTGTAGTTATATTTCCTTTATTTCCCACTGCAATGGAATTAAAAGTGGGGTAAAAAAAAAGGCACTTTTGTTTTCTGATGTTTACAGTATAATCATTGCATAATACTCTAAAATTTCCCCTGGAGTAAGTGGTGCTGTTGCTGTGAGGCAAATATGTCTCATACTCTGGAGTGAACCTTCAAGTATCCAGCCCAGGAGAGCCCCAGTAAAATCCCAGAGCAGGGAGGAGGAAAACTGGGGACATAAATCCTTTGGCTGCCCATGCTAATGGCCTCTATCTTCTGCTTGCCTTGCAAAATGGTGAACTCTGTACATCCTTTTTTCTAAATGACAAAATAATCTGACCCTTTAATCCTCTTTCTCTAATTACCTTACATCTGTACCTTGCTTGATTTCAGTCTTAATGCAGCAAAGCTTTTTAAGCATGTTAAACAATTTTCCTTAATCAAATCCTTGGGTTCTAATTCAAATATTCCCAGAGGCCTTCCTTTTCTGGTTTGGTCTGTGTTTCCACGTTTCCAGACAGAAGCAAAACACAGTAAAATGTTTGCCTCCTTGGCATGACTCACAGAAAACTCTTATCAGTGTTTGAAAGCATTTGGGCTCTTTTTCTCTAAGTAGTGGCAATAAAATTGGTCTGATGTGTAGGTACAGCCAGGAGAGACCTTTCCATAGGGCTCAGGAGCTGCTCTCACAGTGCTGAGAGCTCCAGGGTGAGCAGCAGACATGCAGCTGTGTCCCACTGCCCACCCTCACTGCTGGGGGGTCCCCAGGGCTCTCCACATCCTTGAAGTGGCAGCACCTTGCATTTGCAGCCACCTCCCTTTCTTCCTCTTCCAAGGCAAAGGACTTGCAATCTGACCATGTGCTTTTAGGTTTTTATTTTTGTGCCACTTTAAAGCTACTGCAGGAAGTTGATTTGCTGTTTTACCACCCAAAGTTTGTTCCCACCATCCTCCTGTGGCTGTACCAGCAGGTGGGATCTCCTCTCCTGTTCTGCAGCACCTCCACTTATGTTTGGTGCCAGCCCTGGGTTCTGAAAGCCTTTGTGTGGTGCAGGTAGTTCTGGCTGCAGGCAAGTGCCAAGCACATTTAGCCTGTTTTGCCCACGTGTATGACCCTCCCATGCCCTGCCCTTCCTCATCCTCTTTCCCTGGTCTCCTCCAGCTCCTAAGACTTGCACCCATCCACACAAAAGAATCCCAGACAGGATGCACAGGACTCCTGGATTTGCAAACTCTCCTCTGCCACTGAGCAACATTTCCCCCCATCTTCATCTCTGTCTTCTCTACTGAGGCTGCAGGGCAGAGATCCCTTCTCTCTTTACAAAGATGATTGTGGTTTTGGCTGAGTGCAGGCTTCTGCATAATACAGAGTAAAATTTGCTCTAATTTAGTTAACTACTAGTATTCTCTTGATGTGATGCAGTCTATGCTGAAATTTTTGTGTAGCTATTGCCAAACAGCCTGGTGGTACTGAAGAGCAGCCCCATGCCTGTTAAGAGGGGTAGTTCAGGCAATGTTGAAGAGTCTGTCATGATGTGCAGCATACTCCTTCCACGGTAATTTGGATAATTTATACACCTATGGAACCCTCTCTGAGAGTCTGTGTGCTTTTAAAGGGAGCTTTGTGATTCTGCTCAGCTTTTATAGAACTGTGTGGGTGTTGTCCACGTTTAAAATGTTATTGGTCATCTTCATTGTGACAGAAAATTGAGTTTTGCTTTTATTTGGTGTATAATGGTGGCTGGTGTATGTCACACCACTCTCAGTAGGAAAAAAAAAACAAAAAACCCAAACCAAAAAACAAAGTCTACTTTCAAGCAAGAGACTCTGCTGTATTTCATATTTCCACTGCCCCAAGGAAATAGCATAACACTGCTTTACTGCTTTTGAAAGAAAAATGTCCTGGCTGGATTTGGAACGGCTGTTGTACCCCTATTTCACATTGAAGAAGCTGAACTGAAAGGAAGAGCTGCTTCTGTGCTTGTCACAAATCTGTGGCAGAGAGCCACGGGTTATGAAGTGCAAATGAATACTGAGGAAGTCTCTCTCTAATAAAAAGTGTGGAACCAATTTCACCACCTCTTTGTCCACAGAATGGCCAGTGGGCATACAAGAGAAAAGGCATCCTGAGATAATTGCTACAGGTGAAAGAGCACCTGGAGTGACAGGGGCATGGAAGAAGGCATGGCCCACACCTGAGACACACAGCACATACCCAGATTTGCAGGCTGCAGCCCCAGAGAGCAATTCTTGTTTTCCCCCTCATGTTCAGATTCCCTTGTTCACCTTGGGTCCTGTTTCAGCTTGTGCTGAAGTTGAGAGCAAGGTCCTGGCTGAAGGCCACAGGGCAGGTTTCACCTTTACCTCCCCAGCCACTGGTCTCTGGGGTTGAAAGGAAGGGGTGGCTTTTCCCTGTTGTCTTTCCTTTTTAGAATGCAGCAGGCACTCTGGAAGCCAGGCAGGCTCAGGTTTTCCATATCTTTATGGTATCTAACATGTCAGCTCTGCATCTCAGCTGGACATTTTAGGTGTTAATGTGATATTATCATAATCATCACAGGTAGCTGGGCAAAAGATTCCTGGCTCAGTAGAGATTTCCTCTTGAGTTTGGCCACTGGCATCCCCTGTGCATGTTCTGTTGCCCTCATCTTGCCTGAGCACATCGCAAGTGCCCAGAGTTTATTTTTGGGATTCAGCAAACACATCATTAAATTACTTCAGCAGGTTAATTGAAGGAGCTACACGAGTTCAGGCGTTAGGATGAGCTGAGTGTTAATCCCCTCCGTGTGTTCTGAAAGCTCCTCTCAAAATCAATAAGTATCCACTTATTTTCCCCTTTTAAATAAATATTGCCACAAAGAGCCCTGTCCTTGCAGATGTGGACAGTGCTTCTTGGGCAGTTGTGTGAAGACCCCTTTTGGAGGAGGACACGAAAGGGCAAACAATAAACCCAAAGAAAAACACTTTTATAGAGCAAGTCAGATTAAAATCAAGCAGGTTGTGGGACAAATGATGCCTGGTTTACTGTACTTTAATTAATCTACTTTAGGTTTGCATCGCTAATTAATCTCTTTTTATGGTTCACATTACTGCATGCAGCTGCATATTTCCAATGTGATAGCTTGTCCTAACTGCTAGCATATCTCTGTAAAATAAATAAGCAGTCCTTTCTGCCTGCAGTTGTTCTCTGTGGATTTCCAACCTGCCAGTGCCTCTGCTGAAATGCAGAGTAGCTGTGGTGGGAGACAGGAGCCTCTGCATGATCAGAAATAACTTTTAAGAGCAATAACTGCAGCTTCTGGCTGTTTGAAGGATGTGATCCAATAACATCCCTGAGCAAAAGAGCTTTGCTTCTGGGAATTTTAACTCTTTAAAATCACCCCTCTCTGAGGACTAGTACTTGTGACAGGGTCAGAGTAAGATGACCAGGGCAGAGGATGTGTCTCTCTCACCATGGTTGAAGACACCATGGTGCAAGTGAGAGTGAGCAGGGAAATGCCAGAGCTGACTCTTCTCTTGGATGTTGCTATGATAAAATCCATCTCCCTGCAGTCAAGTGTTTGCCCAGCCCTAGAAGAATCCAGGGTTGGACAAAGTGCTTTAAAGTTGATTCATTTGCTTTGAAAACAAAACCTTTTGGAGGTCTGGCCTCAGCTGCAAATCTGTTGGGTGTCTCTTCTTCCACTCCCAGCTGCAGCATCTGGTGTGAGGTGCAGGACCAGACTCAGTCTGTAAGCACTGCAATAATCTAACCTCCAAAAATAAAGGCATTGATGATCAGACATCACTTCAAGCCTACTCTGCCTCCATGCCAGTAAATGAATGGGACTGTGGCTGGCAGATTGTTGGATTAAAAGACCTGATCCCCAATATTTTATCAAGAGGGAAGGAATGAGATTGATGGGTCTGGGTAATCTGAGTGCAGAGGCTGTGTTTAACTGAGCAGTAGGAAAAAGAAGGCTTCTGTGTTTCTGACAGGGTCTTAAAGAGGCTCTTCAGGTCCTGAGGAATCATTGATATCTGGTTGGAGAGAAGCTGAGAAAAATTAATTGCTGCTGTGTGAAGCATGCTGCCTCTGAGAAAGAGAGTGAAGAGGGAAACAAAGTATGAGAGTGAGATGCATGACAAATTAAACCTCTGGATAACCCCATGTCAGTAAATCACTTGCCTCAAACACCAGAACTTCATTCCTCAACAGGCCATGAAATCGTGTAAAAGCAGGGCTTCACATCCTGTGTGTTTGAAGCTGAAGCTTCAAATGCAGGAATGTGGATCTTGCAGAAAACAGTGGATCTTGGGAAAGCTCTGCATGGCCATTCCATCCACAGGGTGTACCTGAAAGTGGTGTTGGAGTCAAAACATCCCATGGTTAAGATGGAAGTGGGGAAATACCTATGCTATGGTATTTGGGTACATGGAAATTTGTCTTGAATCTCCACAGAAAATCAAACCAAGCCTCAGCCCCATGGGACCTGCCTCAGGTCTGTACATTTGTGCCGAGCTGGGACCTTTCTGTGCACTGTAAGCTCACTTTCCAGACCCTCATACATGAAAAAAATAATTTCTTGTAAAAAACTCTTTTTAGTTACTAAATAACCAAGATAACTCTTGCTATACAGTGACTAAGGGTAATGCAACATTCCCAATTAAATTATGTATATGCTGAAATTGGGCCAGAAAGAGCATTTTGGGCAATCTTCCCTCTACCTCTCTGCACTGTCCTCACAGTGCAGCCCCCAAAGAGCCCAGGCCAGATGCAGCCCACGTGTGTGGATAGATTTGCTCCTTTGCACTCCCTTTGGTTGGCAAGGGCAGAAGTGGAGAGGATCTCTGTGTGCACAGGTATTTTCAGGCACGTGAAGGAATTCAGTGTCTTTGTTAATGCTGTTTCATTAGAGGACTTAAAACACAATAATGAGCTCTCAAATGGGTTCAAAAATGCAAATTCTTCTACCTCTTGCATCTTTTTGTGATAGTGGTTGCTCAGGTTGCTCACAAGCCCTGTGATTAAGGCAGTAAAACGTGGTTCCCAGCTGAAGCTGAATTGTGGTGTAATACTGCTGCAGACTCCTGGGTGTTGCTGCATGGAAACACAGTTCTAGGTGATTGCCTGTGTTAAATTTCAAATCCAGATGCAAATTCTGGGAATGCCCACTGTCCTTCAGGCTCTAACAGAACCACCAGCTCCAGCCAATCGTGGCCACACATAAATCGTGCAAACAGCTCTGTTATGCATCACCTCTTGTATGAAACATTGATTTTTGGGTGTGTTTGTGATGCAGGGAGGCTGCTAGGAAGGAAAAGGGGTGGGCACAGTGCTGGGCACTGCCCCTGCACAACTGACCGCACTCAAGTGTGACCCACTGCAGGCAAGGGGAGGTGGGCAGAGGGATGTCCCCACTGTGAGCTCAAGGAAACTGTGACTTGGGTTTGCTTTATTTCAGAGTGAAGGTTTGGTTATAAACTGGATAAAGTCCACTTTGTGTTTTATCAGTAGCACCCCCAAATCTGCAGGGACAAGGCAAAGGAGGGAAAAACAAGAATATAGAGGACTCTCTCTTAACAGAGGCTGTAGATCAGCAATAAACAAGTGCAGACTGTTTTGGAGGGTTTCCTTTTGAGCACCAGAGTCAAGCTCTCATCCCTGGGTGTCCCTGCCAGGTAAACTGAGAGCTCAGAGCTGCTGTTCTGGAGGGTTCTCAAGCAGCCTTCCACCAGGAGTAGCTGGTTGGGGCTGTGCCTGGAGAGTTCTGGGACTCCTGACCTTCAGCTCAGCTCTGGGGTTTGATCTCCTCTCTATTATGGAAGAAGCTTTGTCTAATTTGTTTTACTCAGTCAGCACAGAAACGTGCACATCTCTTTTTTCCAGCCTGAAACTGTTCTCATCTTCAAGTCTTGCTGAACAAATGAGATATTGTTCACTAGTTCTGAGAGCTGCTTGTTAGTTAAGAAAAAAAAATCTCATTTTTCTCTTGTAGCAGAGAAAGTTAATTGTAGTAACAACTGAGTTTACACTATCTTGTTTTAAAAAAAATCTAATAAATGTTTAACACATTAACAAAGTTCAATACACGCTCCAGCAGCATTGCATCTGTGTTTCCTATGCT
This sequence comes from Notiomystis cincta, assembly GCA_013398075.1. Lineage (NCBI taxonomy): Eukaryota > Metazoa > Chordata > Aves > Passeriformes > Notiomystidae > Notiomystis > Notiomystis cincta. The sequence continues at coordinate 31,259 of VZRX01000842.1, forward strand.
CTTTTTTTAAGCTTGGCATACAAAGTACCATTTAAATACCATGGTGAAAAGGGCAAGCATTCAACTTAATGCCTTTGAAATAATTCTGGAATTAAATCCTGGGCAATATATCTCAGTCGAGCAGTGTTGCATGTAGCCACATGCAGCTAATGAGCCATCAAAGGCAATGCTTTAAATCCCCATGCATACAGTACACAGATCCTTTATTTCTGCTGTCATAACACAAATCATGAGCTTTGATTCTAAATCAAACACAGGTAAAAGAAAAAAAAGGGGGAAAAATAAAACAAGAGGGGAAAGGAGGGAGTAGCTTCGTGGCTAATTGGAAAGAAATTTGAAACAGTGGGGGTTTCTTTCAACACCATTAATCACCTCTGCTGGAACATCCTTCACAACCCAAGATTTTCTTGTCCCTGTTGCTATTTTCCCTCTCTGACATGGTACAAAATGTACATAATCGTTGTTGTTCTTGAGGCATTTCTCTCCTGCTGTGGTGGAAGGGCTCAGAGCACGGGGCTGTCACAGACCCCTGGGGGCTTGGTGGGGCTGCAGGTTTTCTGCCTTCATCTGGTGCCCTGAACCCACCAGCAGGGACACAGCAGCTCCTGCCCTGTGGGTTGTGGGGGAAGATGCTGATGTTTTCTACACAGCACAGCTGAGACATTCAGGATGTACTGCAGTGACTGTAACAATCTGGGGTGGGAGCTGGGGGCACGAGGATATTTGTGCTCAGAGTCAAGATGAGGGTTCTGCCAGCACTTCCCCTGCCTTATTTTCCCCCAGGCAAGGTAAACATGTGCAGCAACTTCAGATCCAGGCTGGTTGCCTCCAGGCTGCTTAATGGCCAGTGTAAAATGAGGGATGGCTGTTAGCCAGCTCCATAACCAGGAGCACTCACCTTGCTAAAATCCTTGAGATACCTGGCAGGAGGAGGAGGCTTTGCTCAGGGCTGCCCAGGGCTGCCCTCGAGCAGAGGATCAGCACTGGCAGTGTATGGGAACTCACACCAGTGACCTTGGCCACCTTGGGACTGTGGGGACACCAAAATAGGTTATTCCCACCCTGTTTTCCATTTGGTTAAACTACTTGCCAGCAAAAAAGCTGAATGGGCACTCAGTGTGTAGAATTACTACATCTACTACTACTATTATTATTACTATTATTATTATTATTATTATTATTATTTTAAAGGTGAGAAGTCACTGCACCTGAGCAGGCTGATATCTGTGAAGTGAGGGGCTGTGAACTCCACATACATCATTCCCAGTGTCTTTTCTGGTTTCTGTTTTGATCAGCTTCAAGGGGAGGGGTTTTAATGACTCATGTCAGAGATCCTTTAATTGCATGATGCTGATGGAAGCTGGAAAATGAGCAGCTGTAAGAAGCACCATTGTGTTGGGTGAAAGGGGTTTGAAGGCTCACAGGTAGTGCTTGCCTTAAAATGCCATGGGTAAAAAAGTGGGGAGAAGGGAAAGGTTGTTATTGCTGGTCCAGCTGTATCAGTGTGGCACAGAGGAATTAAGCTGAGCTGAGATGTCAGGGAGGGGATCACTCAGACCCCTGGAGCTGTGTTGGAATGCTGTGGCTCAGTGTCCCCATGCTGCTCCCACGTGCACATGTGGATCACATTCCTGTGTGGAAAGGTGTTCCTTTGCAGTATTCTCAAGTGGTGAGTGAAGAAACCTGAGTGGGAATTTGTAAAGACAATAATCCTTTCAAAAATAATTAATAATCTAGTAAGCAATAATGAAAAATACTTAGGAGAGTGGAGGAGAGATCTGTATAAGTCCCTCAGCCTGCTGTGTTAACCAGGGTATTCCCAAACTCTTATGGTTTATCTTTGTAATGTAATTTTTGAGCAAAATAATGTTTTTACATTCTTATTCAAATGTTATCAGCAGCTCTCACTAATGAAGAGGTTATAATGTTTTAGCAAGCTTTGAGTTTTCTCTGGTTTTGATTTTCAGACAATATGACTCAGTTTTTGTGAGATGCTTAAATTTCTGGCAAAAGAGGTATAGAAAATAAATCAAGCTTTACCATTGTAATTAAAATGGCATTTTCTACTTTAAAACATTTTTATCTATGTGTTTATATAGCATGTACAAATTCTGCAGGTTTTTTTCCTATAGTGGAAATTCTGTTCATGTCTTTAAAAAAAGACTGGTCCTCTGTATTCAGCATGCATTAACGTGATCAATAGAGGTATTTTCCACATTCCATTGCAAATATTTATAAACTACACACCACTGGAACTTACTCTAAAATGTATTTTCTCTCATGAGGGTTTCCTGTTAGTCATGGTATTTATCCAACTGGAAAACACTGAAAAATGGGGAAGTGTTAACAGAACAAGCTAGAAGGATACAAATCATCCTCTTTCTTCCCCTCTGTGGGAATAATGTGAATATTTATAGATCTGGAGAGCTTTACAGGAGTCTGTAACAAGTAAGAGCTGAGCCATTCTTTGTGCTGATGCCATTTCTTGCTTTGACCTGAACATCCATCAGTTAGGAGCTGTAGCACCAAGGAGATGGAATCAAATCAATCCTCTGTACTTAGGCCAAATCTGTGGGCGTGTTTCCCATTAAAATTGCAGTGGTGCAGGAGCAAAGTTGCAGAGCCCCACAAGGCTGATGCTGTTTGCAGCACATGGCAAAGCAGACACTTGAATGCCATCGTCCTGGGGAGGGGGAAGAAGGTGGCTGCTTGTTTTGAGCGTGAAGTTGCCTAGGTCAAAGACAAGACCTACCTGACAGGCTTGTCTGGGGCAGCTAGTGATGGAATTTAGCAGAGTTCCCAGGCCTTGGAAGCAGTCATCTTTTGCTGAAGTGTTTTATGTGGAAGGTGGGTTGGATTTTATGAGAAGTGAAAGCGTGCTGATAACACAAAAGAGGAGGTTCCAGTGAGCTCCTCTCGCTTATTGAAGCCAACTGATGGAGCGGGGAGAGGAGGAGGGTTAACACAATCCAGTGGGAAAGCAGAGAGCAGAAAAAGCACTTCAAAGCAAAGGCTGAGCAGGGGTCAGGAGCAGTGTCAGGTCCAAAGAGAAATGGAGAGGGGAAAACCTGAACTCCCTGCGACTTCCCTGACAAAGAGAGCAGTGTCGGGCACTAGAGGGAAGAGGGGAGCCTGGCTAAAATGGACTCACCACAGGGAAAAGATTAGAGAAATCTGGAAGAAAGAATACTCATTGTGATTTTAAAAGTAAGGAAAGGAAAAAGAGACAAGCAGGGTATCTCACAAACAAAACAGTGAAAGCTGTCATGTTGTCTTGTCTTCTCTGGGTTTCCAGGAGGCAGGTAGGAACAGAGCTCCCAAAAGAGCGGGGGAATGTGCACATGTCTTGTAAGAGGAGATGCAAGGTTTGGGTTTAGCCTGGATCATTCTTCATACAACTCTGTCAGGCAAAGGTCACATTGGAGTTTGTTGCTGTTGGCTTTAGGACTGAAGGCCTGACTCTGACTGGGACAAAAGTCACTCTTTTTGTAATGTGTGAATGGCCCAAGTTAAAGCTGCAGGATAGATCCTCAATTCCTTGTTCATATATAGCCAAAATTATTCAATAAAATATATTTAAAGACTCACTTGGGATCATAGATCTTATAAAACCCTTCTAGAATGTTTAGCCTTTACCAGTGTGTTTTGCCTGAGGATGCTGCATGGGCATGTAGCAACTGCATCCTCCAGCAGTAAATGGTCACAGAGGAACTGGGAACTATCTGTTATAAAATGTCCTCAGTAAAATTGTATGTTTTCTCAGGATGGAGGCAAAGCAGCCTTAGGCAAAGAACATAGGGCTGGAAGAATGGATTGTGCTAAATCTGGCTGTGGAAGGGGAGAGGAAATAAGTGTCAAGAGTGACACAAGACGTGCTGGGGTCACATCCCCAAATCTGACTGCTGTGTCCACATGCAAGGGCTGGTAGGAAGTGGGGTGTAGGGCCACACATGCAGCTTCCCAGCAGGAATGACAAGCATTCCCTTCAGGAGAAGTCTGACTAGCTGATACCAAAGCAGAGAGGAGGTTCCTACTGACTTGTGCTGAAGCACTGGCCCTTTGCCTGGTTGCTGGCAAGCTGCTTGGCAAGCTCTCAGGGAGTCTGGGTCTCCAGGGCCTGCTGGCTTGGTGCCTCTCAGCCATTCAGGCTGCTCCTGGCTCTGGTATCCACAGGTTTAGGGTAGATGTGTCCCAGCAGCTGCCTGGGTTGAGGGTACCCAGCTCCATGGTTTCCATTTGGAGAAGCCAGGAGTTTGGCAACCTCTGCTGTGCCCATCTGACAGCCTGGGAACGGGCTTGGGGACACCTGGCTCCCTCTCGGGTTACTGGAAAGAAAAGATGAGTGCCTGGCAGCTCAAGGGACCAAAAAATGGGAATCTCAGCTGTTGTCTAATTTGGAAAAACTTAATATTGTTTTGATGGGTTTTCTTTCTCATTTCCTGTCTATAAAGAATTTCTGGTCTTCTCTCCAAAGCAGAATGATGATAATTTTATTCCAAACTTCCCGTGGACTAAATTTCAGTCATTCTACCTTCCAGATTAATCAGATTTTCTCTTGCATGTCTGTTGTCCAGACCACAGTCTCTGTTTTTCTGTGCTTGTCCAACTGATCCCTCTGGCCTAGAACAACCCCAAAATACAGTAAGATCTTATGCTTAAGAGAAAATTCCAAGTTAAGGAGCAAATTGACACAGAAAAGTTCAGTGTCTGAGAGCATCAGTTGTGTTAATAATTATTGAAGGAGGAAGGATCATGTTGGGAGACTGTGGCTTCCCCTCTCATGGTGATGATTTCTGGGCCAGAATGTCAATGCTGAGGTCATACTGTCCCCAGTGAAAAGGTGAAATGCACAAACATTTAAGAGAGTGGCTATGCAAGAGTGTTTTTCAGTGCATGGGTTATTAAATCTTCAGTTACAAGATAGGGAGGACTTTCTTGGTTTGTTTTAATGTTGTGGAGTGCTAGATACCTGCAGGAGGAAAACATGCTGTGTTCTCAGAGCAAATGCAAGGATCTTGGAGATTTTTGGGAGATTTCCTGACCCTGGGAATAACACCTGTGATAGTGATTCCAGCATTCCTATGCAGAACTTAGCCCTGTCCAAAATATTAAATTGTCCCCTTGCTGGTGTGGGTGTCCTGGCTCAGTTCTCTCTGCCTTTCCTTGCTACCAGGAGAAGTGGTAACATGCTCAAGAATCTCATCTGTGCCCTGGCTGACATGCTTCGTCCTGGAATTGCCACTCTGGTGCCTGCAATAACTCACAGCAATCTTAATATGTGACTTCTGGGAGCTGATGAGGTTTGCACCTTAGATTTGCAGCACTTCAGGCATGAGAGGATGTTCTGGATTGTCTCTGCTGTATCAAAACCAGAAAAGATTTGACCCAAGAATGTCCCTCCACACTGAGAAATTCAGTCATTAAATGCCCTCCATTTCAGGGGCTTGGGATAAAGCTTTTGGGAATTCAAATTAGTAGGTCAGGTTGGCATGTCGTGAGTGCTCCTTCTCACACTGCAGTATTATTTTTAATCAAACTGTTAAAAAATAATGCTTTTAAAAGAAACAAAAGCCACTTCAGGAGAACGTTGTGTCCTGAAGTACCCCAAACAATAAGGCTGCTCCAAATTCCTGCTCGGTGTGTGGTGTGGAGACCAGGACAGGCTTGGAACTTTCTATTATGAGACCTGAGCCAGTGCCACCGATGAGAAATGGAGTAAGAAGGGTGGAAGGGAGTCTGTAACAGCACAGAGGCGAGGCTGCTGTCTGAAACTGGCCCTTTACATAACCTGGGGTGTCAGCAGTACTTCTGCTGGGTTTATTTTAATGGCTCTCAGCAGTCAGGACGGATTGGCAGCGGCGGGGCTCACACCCTGCCTTGGAGGAGCAGCCTGGAACCTCCTGGCACTGTGAGCCTCCACGCCCTGCCACCAGCACACCCAGCCCGAGGGGACTGTTCCACTCGTCCCCTGTGCCCTTTGGCTCCTGCTCTCCCTGCTGAGCCTGGCAAAAAGGCCTCCAATTACTTCCAATTGCAGTGATGGTTTTGCACGAGGCCGGAGCGATCACCACCTCATTAGGCCGCGCTGCCTGTCAGTGCTGGCTGTTCTGTCACAGCTAACTGGGCTCTGTGCTGCACAGGTCTGCATGGAGAGCATCACCCAGAGCTGGCCAGAGACCCTTGGGTGCCCCAGTGCACCCACGTGCTCCTCAGTGCTGAGGTTTCTTTGCTTGACGGGGAGCAGCGCTGTGTAAAATTGAGTGGTCTGAGGACAGATCCAGCCCAAGCCAAATTAAGTTGTAACCTCTGACGTGGTGAAGAAGCACCCCCTTTTTCATTTTTATGTTGTGCCTGCAAGAAGGGCTGGTGAACAATCTAGTACAGATTGAGTTTGTTCAGGTTAGAGGAAGTCTGGGGATTGGTGGGTTGTCTGAGGGATGGATACCTGCACAAGCAAACAAAGGCTGTGGGTGGGTGGGAAGCTGGAAGAGAAGAAGTAAAATCATGTGGAGGAGAGCTGGGCGGATCTCCCATCCCCAGGAGAAAGAACAGTTCTCTAGTCACTACAATTACTGCACCGAAAATCATGGCTAAGTAGTCTCAGAAGAGCTAGGATAAGGAGTCAGTGTGAATTACCATAGCTTCAAAAATCTACAGTTCTACAAAGAAAAGCATGTCCTACTGAGAACAGCTCTCTTCCTTTTGTGCAGCATAACTACACAGGGATGATTTTTGTGCTGTAGGATTTCCAGTCACTTGCTGAAGGCAGAGATGTACAAAAGCAAATGGGGTTTATGCATCTGATTTCAGGAACAGGATTCTGCACTCCCTAGGATCAGACATTGATTTCAGAAATGGTTACTCAGGGAAAGTATGACTGCACACCTTGTACTTGCAGAAGTTTTAGTTGCGCGTCTTTGTCAGTTAAAAGTTGCAGAATGCAGATACAGCTCTGGGGTACCCAGCTATGAGCTCTGTGTGTCTCCACACACGGGGAGATATTAATTCCATTTCTGATGACCTCTAAGCAACTGTGTGCCTGCTTGCAGCAGCTTCCCAAAATGTAGTCCCAGAGATGTTTCAGGAGTCTTCCCTGTTCTTCTGAGGCATTGGATAGCAAAAATGCCTTTTACAATGGTCTTACTCTAAATATCCTTGAGCTCACTGCTTTGCAATTCAAAAGCAGGCAGTAATAAAAGACTCCTGGAATGTAAAAGCTCTTTCTCCACCCTGCCAATAAACTCTTGAATTATTTGCACATTGCATTTAATTCTTTTATTGTAACAAAAAGAAAGTTCGGCTGATGTGCTCATTTAAGTAAGATGTTAGTGTCACTCTTTTCTACTCTGTGGTGCTGCATCCACCCTTACTCTCTAGCAATGTGCTTCTTGATGCACTTGGATTTGGGCTGTTCCTGGCTGGTTTTTATGACCTTCCTCCTGTTCCAGCAGTTTGGTTCCTGGAGACAGCACAAGGTTTCCTCTGGAGATGGGTCCTGTGACATTCTGTCTGTTCCCTTCTCCCTTCTGTCATTGCCTTCTGCTCCCTCCTCTGTTTCTTCTTCTTTTGCAAGGGCTGTTTGAGGAGGAAGGAGCCCTTGGTGCTTACAGCACACTGGACCCCCAGCCTGGATTGTTGCTCTTCATTTTCTGGAATTGCTGTGCAGTGCTGAAAGAATGTGAGCAATATTTTTGGTATTGTGTATTACAATAGCAGCCGGAGGCCCAAAGCAAAGACAAGGCCTTTGTGCTTCCCATCCTGCAAACAGAAGTCCTACACCATGAAACACCAAAATGCACAGGACAGGCATTGAGATGGGGAATGTCCAGTCACTGGGAGTTTCCCACTTCTTAAGCAGTTGCATTTTGAGACTGGGATTCTCTCTGTAGAGCTGGAGTAATAATTTCCCCTGTCCATGCTGTGTTTAAATCTTTGTTGTACGTTAAAGTTCGTCTATTCTGGTGTCAAGCAACATTTCATTTTACTTTTTCTTTTCATATTCCCTTTTCTCTGAGACTGTGTTTGCATACATTTACTTTCTCCTCACCTCCCTCTCTTTTGTTTAAGCACAGATCCACAGCAAATCCATCAATTCCAAACCAGCCATTATACCCTTTTTCCTCTTGAGGGATGCATTTATGTGTGTAGTCAAGGTCACCAGGCTCAATAAGACTGCTTGTTTAAAAATCGGTGTGATTGCTCACATTTACATAACCAGATGTAAAACTGGCTGAAACACCTTTCAAAACATCATTGGAAACCTGTGCTTTACCTTCTGTTTTGTTTAGGGAGAGCAGACTTAAGAGAGTATGTTCTGTTCCTTTGGAAAGGTTTTGCTTTTATGTTGATCTAAGCTGAGGTGTGCTTTCCTTGAGGGCAGGTTAATGCACTGCAGGACTTGGGACAGCCCAAAGCTCTGGGGATCAGGAAAAGTCAACCATGGACTCATGAATTTTACCTCTACAAAAAGCTGCTTAATGCTAAACAGACTCAAATAAGAAATATTTTATACTGCAGAACTTAGACCACGTGAGCAGAGAGTGAAAGATTGAGGGTTGCTTCAGTCTTGGAGATACTGTGCTAAGCAGGCAGAGACAGGAGATCACAGAAATTAAAGGATGGCTCTAATGGGGTGTTAGTCAGCCTCCCCTGCACATTCTGAATCTTCAGCTGCCAAAAGCTCAGGAAGCTGAGAGTATTGCCATCCTGAGGAACTGAATTGTAATGCAAAAAAACCACTATTCTTAACAGAGAAATTTGCAACTCTTACATTAATCGTGTTCTGTATTCTATTCTGAGGCCTTTACATCTCACAGCTGTATTGGGCTGACCACAATGAAACAGTTGAAGTACAGTGACACTTTGTAGTTCATTTGGTAAGTTGGAGTTGTGTTGTCAGCTTAGCAAAAACCGATGAAGCAAAAAAAAGGTAAAACATTGGATTTCTTTTCTGAAGAGACCAGTTTTGCATTTAAAATAAAAAGAAGAAGTCTTGCAATTAAAGTGGGTGACTGAAGGCACTGCAGTGGGTGCAGGTATTGGGATCATATGCTGCCCTGTGTGACAGAAGGACCCTCTTGCCCTGAGAATTGGGCAAAACCTACCAATAATGTATATTTGACCTTTATCTTCTGGAGACCAACAATGACAAGGGCTACTCAGAGTTCCCATTCCAAGCACAGCCTTGTCCAAGACTCCTTGGATGAGCAGGAGCCATAATTGGTGTTTTTACCTGTAAAACAGCTCAGCTGAAGAGCACATTCTTGGCTTGGCTTTCTCCCAGCCTACAGGGTACAGTTCACTTGAGGTAAGGATCAGTCATTGTTCTCTGCCAGCAGAGAAATAGGGTACACCTGGTCACCAGATCTTTCCCATCAGTTAAAAACTACATGAGGAGCTGCATTTTTCTAAATCTGGTGTAGAAAGTGTATGAAAAACACTTGAGAAAGGCTACCTGGCAGTTAATGCTGGTAAACTTTATTTTAAAGCCTTTGATAAGGGCTCCAGTGTTGCATTAGTTACAGATGTCACGAGGACAAAACCAAATGTCAGCAGGTTCTTAGAGTAAGGCAGTAAAGCCATAGGTACATTCTGTTACTTTAAGATGGATTTTTGTCTTTGTGGCACTCTTGCACGAACCAGAAAGTCAGTTTTGAATAGGATATGATTTTTTAAAAAATAAAAAGAAACCAGCATCTACAGCAGATACCAAGCAAAATGTTTTTCCCTTTCTGCATTTTTGTTACTGAAACTGGGGGATTTTTTGTTGGTTTGTTTTGGGGTTGTTTTTTGCAAAAACACAGTAAGAGAATGTTTGGCACAAAACTAAGTGGTCTTTTACCCCAAATATATATGATGGCCTCCAATAAGTAGATGTATTTGACTGGGAGTAAAGTTGCAGGGTGTGCCCCATGTTAGGCAAGCAACATGCTTTGGACAAAAGCAATATTTAGAAATGGAACTTACAAGGTCCTTCTGAGCTTCTAAATCTTTTGGTCTCTGACAGATGTGTTGACACAGAACTTGCTTTTTGCGATCTTGCAAGGTGTAATAGTATTATTATTCGTTAGGGTTTTGTAGAAAGATATTATATTGCTGCCTGACAATTGGTATGGGAATATTTACTCCTTATGTAATAACATGACTAAAAATGGCACTTCAGGAAATTATGAAAACTCCTCCTTACCACGTTTTTCCATGGCTGCTGTTTCACTTCAGATTGGACAGAGGAAGAACCCCCAGCCACGTTCAGCTATTGGTGCCAGGAGAGCACAATCCTGTTCCACTCTCCTTGCAGTGTTACTGGTAAAGTGTGAATCACAGTCGCTGCTGGGGACGCCTTCACAATGATCCGTGGTGCTTCGGATGTGCGTATCTGTAATTAATGAGAGGGAGTTGCATGGCTGATTGCCTGTGCACTGCTGACATCCTGTCTGCAGCTTTGTCCCTGATTTTTACTTACGTGCCTCCAACAGCCGGTTATTGCATTACATCCTTGTATTATATAAATAAAGCCTTGACCTTTGTCCTTGGCAATATTGGTTCGGTGCAGTCTTAATTCAATTTAGAAAAGAAGCCTGGGCATTAAAACCATTTGAATCTCCTTGCACACCTCAAATGTTGATGGGACTGTTTCTGCCTAAGAGAAAGCACTAAGGCTAAGAAATTGCCTTCTAGGTTTTTGTCATTGACAAATGAGTGCGTGTTCCTTCACACTGAAACTATGCAGGAAGCCCTCTCTGGGCAGGGAGTACACATCCTCCTCTGCATTGCAAGGCAGCATGGGTCTACAGAAACCATTAGCTGTGCACTATTTTGTTTATTATTTCATCAAACAGTTCTGCAACAATAACCCTTCTGAGGCAAATAACCCTCTCCCTGCTGCAGGCAAATCTCCAGTACTTTCCTTGTTTTTCCCCACTACTACATTCCATAGCTTATTTAAGGCTCTTGTCTCTGCATCCTCCCTGATAAAGCCAGGCTGGCATTAGAAATATTGCAGTGCAGTAAGACAGACACCAGCTTGTGGGTCTATACTGGTGGTGGGAGCTCAGGTCCTCTCCAGGAAAGGTCTGATCTCTTTTCCCTTTCCACATCCATGTGGTTGTGTTGGGATTTTTTGCAGTGTGGGTGTTAAAAGTGGAGGTAAGCAGGGTATTAATGTCTCTGAGTGTCTAAATCCTGTGACTGCTGAGCTTCAGTTCCCCACTGACTGAAAGCAGGCATAAAGGTGCTTAATTTTCTTCTGTGGATATTATGGGATAAATTCATTAAAGATTTGGAGTATTAGAGCTAGACACAATCTGGCTTTTATTAAAATCATCATGGCTGCAATGCTGTTAGTACCTCTGTGCAAATCCTAGCAAAAGTAAATTTTTAATAATGGTGGAGATACAGATCCTCTAATTATCCAGGACAACTCAAATTAGCACCACAAATACCTGCTAAAAGTTGAGACTGCATGATGTGAAATATAATTGATTTTTAATGTGGTAGGGCACAACTGCTGTTAAGTTATATACAACATCATTTTCTCCTGTTGGATGTTTAGCAATGTTTGGAAGAAACCTGCATGTGATTTATACCATTGCTAGAGATTTGGGGGAGAAGAAGCCTGAGAGAAACAAGAAAAGGAAAACAAACAGTTTGCTTTAATCTTTCATCCTCTGCCACTGCCACTTTTTCTTGTTTAATGAGAATTGGCTTTAAATCAATTTTATATTTTCTGTGGATTTTAAACAGGATGCAGTTACAAGATCAGAACTAAGAATTTTTATTTTATGTTTTATTCTTCATTTTATATTTTCAGCCGTAGTAGAGAAAAAAGGATTCCAGCAAACCTATGATTCTCCTCCTCTGGGAGAAGTAAAATAAACCTTGAGCACTGATAAGCTGATTTACTCCATTTAGGTTCCCCCTGCCCCTCACTTTTGGAACAATTATGTGTAATCAGTGATTGCATGAAGCTGCCTGGGTTCCATGTAAATGATACGTCTTTGGCATATGGGAGTTTTTCTAAATCATTTAAAGCAAGGCATTCTTCTATGCTTGGCAGAGGAAGGATACAGAGAGCTTTTGTAGCTCAGGTGCATCAAGTTGAATATTTCTTTAATCACCTTGGAGAAGAATGCACTTGATTGCATTCTGCAAGTTGTGAATCATTGGTTTTGGGTAGACCTGGTGGGTTATGAATGACCTGGCTCCTCACTGCCACTACCCAGCCACCCCCTGAATCCACCAGCTCTTCTCCCTTGGGCAAGACCTGCTCCACAGGAGTGGTAATAGTGCAATAGTCAAAGGAAAAGAATGTGAGGGAATAGCCATTAATAACAAAGTTGGCAGCCCCCTGTGAGGAGAGCTATTTTCACATGAAAATCTTCTCCAAAGTAATGAAGCCGTGCTCCATTTGAAGTCTCAACAGGTAATTGCACAGAGGGTGATTTTCAGGTAAAGATTCTTTACCCCCTGAATGAAGGGTGAATACTCTCTATTTGGAAACAGAAAAAAAGCCCAAACTGTCAAAGAATTAACACCTAGTGCAGACATTTAATGCTTGTGGGTTTTCCCTAATAAGATGGTAAAAAGACAGTAACTCTTATATGACAGATTATTAATCTTCCTGAAGAGGGAAACTGATGAAATCTTGTGACTGTTTCTGCATATGGCTATGTGGTGACATATTTAATTTTGAAGTCTATCAAATCTGAGCCTTTCCCTCCCCTTTTTCATTTACAGAAAACAGTGACGGTAAGGCCAGAACTAAAAAAGAGATATTATGCTGTCATCAATATAGACATTTTCCTGGGAAACAGTATGAAAAATACCAAGGGGAAAAAATACATTTCTCCATTTTAGTGTGCTCGGTTTTCACTCATAAACTCCAAGATTAAAGTAGTCACTGTAATTAATCTAGTTTCAATCCTCAGTCAAAAACAGTGGAGGGGAGCCTTGTTCTGCTGGGGAATTAAATTGACAGAGTCAGAGTTAGTACCAGAAAGCTCAGAGGAATCACAATCCTCGGCCTCAGTTTATGAGCTACTTACCAATCTGACAAATGTAATGCCAATCTGACAAATGTAATGCAAATTTGACAAATATAATGCCAATCTGACAAATGTAATGCCAATCTGACAAACCTAACTTTTCCAGTGAAGGGCTCCTTCCAATGCAGTTGTGCTTTCTGACAGTGGGGAGAAAGGAGTTCAAGTGCTGCTGGTGCTTCCCCTCTGAAGAAGCAGCAGTGGTGTGTCTGCAGCCAGCCCTTCCCTGGTGCTCTGGCACAGAGGGGATAAGCTGCTCCAGGAGGCAGGCAGGGTAATGCTGTTAGTCAGGAGCAAGAAATGTTTTGTTGCAAGAAATGTCCCGTGTTTGTCTGCTGGGCATGAAGGCGATGCGTGGCCTCCTAAACCAGCAGGACGAACACATCTCCTTCCTCCTGAGCCCTACAGGCGTGTGGGGGCAGAGCTCTGCCCGTCCTATTCTCACTGAATCCCTGTGTTAGAGGCCTTACTTTCCCCGTGGTCAGCAGAATCTCTGGGCAGAGTGTCTGCACAGCACAGGTGCCAGCCTTTGGGCTCTCAGCCCCCTCTGGAAGCGGGGCAGGGAGCCGTGCTCTGTGTGCTGGAGTGGAACTGGGCTGGTGACACACACAAAAAGGGACTTCCCAGCTGCAAACACTTCACAGCTGGTGGGACCCAGGAGAGTGCACGGCTGCCTCTGCCCATATGTGTGCATATATCAAATGTAAACATGAATCCAGTTAATTTTCACACACTTGTTACAGCTTCTCCTGTCTCAGTGGAGGCCTCTGAGAGCCCTCCTCCTTCTTGATCTTGCTGGGAAAGCCTGGATTTATGACAGCTTAGGCTGTTCCTTGGACACACATTGGGGTGCCAGACGTGGGACAGTAGCTTCATCTTCATCGAGGAGAGAGATGAGCCAGGCTGGAGGCAGATTCAGCCTCATCAATCCATATTGTCATCTTAATTTATCAGCCACTGCCACAGAGAACAGGGGGCTAGACTGATAGAAGGGAAAGGCTTCTTTAAAGAAAGACCCAGGAGGTCATAAAATGTCTTAAATTGAGAGGAAGGGCTTAGCTGTCAGTCAGTGCTTTCCTGCTCACAGTGTTCTTGGCATGGCTTTCCAGATAAGCACATCACTAAATACAGTATCTGGGATGGGAAGTGATTCGTCTCCCCGGTTTGATGCTTGCTCTTTTAACCAGAACCACGGAAGAGGAAAACGTCAGTGCTTTCTCATATGTGTACTAAACACACAGGCTGTGATTATTTATATTTTTTTATTTTTCCTGTGAGTATCTGGGGTCCACTGGAAGCAGCAGCTCAGTGCTTTGCTGGTGCAGCAGGTAGTCAAAGGAAAGGAGAGGAAAGCTAGGAAGGGAAATGTTGCTTGGCTGTGCACGGGGCCTGGTGAGTCCTGCTGAGGCTGTGGCTGCCAGGGCAGGGTGCTGTGCCAGGGTGGTGGCCCCAGGTGCTGTGACCAGGCTCTCCTTCCTGTGCATGGGTGGATGGGACAATGGTCCTGGCCTGGCCAGTGACTCAGAGCCCGGACTGGCCTGCAATCAGCGCCGTGGTGCTCGGGAAATGAGCCACCTGCCCCGCTTCCTCTCATTTAATGGGTTTATTTTTAAGTGGAAAAGGCTATGAGATTTGTTCCTTTTTCTCAGGGACTTCGTGTCCTCTGGAGATCCCTGAAGGATGGTGAGGTATGAGCAACCTCAGGAAACTTCCCTTGGGAACCATGTCCTGGTATCTCTGGTCAGCTCCAGGCTGTTCATGGGACACACATGAACCAAGCCATGGAGAGCATGGCAGAATCTCCTGATGCTGGCTGAGCTTCCTTCCACCGTGCTCCCAAAGAGAGCAGTGAAAAGTGTTGCTGAATATAAAAGCCCAGGTCCTGGCTCTGCTGAGCCTGTGTTTTCCACACCTGCACCTGGTGACTGTCCCTGTGGTCCTGGTGAGGCTCTCAGCCTGGGAGGCAGCACCATTGCAGTCAGTTTGGGCTGAGCTTTTGCTGAGATCTACAGAATTTTAGATGGTGAGCCTGCCTCACTGCCCACTTGTGACCATGCACTCTGACACTTCTTCTGCTGGGCATTTTGTGTGGGGAGACTGAAACTAAGGTCTGTCTATGGAGCAGTGGATCTTCCTCCCTGGGATTATTCCTCTCATGGGCAGTATTTGAGATGCTCACAGGCTGTCAACTATCACAAAATAACCCATCTCAGCCACTGTGAATCTGATTTTCAAGAGCATTCCTTTGTAAAACAGGCCCAGAAACATAAAGGCAATCTAATATGGTAGATGTTTATTGTCCATATCTTGAAGAAATGTGTTGTGTTTTTGCTCTTCTCTTCAGTGATTTCTCTGTCTCCATCCCACACTTTGTTTCTCTGTGGGAAGACATGACCTCAGTGCTGCCTGGGTGCTGCAGGCCTGGGTCTGGTGCTGTGCCCAAGTGGGATGTCTCTGTGAAGTGATGCTCTTTTGGGGACTTGAAGTGGTTTGTGTGTGGCTCAGCACTGCTCTGTGCAGATGTGCTGGTTTCATTGTCTGTCTGTCTGTCTGTCTTGGGGGTCTCCAGCACACCTCTGCATTCCCTGGTGCAGGCATGCCTGTGTTTGCAGAGCACCAGCAATAATTAATGATTAAGTAGGAAACAAAGGAATGCATCTAAGATCCTTTCTTAGAGCAGTTCAAGGTCTACCCATGCTTGCAGCCCCCTCTTTTTATTCTACTTTTCTCTCTAGATATACTAATTTACTTTAGCACCAATTAATTCATGTGTTTCGACCTGCTTGCCCATCCTCTTTTTTTTTCTCCAGGTAAGAATAGCTTTGGGAGGTGGTTCTTTAACTCTCACTGAACTTTTGCCAAACCAGTGTTCTCAGAGAGGAATGTCAAGTGCTTAACTACAATTAATTCTAGTCAGAAAGAGAATAAATAGCCCACCACCATGTGTCAGAACAAAACCTGCCTGTGTGGTGTTTGGGTAGGTTTTAACCACAGCTCCACTTCAGGGATGTTTACATTATTCTGCTTTCTGTAGGGAAGGGGAGGGAAAGGGGCTCTCCCAAAGCTGGAAATGATGCCCACAATTTCATTTCACCTCTGTGCAGGTGTAGAAGAGAGTAGGTAACTGGGGAAATTTGTCTTACCTGCATGTCCTTCATTTTTACCTGGTTATCACTGTTGGCAAAGCAAAGCTCTGCAGGTACAGAAGTAAAGACTGGACAGAACCCAAAATACCAAATGTTGTCACTTCTGTGATCTCAGAAGCATTGAAGGGTTTGGGTTGGAAGGGATCTGAAGATCATCTCATTCCCCTGCCATGGGCAGGGACACCTTCCACTAGAGCAGGTTGCTCAGAGCCCCATCCAAACTGGCCTTGAACACTTCTCCAGACAGGGCATCCACAGGTTTTTGGGTTTTCTGGGCAACCTGTGCAGGGCCTCACCACCCTCCCAGTAAAAAACTGCCTATCTGCTGTGACTAAAATCTTGGTGGTTTATTTTTAAATTTAAATCCTTTTACAAGGCCTGAAGTTTTCAAGGCAGAGATCTGTAGACACCATCTAAACTCAAGTTAGTCTGGATTTCTGATCTTTTCTCTCTCCACCTTCTCACCCTATTTTTAGATATCCTTATAAATCCTTATTTCAGCCATTGTTCAGGAAGTAACTAACAATATTAACATAAACCATGTAAACAAGGCAGCATTACACAACAGCAATGTCTGGCACTATTCACTGATATTTCTAACTATGATAGTTTCCTTCTCCTTTCTTGAATTTTATTTTGTTTGGACTGTACCCATTCTTTCCTTTCTAATGTTTGTTTTTTTTCCAGTTGATGCATGTAGAGTTTCATTCTCTTTCTTACAAAACATGAACCAGCCTGGCTTTTCTCATTAACTTCCTTATTAGCATAAGCACCACCACCTGTAACATTCATCATGTGAGCAGCAGAATGATGCTGGGAGCTGGATATATTGGATAATCCCTATTCCCTCTTAGAGTTCAATGCCAGGATGGAAAGATACTGCAAGTTCAGCTTTCAGGACAGGGTTTAGGGTTTTTTTTTTTCTTCAATTATTTTGCAGGAGTGCAATAAAAAATAGTTGAGAAAACTACTTTTAAGAGGCTGAAATCTGGAGGAGATCAAACCCTGGCTTATTTGGCACAGGAAAGCCAAGCAACCATGCAGGACTGGAAACTTGTAGTTGATAAGACTTCTTAGAGTTAAATCAAAGAGGAGAGTCTTGCAATTTATTACTCCACTATAGGTTCTCCAGAAGAGTATAATACCTTGCTGTAATGGTAACTAGGAAAATACTTTGAGGTTTTAAAGCAGGATGTGCAGTTCATGCTGGTTACTGAGTGATAAATGATGCAGGCTGCACAGAAAAACTATACAAACACATTATTTCAGCTAACACAGCAAAGCACTCCAGATATAAATTACAAATAACTGCAGTCTTGTGGTCCTTGTCAGTTATTTACAAGCCTCTTGAAATATTTCCTTATCTGGCTTTCTCATAAGAAATTAGGCAATTATAGGGTGAGTCTGAAGCCAGAGAACATCAAATAGTGAATCATTATGGCATCATTACATGGGAAGTAGGAACAAGGGGAAGGCCAAAAGAAAACCCAAAGGTTTTTCATCTTCAGGAAATCTATTCTAGATTAAATTGAAATAAAAGTTATAAATAAGTTTAACGTAATTCTGAGGGAAAGGCAGTTGCACAATGAGGAGGTATTTGCAGTCTGAAATTCAACTTTGTGATGTTTGGGATATTTCTAAACAGGAAAAATAATTTTCCTGTCATTGAACTAGTCACAAATCTTTGCATAGAAATCTTTTTCATGAAAGAGAAAGGTAAGTGTGGTCTGGAAGTCCAGTGACTCAGGAGTTTCTCAAAAATGGAGAAAAAGGAAATATATCAGAGTGTATGCATTCTTTATTTAACTCTTAATGGCATAGTAAATGTATGATCTACATTTATGTATCTTTGAAAATACATTATTGTGTAACAACTATCATAAGAAACTCTTTCAGGACCAATATAGTTGGGGTTTTGAGTGTTGTGGGTATTCTTGGTTTGGTTGGTTTTGGTTTTTTTTCACAGTTTCTCTTCTGATTCAGCATTAGAGCACATTTCAAGATAATTAATGTGTCTTGGTTTTCTTTCCAGGGTCAAAATTTCAGCTTGATTAAAAAAGCATTACCTTCCCTACAAACCAAATCAGACATTCAAAATATGTCCAGCTCCCCTGAGCATCAAAAGGAGGAGGGATCAGCAAGTCTCAGGCTTGATCTTAATTTGACAATTTTGAGGTAACATCTTTTGATATTTTCTATAGCAGAGGCAGGTAAAATCAGCCAGTGGTCTTCAGGAAAGGAGTTGTTGATATCCCATTCTGCTTGTGCTCCATAAAAGATGATAAAATCAGGAAACTGATCCCCACACTCACCAAAAATTGCAGTCTGATCATGACAGGCAGGACTGATGGCTTTGATTGCTGAACTCTTCACAGAGTCCTCTCCTCAGTGCACTGCTGTTCATGGAGCAATGGGCCATCACACCTGGGCAATATTCTCTAGTGTAAAAAAAAAAAATCCATTTAACTTTTTTATTCAATTATTTCTTCTTTTAAATAAATTGTGTCAAGGCAGAGCAAATTGTGTGGAAAAGACACTATTTGAACAGATTCAGATTTGCTAAACCCAGTGACTCTTTTAATGACACCTCTGTATCCTGTATTTAGTGTTGGCCAGTCCTAAGAATGTAATTATACTTGAATTTGTACCTGAGTACCCACTTGAAGAATGGGAACCTAATATTTTTTCCTGACCTCAAATGTGCTGTAAGGCAATAAATGACTAAAATTTCATTTTGTGAAGGATGAGAATGCTCTGAGGTCATTAATGTAGTTCAAGATATGTCATTCCTGATTTGGGAAATGGCAGGGCTGAGAACTGAATATTTTGGATGGATGGAGTACTGGGTCACCAGGTCTACATGAAATACAGCTGAGAAAGGAATAGGTAGTAATGACAGCTGGCAATGATGTGCCACTGTTCACAAAGGACAGGCTACTGCAAACTGAGTCAAGAAAAGGAAACCCTTGGTGTTATGCTGAAAGAAATTATTAAAGGCAATTTTAGAATATTCAGCTTGGATTCAGAGCAAAACATATTACTTCTAATAAGGATGTGAACATTTTAACATCAGTATTTAACCCACCCTTTGTATGGAGTCACACCACTTACAAAAATGGTGAGGAGGTTGAGAGGTGAAGGACATAGAGATCCTGAGCAAGTTCATTTCCCAGTTTAGAAACACCAGACAGCTTCTCAGAGCAAGTGTTAGTTTTCTTCTTTCTGGGGTTATGCCTGTCTTTGCATCCTTTCCTCTCAATAAACACACAGGTTTATTATTTGTGTGCTGTGAGGAAAAGCCTAAGTCACGAAATGGGAACGATACTGACTTACACATTTCTGAGGGCCTCAGAGACAATGAGGATCCACCATGCAAGGTGCTGCCTAAACATGTAGCCAGTTCTTAGAGTCTGAGCAAATAAAACAGGAACAGAAAAGTTCAGTGACTCTGAACAACCCATGAGAAGCAGCAGCAGCAGACTGGAGCCAGTCCAGCTGCTCCGACATCTCGTCCATTGCCTTTTCCACTGGATATTGCTGTCCTGACATCCTGGATGGTGCAAAAAGTATTGCATGATATACACCAAGTGGGAGGCTTATCACAGTTATCTCTGCAATGTCTGGCACCAGAAGGATTTCAAAAACAGACATCAAATTACAGAGGCACGTGTATACCCCGAGCGTGTCTGCTCAGTGCAGTAGTGCATAACTGGTTGATTATCCTCAGTGAAATCCTCATGCTGCTCATCTCTACCTGTCTCCAAACACGTTCAGATCAGTGTCTGGATTTATTTCTTGCTCTTGGTCTCAGGTGTAGCAATTAAAGAAATGTTCTGAATTGCTGAGAGCGCCAGATGTGTGGAGTGGAGCATCCTACAGTGACAGGCATTTTGCTTTTAATAGTTCCTTTGGGTACACATTGGCGTCTGGTTTTATTTTTCTGTTTATACTTTGTTTTTCTGTTTTATGGCACTATTTCCTTGATGAGGTTTTTCTGTTTCTTGCCTTGGAGAATGGTTTGGGGTAGCATGGATTATGGCTCAGCAGCATTAAGAGTTGTCTCCTGTTTCTGTTTTCAAAGTCATTTTAAGTTACCCATTTGACTGTCCTGTATGGAATAAGCAAAGGAAAATATCCCCTGATTCTGAAAACTGAATTGTGAATCATGCTGCTGTCTTCCTGGATCTTCTTGATGTCTCTCTTGTCTTCCTGGACCTGGGACCAGACTCAAAATACATACAACAAGATTTTTTTAGGAGCAAGGTTGAGGAACAAGGCTTTCTAGTCACAGAAGTGGCAAACCTTCTTTCACCTGCACCCTAGAAATGGTGGGCACCTAGAAGGTGGCAGGTGATTGTCCCTCAAAGTCTGTTTGCAGATTTTGTCCTCCAGTTTAACTTTCAGATGGTTCTTCTTTGCAGAGTGGAACAAGATGTTGAGTTGCAATCTCAGTGCTAGGGTGCAGCATCAGGCATATTCTAATGATTTAGAGAAATCTGGTCTATGTTTCTCTGAGAGACTTTGTACCAAATTGAGTGCCATGATGGATATGACTAGCTGAGAAGAGCTACAGACTGTGTTTATTCCTATAAGTAGAGAAGACAGCTTTTCCTGACTTCTGCAAGTGGTTATCTTTACTTCCTAAAGAGTGGAATTTGATTACTTTGACTACAGTATGAGCAGTTTTAGATGTTATTCGGTGTCGTGAGTGCTATTTCTTCAAACTAATTCAGGCAGTCAGAAAACCAGATCTTCACACACTTATTATTTATAAGGAATGTCAGGTGTATCATGACACCACGACCAATGGTATCACATTCTAACATTGGATCTTCTTATCTCACCAGAACCTCATTTATTTAGTTTTTAGAACAACAGTTCAGGTGAAACCATGATAAGCAAAAGATTAAAGCTCTGTCAGATAAAAAGCAATCCTGTACTATTTCAACTATCCTAGTTTTCAAAAGAGAATGAAATATGCAGTAATTCACACAGACAACATAAATATTGAATAAGCATTGCAATGGATTGCATTAATAGATACACAAGATGAGTAAAAACACATTTGATTTAGTCCTCTGCTGATGGTGCCAGCAGATTACAAGGACTAACCTGTCTACTGCAATGTTACCCATCAAATAGCTATAATTCAAATCTTTCCTCTTTTTTTTCCCTCTCAGAAAAACAGCATAGCCAGGATAAATAACAGCCTAAATAACAGCCTTTACATCATTTTGTTTATCTGGAGATTAATCCTGATCTCACCCATCCAGTTTCATGCACATGAATATTCCTGTTGATTAGGGTAGGGAAGTTTTTCACATCCACAAATCATTGTGGAATTTGGAGCCATAATGTGTCAAATTAATTCCTGACCTCGCTCAGCTACCTGTGCATCCACTTGGCCTGACACCACATGAGAGAATTTGGGCATAAATTTGGTGTGAGAACTCTTGAAGCACAAATAGGATCCCACTGATGGTCCCTTGAGCTCGGGTTCCATCCCGCCCTCTCTCCTCCTGTCTTTTAGGGATGAACATTTCAAGGCTGGAGGCTAACAGGCATTCCTAACTATGCATGGCATCCTACTCCTTAATGCTGACACAAACAGACTGTTTCCTAGGAGATAGCTCAAAATAAAATAAATTATTTGAGAGATATTCATGTTAAAAGATTCCAGGGAGTTCATCTTTGCATAAAACTCCTGTTACCAATTAGCTGGCTATAGATCAGGGCTACAAGATGTGGCAGAGATGATCTATTTCCCTCTTCACTGCGTGACAAAAGCTGTGTGTGGCCAGACCCCCAAACCCCTTTTCCTGTGTCTGCTGCCAGCTGAGAGCTCCAGAGCCCCTGCATTCCTGTCCTTGCTCTTCAGGGCCTCTCTTTCCTCCTTGTGCCCTTACAGGAGCATCTCCCACAGGCTGAGGATAAGTGTGAGTGATGTTAGCTGAGGGATTTCTCTTTCTGTCATCGTGGGTCCAGGGTGGTGCAGTGCTCCAGGGCCCAAAGCCTTGAGGCTGCAGTTTGTTATCCCCCCACCTTGCATTTCAGAAGTGATAAATCAGACATTCTGCTTTGATTAGCTTTCCTCCACCTCCAGTGGCTTTTCAGATTGCATCTAGTGAAAGGATTGCCCATGAGCTGGCATTAAAGGTGTGCCTCTAGGAAATAGATTACCTGAATTAAAATGCTGTAATTCAGAAATATTTTTCCCACTTTTTTGTTGCCCTTGTTAGGGAAAAATGCTCCACTTTAACCTCCAGCTAACTGATTACCTGCCAGTTCTGATGCTGTGCTCGGAATTAATGTGCTCCAAAAGCCAACAGAGATGACTTGTGTTTGGGCACCTCTTGGGAAAACAGGGAGATGAAAAACCTTAGGAAAACTTTGACAAACAGCTTGGAATGTTTGAGTAGCTATGCACAGCTGCTGCTGAATGGAGAATGCAAGTACCATGCCAAACAGAGGCAAAAGGGCATCAGCAGGGAAGGCAGCTCTGGTATCTGCACTGGACATTTTACTCTCAGGAAAGGAGAGGAAATATGCTGAATTACCTGTAGGAGGTGTGCCTGCTTTTGCTAATAGATGGACATGGTTAATTAATTCCTAACCAACAGATCCTGTACCCATGCATGCTGGAATACTCTCTGAGGTCAGTGGAGACACATCCATGCAGAGCACCTTAATTTGATTGATTGCATCCCACCCATCCTAACATGCCTTAAAGACTTGTTTGCAGAGCCACAATCTCTCTGCCCCCTCCAGTTCCCCATTGGAGGTGATGCTGTCTCCTCATAAATCCTGGATGAGATAGCACCAGCATGACCCATCACTTCATTACACCAGAGCTGCAGTGCACTGAGGAGGAGTTTATCTGGACAGAATGGATCTGGTCCAGGAACAAATAAAGGAGTGAGGAATCTGATTATTTCTGGGCCAATTCTCTATGAGTTACAGCTTCTCAATTTTCCTGATATCAGCTAGTTTTACTTGTTTAGTTTTCATTCCTCACACAGGAGGTGAAACATCCAGCTAGCACAGACATCCTGATGAGCTGCAGTTGTCAGGAAAGCCAACCCAAAATTCAGATCAGGCTGGGAGGGAATGGGCCATATTCAGTGCCATTTGAGCATTGGCTGTTTCAGTGCATGCCAGGCTTGTTCCAAAATTGGGGATCAGCTCACTGTCAGGATCAGGAGTGTGGTGGCTCCTCCGACACCCCTGTCTGGCTTATCCAGTCTGGGATAAGACAATTTCCTCAGCTTGGTGCAAAGGAGGACTCCTTGTACAGAGGCAATTTCTTGATGACCTGATGCAGTGGACACAGTATAGCAACTTTCACTGTCAGCATGGAGGGATTAAAGGAAAATTGTATGTCCAGCTCTAGGCCATTCTGCACTGCTTCAGACATGAGTGGTAGGGGAAAAGAGCTATTTCTTCTAGTTTATTTATTATTTCAAATGTTTCCTTATGATTACTTCCTAGTGATAGCTGTTCTATCTTGGCCTTGCACTAGCTTGTTTAGTCTGATGCTATATATCATTTGTTTATTTCTTCCAAGGCACTACTTTTTCCATGTATTTACTTAATGGTTTATATTTGCTTAATGCACATCTTTCAGCAAGACATTCAGACTTCATTCAATGATTTCTGGAATTTCCTATGTGTTCCAAAGCATAAAAATTACATCTGTGTGTTGAGGCTCCCCTTGCAAAATTCCTCTGTGATTCTCCTGAGTGAGTTTTGTAGACTTGATGGGCTTAGCAGACATAACTCTTGCAGGTACTCACTGAGGTTTTAAAGTATTTAATTGGCCTTGAATGTATAGTGCAGCTCTCCAAATACAGGACCGAGGTATTTACTGATCCCTTTTTTCTGTCCTGCACATTTGAGTTGTCAGTTCTAGGTAGGCTGACACTTACACAGAGGAATTGTGAACTGTGGTGGTTTTCAGCAGAAAAGGAGATGTTGCTAAGGGGAACTCGTGGGTGTATGTCCTTAACTGCAGCACAGTGATAGCTCTTCAGTTACTGCTTTTGGCACCTCTTTTTAGTCTGTGCCTGCTCTGAAGTTTAGAGTAAGCAAAAAATTCTAATTCCACAGAAACCCTTTTACCCTTTCGCAACATTTTTGTTTACTTATCAAATTTTTCGTTTGAATTTTTTTTTTTTTTCACTCAGGTTTTCATTTGATTGTAAAATACTTCTGCAAGGCCTCATGGAAAAGTGAGCTGGGTGTTTTGTCCTGCTCCCTCCCAGGTGAGTGCCTGCTTATTCCCAGTGCTCCCACACCTTTTGGGTGTGCATATTCCTTAGCTGCACACTCAGAACTGGTGAAAAGACAACTTGCTTGCTTGTTTAATTTAGTTTCAAATTTTTACCATACTGGGGAATTCATCCTTTTTTAGGAGCTAAGGACCAACACAGAATTCTTCCTGGTACTGGTTAACACCAGGAACAAAACACCAGGTGGCATTTTCAGCACTTCATGCAGAAATCAAAACAAATGTCTCTCATTTCAGAAAACTGACTGAAAATGAATATAAGACTGCATGTTCTGGGGCCTCTAAGGTATGAAGGACTTACTGCAAACCCCTCTGCAGACTGCAGTCTGGACATCTCTTACATGAGCTCTGTTACACCACAGATCTTTGCCCACAGAACATGATTTCCTAGTCCCAAATGGCGAGAATAATAAATTGTTACCCAGCTCCAAAGGGCATTGTGAGTGCTGTGCTGCTGCTGCCCAGGGCTGGAAGGGTGCAGACCCCAGTCCTGGGGCCTGCCTGAGCAGTCAGTGTTGATGCCCTGCTGCTGGGGATGGCATTCACAGAATCATTCAGGCTGGAAAAGACTTCCAGGATAATTGCATTCAACCTTTAGATTGAGTCTCCTGAAAGAAGCCATTGCCTTAAGAAACTGTGCTGTAAACTTGCATCAAGTAATTGAGTGGGAAAGTTCTCCTACCCAGCAGCCACATGAACTTGGTTAACTCATTTCTAATTAGGTGGAGGTTTAGATAGAATTGAGAATTAGTATTTGGATTAAGAAGCAACACTGATTTTAGAGCTGTGCCTTTTCTGTCATGTTGTGTGAGAATTATGGCACAGGGAGAGGAGAGTTCATTGCCTGGCATTTTCCTTGTAGGGAAGGGAAGAATCTCTATCCAGGTGCAAGTGGTAAAAATCATACTTTGTATGAGGGCAGGAGAAAAATCCTCTAGAAAATAAAAATCTACAGTATTTTGTTGTGTTTCCTTTTAAAATAGATGGCAATTAGTCCATTCACATTCTTGTCCTTTTGTCTGTGGTTCCTTAGTGCCAAGAAATCTCTGTGTGTTTTTACAACACACATTCATTCTTTGAATTTTTAAATTAATATTTTTGTCTTCTGAAAATAAAACTTCAAGTCATCCATTCAGGATGTTCATGATGACAGCCTAAATTTGCTGTGAATGCCTAAAATAAAATTTTATTTTCTTATTAATAACCTCTTTCATAAAAATAATAACTGAGTATATATTCCTTGCCAAAATGCTGAAGAATGTCAGATCACTAAAGGGGAGAAATTACTAACTAGACACCTGGAATTGGAGTTTCTTGAGTAATAAACTGGCTTTTGACAGCTGCAGCCTTTTTTTGCAGGTGCATAAAGAACATTTTCTTCTTTTGTTTTATCTGCTTTACATCAATTAATGACTAGAGTATTCCAAGTTGAGGAAACAACTGGTAGTTGAAAGAACAGGGAAATTTGCTTAGCCTTTCTCATTTTATGAGTAAAGGGAAGATCTGAGATCTACCAGT
Source organism: Notiomystis cincta (assembly GCA_013398075.1). Lineage (NCBI taxonomy): Eukaryota > Metazoa > Chordata > Aves > Passeriformes > Notiomystidae > Notiomystis > Notiomystis cincta. The sequence continues at coordinate 57,250 of VZRX01000842.1, forward strand.
TCTAATCTTGAAGAACAGGGAAGCAAGGAAAAAACAGCTCAGCTCTTTTATTGCTGTTGATATTTGCACTGATCAGTACATCAGCTGCCTTGAAATGCAAGGAATATTTTGATATTATTTCCTAAAATATGCAGGACACAATGTAGTTCCACTTAAACAATTATGTCCTTCTGGATATTTTTGTTCAGAAGCAGCATGACACAAAGCACACATTAAAAAGTCAATCAGGTGCCTAAAAACCCCATGTCCTGTTTTCTCATAAATCAAACATAAAAATCAAACTCCAAAATAAATGCTTAGATATATAGTGACACGTGATATTAGTGTATTCTCTTAGTTAACAAAAACAATTATTAAATACCAGCTCAGAGCTACCTTTCTTTGCAATTAGACATTTTTATTAGTTGTCAGTCTCTGAGAACAACCCTTTGTCATGAATATCTGCTAGAAAGCACAACAGCAATGCAAATTAAATTATTTAAACTGTGATTTAAATCACAATTAACAGAACTGATTTAAATCAAAGTGATATAAATTGGTCCATCCTGCTTTAAAATTAATTAAAGATGTGCTTTGAAAGCATGCTCCTATCAGTGCTGTGACTCAGTGGGTTCTCCATATCACTCAAGTTTTAATAAATCTGAGCAAGGGATGGAATTTTTATTTAGTTCAACAGTCTCAATCTCTGAATTTAAGGCCATTGAAGAATAGATTAACATTTATAATTGCTAGGTTGATCAGTAATGCAAATTAAAAATGGGGATTTCAAAACAAATTAACCTTTGCAGTACATCATGTGGAGACAGACAGACAGTGGTATCATTGAAAAGGTTCCCCTCATCCTTGAAGTCACAAATCACTGTATTCTTCGTGGTGCCTTGCTGCTCTGCAGCCTCTGGAGTCTCAGTGTCCAAAAAATAAACTGTGATAACTGAAGGAACAACAAGCACTCTTTGAGGCTGGCAGGTCCCTGCTTGGGCTAGGGCTGCTTTGTGTCGCTCCAGGCAGACTTGTGTACTTTGGGACTAAGATTAGGATGTTTAGGCTAGGGGTAAATGGGTTTATAATTAGATATGAACCAGCCCTTGAACTATTAATTGAGGCTCATACCTCCCTCCATGTCCTCTCCACCTGTAATGAGACTGTGATCTAAAGCAGCCAAGGGAAAATGGGCCTTCTGTACCCACACAATTTTCTGCTTCACTGTGCCTGTCCTGAGAGCCTTTCTGTCCCTCTGTGAGATATCTCCTGGATACAACAGGACACTGTGTCAACATGGGCTGTGCTGTATTTATTTCTTTAGAAAATTAAGAGCTCAGATCCCATCTGGAGAAAACCACCCTTATGTGACCAGCACCTCTGCATTTGCCATGTTTCTCCTCAGGCAGAAGAGCAGTCATAACTGGGGAAGACTGAGTGCATTTTTGATGGCACCATAAGGAATCTGAGGAGGGCTCAGACTGTTCCTTCCATCTGAGACACCTGCAGAGGTGGGAGATGCAGACCCCTGGGGAATGTGGTGTGGGAAAAGAGTGGGGCAGTCTAAGCACAGCCCTGGGTGGAATGGGAAGGGTGATCACCTGTGAGAGCAAACAGCTTTGGTCTCTCCTGCTGCAGGTACATCAGCTCCTGGGAAATTCTTGCCAATCCATGCAGCTGAGGCAGGAACTCCAAGCTTCCTGTGTGGTGGTATCTGAAAGAGCAGAAGACAACTTTGGGTTCAGGCATGTATGATGTGTTTGTGACATGGCTCATAGACTCACAGAAAGTTGCTGTTTTCACATCTGCAGTGCTTTGCCCAAAGGTTTCCATGGGCAGTGTTTGTACCTTCAATGCACATCACAGAATATGCTGATTTGGAAGGAATACACAAGGATCATCGAGTCCAGCTCTTAGCCCTGCACAGGACACCCCAAGAGACACACCAGAGTGCTCTCAGAGTGCCTGAAGAATTATCCAAACCCTTCTCAAACTCTGCCAGGCTTAGGGCTGTGGTCACTTCCCTGGGGTGCTGCCACTGATAACTGAAGTTGAAGAAATATTCCCTTTTTCTCATAATTTGTGTGCTTCCACAGTCCTTACCAAAACTGAGCTGTCAGAAACTAATGCAGAGTACATGACCCAGTAGTATGACCCTGTGGAAAATATTAGACTATGCAGACGTTTATGCACATCCTTTGTGTAATGGTAGAGCTATTGTGTAACTTGCCTTTTTTTTCTATGAACACACTTACACAGGGGGAAGCTGGTAGTACTATCTTGTGATCACAGAGTTCCAGAAGGATATAAATAGGGAATGAAGAATGAACTGTGGTATTAAAAGCTTGCTCTGAACAGATTTTTTTTTTTGTAAGCTTATAAATAGAAATAAAACCTAAACTAAACAGACTGGAATAAACACAGAGCTGTGGCAGGTATTGTCATCACTGCTCACACAAGTGAATGGGTTTTTTGGTTAATGAGAAAGCAAAGCCAGGAAGGAACCTTAAAGATGTCCAAGCCTGAGCAGTGGAAATGCAGAATGTTTTGTTGGAGGTCGAGCACAGATGAGGAGCCCAGCCCCTGATCTGGTGGCACAGGGTGTCAGTGGCTCCAGGCAGGGCTTGGAGGTGCACACAGGTGCACTGCATCAGCTGTGGGAGGGGGGCACAGATCTCTCCTTCCTGCCAGGGCCACACCAGCCTCTCCCAGCTGAGATGCTCCTGGCTTCTGTCATCCAGAGGATGGCAAAATGTGGGTGGCAGGTGAAGAAATGCTGAGGAGGGGGATATTGATGAGGCTTCTGAGTAGTCAGCCAAATGCTTGGAATATTTTTCAAAACTTTTGGCAGTCAGAACAGGATTGCAGTCTGGAAGAAAAAGACCTGTGTGTCTAAGAAAAAGACCTGTGTGTCTTGTTCAGTAGATGCATCCAGCTGCTGGTAATGGTATTGGCAATAGGAGTTAATTAATAACTGGAAAGTTATTGCTTTTTAAGGCCTGCAAATGTTGTGCAACTGCCATAGATGTTCTGCTAAACATGCTCTACTTTGCATGTCTCACTTTTTGTCATCTAAATAAATTGCAGGTTGTTGAACAATCACCTTCTTTCCCAACACTATATTATTTGCTAAGCATTTTTTTTCTTTTCTTTTTTTCCCCTTCTTACAAGAAGGATGAAGTATTGCACATGGCCTTTTTCCAAAATCAAAGCTCTTTAGTATGGTTAGCCTTTCTGGTCTATCTTATTACTGATATTTATACAGATGTACTGGCAAACACAAATTTATTGCAATATTTATTGGGCTGAATTTGAGGTTATTTATAATGTGGTTAGATGGCTATTTATTAGACATGTCACATTACCTATTTAACACTTCTATAGCTGTCTAGCTGGAATTAGGACATAAAACAGAATTTATTGTATTTTATCAAAAAAATGTTGCAGGAAGAGTAAATTCTAAGAAAGACACAACAATCAGAGTAATGAAGGGACCAGGAAGAAGAAAGTAGTTTTAAACAGCAATTCTCAGCCAGACTGAAGGAGGGAAATATTTAGGATATGAGGAAGTCCAGGTGCAGATTTTAGGTTCTCTAAAGTGCACCAGCACTCTGCCTAACAGCTGACCTTTCCCTCATGAAATGGACATTTTTCATTTAGAAAAGGAAATGAGAGTCATCTTCTTTGATTTGTTTTGTGCTGATTAAGTAGAGTTAAAAAGTTCTATGGGACCATTTTCTCACGGAACAATTTCATAAGAATCAAACACTTCACAGGCAGGTGTTACTTTGGTGTTTTTAATGTATTGTGTTAAGGTGGTATTGACAAGTATATTTCACTGTGATGGATTCAAATTACTTTTTTTTCCATATTAGTGTTTTTTAACTCCACATTTCTCTGTTGTGAAAGCTTTTGCAGCATCAGGACAAAAAGTTTTATTTTCTATTAACGTCTGTGGAGTTTGGATCTTTTTCTTATTTTAAACAGAAAATGGATGCACATATTGAATGTCTCTTGAAGAAGTGTGGATGAGATTTCCCTGCAAGGAAGAGACTGTAAGTGCAAAAAATNTGATGGATTCAAATTACTTTTTTTTCCATATTAGTGTTTTTTAACTCCACATTTCTCTGTTGTGAAAGCTTTTGCAGCATCAGGACAAAAAGTTTTATTTTCTATTAACGTCTGTGGAGTTTGGATCTTTTTCTTATTTTAAACAGAAAATGGATGCACATATTGAATGTCTCTTGAAGAAGTGTGGATGAGATTTCCCTGCAAGGAAGAGACTGTAAGTGCAAAAAATTTCAAAAACAGTTATGAATTTCCTTTGAAAATAGCTCCCTGTAACCTTTAGAAAATGCAGATTCTTTAGGAAAATAAGTCCCCCGTTTCCATCTACAGACACAGACCATCTTAAAATACTTCACCAAAAGAAGTCAGTCTTTCTGTTTAACAAATAAACCCATTTCTGTGGGAGGATGTGGAGGAGAGAGGAAATGAGGCCATGGAAGGGTTTGCAGGTGTGAGGGTGAAGCTGGGCAGCCTCTGCTCCCCACTGCTCGTGAAGGTGCAGCAGAGGCAGGACAGAGTGAAGGGACCTGTCCTCCCTTCCCTTGTGCCTCCTTTTGGTGCTTTTTTTGGGGCAAAAGAGTGTTTGTGCACAGTGCCACTGCTGTGCAGCAGCAGCTGAACCTGTCCCAGCCTTCACCTTTCCAGCCTAATTCAAACTCTCCACCCTGGCAATGCTGCCCCTGCAGATGCATAATTATCTCATCACAGCATGGCAGCTGCTGTGGACCAGTAAATACATATTTATCCCTTGATTCTTGCAGGTGGAGGAACTCAAGTACTGCAGCCTTCAGATACCACAGCCTTGAATAGCACAGGAGGAGATGTTGAGCAGCACAGAGGAGATGATGGGGGAAAACCTCTTTGTCCAGATTACACCTGCATTGGGATAAGTTTTAATGATGATTTTTTAGAGTGTAGCTGCCAACTAAGCTCAGTCTACTGCTGGTGAGAAACTACAGGAGGTACTTCAAGGAGACTATACATTTTCTTAAATTCATTAGCTGCCCATTGGCGGTTGAAGGGAACATAACTAAAAATAATTACATGTGAATTATAAAGTTCAAATAGAATGTGTTACTTTGCTCACACAAAACTTCAAGGGAGACAAATCAGAGAGGTTTATTAGCATGTTCTACTTTTTTAACAAACCTTACAAGGAAGGGAAAACACAATAATGTAAAGGAGCTGAAGATTCATGTTTCCATAATCGCTGTATCTGCACTATCCTACCTGTGAAATTTATTCTCTGTGGGTGGTGATGCTGTGGAATAGTTTTTATTTCTCAGCCATCCTTATTTTTTTCCCCTGTAAGCAGCCTTTTTGTGTATGTTTATTGCCATGCAATCCTCTCCTACACAGAACTTTTTTCAGTTACACCTGAGCCAGGGGTCTTGCAGGGAGCAAAGGGCAGCACTCAAAACTGATCATAAATACACCCCCAAAAATCCCTTTTTATTTGAGCTCATTCCTTCTAATTGTTCTCTTGAGGCTTGATTTGGAGGGCAGAGATGTCCAAAGGGGACTCACTGGGCTGTGGGTCAGGTTTTCAGGTCAGCTGTACATGGCAAGTGGTGAATAATGAGCAGCACAGTGCACAGTGCCAGCCCTCAGGCCTGACCCTGAGCATGGGGGAAAGAATTCGGCCACTGATCTCGTCCAGTGCAGTCTCAGGGATGGAGGAGAGCACAGCCACCCACTCCTCCTGCAGCAAGGGGCAGTCACAGACCTTAATGATCAGCAGGCTGCTGTGCCCCAGTAGTGCAGCTGACCATGCCCTGATTAACTGGAGCAAACTGTGCCCCTGAACGTTTCCTCTGTGGAATTGGTTCTTCTGTTGATGGCAATGGTCCAAGAAGTTGTTAGAGTCGCTGCTGGGACTTGATATGATTACAGATATATCTCCATGTTCAATTATGAGTACTGTGATGACTGATTTGTCCCTTCCACTGGTATAAACAGGTTAGGATTAATATATGTATTTTGCAAACCACACTACATGCATTAAAAACTGTTTAGGGTCGATTTTTTTTCTTCTCTTTTTTAAAATTTGTTTTTTGGTCTTTTTTGTTCTGTTTTGTTGATTTTTTGGGGGGTGGGAGGTTGGGTTTTTGGGAATTTTTTTTTTTATTGGGGTTTTTTTGGTTGTTGGTTGGTTGGTCTTTTTGGGGGCGGGTGTTGAGTTTTTTCCTAAACAGAATCCTTTAAGCCAGTTTAAAAAGTTTGTTCTTGCAGACAGAAATGTTCTTTCCTTTAGTCTAGATTAGGCATTTGGATGGGAAATGGAAGTGGAGGTCCTGGCCCAACTTTCTGTGCAACCACATGTGAAGCACTTCATGCTGTGGCCCCTTGTTGTCCTATCAAACTTCACCCTGAAGCCTGTGGGAGGTGGTTGTCATCTTTTGTCTTTTTTAGGGACATCAGCACGTAGGATCCAGGACTAGGAATTCTGGACATCACCACAGCAATCATGATGAAGGTCTGAGAGCCTCTTGGTCAATTCCAAAACTCCCCCCTCTTTCCATGGTGTTACAAACAGGTCCTTGTTGAACTGCCAGCCTTTAGCACTTTTCATCTCTGTCTCCATGGGTGTCCCTTCCTGTTGCTTTCCATACACTGAGTTCTGCTCTTGTCACAAAGGATCTGGAAACAGAGATGTAATTACCAAGTGTAAGACAGAAAACTGCATGGCAGAAAAAGGAATGTTCAAGCCTGGAAACAAAAGAGTTAAAATTAATTTCTCTTACCCACTTTCCAAAGATGCCAGCCTTTCTATATAAACTCCTCTGTCATTAATCTAATAAAGCTCCACTTTGTTCATAATTTACCACACTCTTCAATAAGCAATTCTAATATTTGTGCAGGGCAAGGATATAAATCATTGTTGCCCTTCTCCACTTTTTTTACTTTTCTGGTTCTTTCAAGGTCACTAACCTACCTTACAACTTTCATCTGGTTCAAATATTCAGCTAATGCCTTTTACACCTCTCTTCCTTGTTCATGTCCATTTGGATATCTGCAGCTGTATCTCCTCAAGCAGCTATTGATCATGTCTGCTTGCTCAAGGTTGCTAACTTCATCAGCAGCAATGATACAAAGTACATCTGTTAGGGTTCACTCACACCTCTCTTTGAGGAGAGACTGTCTTCTGACTTTGTTGTTATTGGCCATCTTTTCTGCCTAGGATATCTAAAACTCAGTGAGAAAAATTATATGCTGTAAAATATCCTCGTTCTGACACATGTAGGCTTTCAGTGCCCAGGTCATGCAGAGAAGCTAATCAATCCCTACTGACCTCCAGGAGCCTAAAATATAGCTGGGTAAGGCCCCAGTCCAGCAATGCACTTAAGGATATGCTTATGTAAACATAGGATCCATCCCATTTTCAGTGCAATTTGGTGAGAAGTGCATTTCAGAGCAGAGCATCTCCAGGGATGCTCCTTCCTGCAGGGGCTGTGCAGGATGGGGCTGTACCAGCTGCAGACACGAGCACACTCCAGGTTACCTGGTAACCTTGCATGGGGCAAAGCAAACTCTCTTTGTTTTACTTGTGGGGAGGCTGCTGAGGAATCAGTGTGCATTTGTGAGTGTGAGCCCTTGTCTTCTGATGAGCTCTTAGGAGCTTGAGTTTCTTCTGCTGACTGTTTAAGAGGAAATGAAATTATTTAGGATTGAGCAGAATAATTGGGTGCTGCAGGACCTTACAGCTAAGCCTGTTGTGTGCTGAGAGATCATCCTCTCTTCTGGCTTCATCAGTACCTTGACCCAGTTGTGTTGCTGCCACAAAATTGCCAACTTGTACCAAAAAACCACAGGAGTGGAGTTTTGTCGTGGTTGTCTGCCAAGGAGTGAGGCTGGAATAGTTACTACCATGGTATAGAAGAAAACAGGGCCAGAAGGGACCTGAAGAGGTCACCTCAGCCACCCCCACACAACCCACTGCTGACCCATTTGTCTGAAGTGGTTTTTTAACCCTGTCAGCCGTGGAGCTCCCCCAGCCTGCCCAGGCAATCTCCTCCAGTGCCCAGTGACCCCTGCAGCAGGGAAGTTATTCTAGTTCTGAACTCGGGTCTCCCTTGCTGCATTTAAACCCATTATTTTTTTGTGCTTTCCCTGTGGATGTAGATAACAATTTATTGCCTTCTTCTTTGCATAAGCCATTTATATAATTGAAGACTGTTATCATGTCTCCTCTCTGTCTTCCCTGCTCTAGACTAAATAGCCCAGATAGGATGAAAGCTGGAATGGGGTGTCAGGGAGAAAGAGTTAGAGGAGGAAATCAGAGAGGGATTAATCCTGCTTTCAGTCCCTGTAGAAATGCACTTTTCCTTCTGAAGGGTGGGGATGTGGGAGGGGGAATCAAGATTCTCAGTGCTGCTGATTCACTGATGCAGCTCTGCTCTGTGTATCTGATTGATACACGTTTGATTGATACAGTATTTGCCTCACAGACTGAGGGAGAGGGGCTTGGACTGGCCATCTCCTGAGCTGTGACCCTGCTGCCCACCCTCTGTGCCTGGGGAGTGAAGGCTTTAATTTCCTACACTGTGAGGAGGTACCCAGCTCAGGTGGCAGCTCCTGTGAGGTGTATCTGGCTGAGCTCCTGTGAGATGAGATGTGTCTGGCTGAGTTCTGGTGAGATGTATCTGGCTGAGCTCCTGTGAGGTGTATCTGGCTGAGTTCTGGTGAGGTGTATCTGGCTGAGCTCCTGTGAGGTGTATCTGGCTGAGTTCTGGTGAGGTGTATCTGGCTGAGCTCTGGTGAGATGTATCTGGCTGAGCTCCTGTGAGGTGTATCTGGCTGAGCTCCTGTGAGGTGTATCTGGCTGAGCTCTGGTGAGATGGATCTGGCTGAGCTCCTGTGAGGTGTATCTGGCTGAGTTCTGGTGAGTTGTATCTGGCTGAGTTCTGGTGAGGTGTATCTGGCTGAGCTCCTGTGAGATGTATCTGGCTGAGTTCTGGTGAGGTGTATCTGGCTGAGTTCTGGTGAGGTGTATCTGGCTGAGCTCCGGTGAGGTGTATCTGGCTGAGCTCTGGTGAGGTGTATCTGGCTGAGCTCTGGTGAGATGTATCTGGCTGAGCTCCGGTGAGTTGTAGCTGGCTGAGCTCTGGTGAGATGGATCTGGCTGAGCTCTGGTGAGATGAGATGTATCTGGCTGAGCTCCTGTGCATCCCAAAGCTGTTTCCAGGTGCTGAGTGCTCTGTACAATCAGACAACACGATGAGGTAGCAGCAGCAGCAGGCAGCAGGAGCCCTCTCCTGCGATGGCAGAGCCTTGTTGGTGCTGCCCTGCCCTGGGCTCTGCGCTCCCCACCCGAGGACGGCGTGGGGAGCCCTCCCCACAACGCTGCCTCCTTGTGTTCCAACAGCCTACACCTTCACTGCTGTTCCCAAAAACAGGCAAACACGTGTGATCCGGAGCGCCCCGGGGTGTTCTGTCCATGTCACACGCATTAGGGCAGCGCGGTGAGCGCTCAGGTGACTTCTCGTGTTCACAACCCTTCTGCATTATTCACGTCTGCTGTCGGGGCTCTGTGCAGCCACTGCTGTCACAGCCTGGAGGAAACAGAAATACCTCCCAGCCTGGGGACTTCCAAAAGCACAAGGTGGAGGAAAAAATGTTTCCTTGCCGCTTAATGCTCCCAAACAGCTTTCGGTGACAGTTTTGCCTTGCTCCAAGAGCTCCAAGAACAGCACGTAAGGTGGAGCTGTTTTCCCTGGACTCCTGGTGACCTGGGCTCACAGGATTATTTACATCAGAAAAGGGCTGGCCTTGAAGAAAGCAAAATATTAGATGCTGTTTGGGACAGCAAGAAAGTTCATTGCATTTCAAGTGCACTGCAGAGTGACTCCAGCACTCCCAGTCTCTCTTCCTCTCCCAGTGGCTCATCAGTCAGCTGTTAAGACTTTCCAGTTCAATTTCACAGTTAAAAAAATCTTGACAAATTGCAATCCAATTGTTTGGTTGGTTTCTTGGGGTTCTTTTTGCTCTCCCTTTCCCCCGCCCTTCCTTCTCAAAGTGACTTTGAAGATGACATTTGTATTTCTGAATTAAAACCACATTTGCCCAATACTGCAGAGGGGGGAGGCAGGGGCAGAAGAGAGAAGAAAAGCTTTTGTTCTCCTCCTCACAGTGACCCCTCACCTGCCAGGGCCAAGCTCCAAAATAATTTCTAACAGCTGAGGTTAGTCAGGGACACCTAATCCCGGAAAGCTGGCTCTGAATTCCAGCACCAGCACACAGTGTTTGAGTTTCATCAACAGCCATTTGCATCTAATTCTCCCAAACCTCTGAAGTGTGAGTATATGTTCAGGTGTGTGCTTATTTAATCAAAAATATATTTTTCATAAATCTGAGCCCAAATGACATCAACAGCAGTGACAATATTTATGTTTTTTAAAGCTAAGCAAGCTCAGAACTCTTTTGAGGATGCACTGGAGTCTTCTGAGTGTACCCTAAGCAGCTTTGTCTACAGGACACTCAAGAATTGTGATTCTCAACCAAAGGGAGGGCTGAGTCCTCCTTCCCTGATTTCCTGTAATGGAAAAGGGGTGCTCTGTGCAAATGGAACTGCAAGTTTCTTGCTGAGTGTGCTGAGACCTGTCCTGTGTGTTTGCAGAAGGGGCGTAAGGAGCATCCTGGCAGCACAACAGAGAAACATCCCAGGACTCAGCTGATGGGAGGATGTGACAGCAACGGGCTCACTCTGAAAGGAATGCACCTTTCCAGGCATGAACAGGGACCAGACGGGATGTGCTGGCTAAAATTGCAGTTTTTTCTTCTTTGGAGTCAGTCAGCAGGAATAATGTGTTCTTTTTCTCAGGAGAGTTTTAATTTTTTCAGAGATAGTCCCCTGGTTGACCCTAAGTATTGGTGACTCAAGGATAAAACTCCAGTTCTGTTGCATCTCTTCCCAGAAAGGAATTTTCCAGCAACTTTTCTCTTTGTGCTGTTTGCTTTAAGACCATTCTCTTTTTATTAAGAAAAAAACTTTGGTTTTGCTGTTTAGCCTGTTGAAAAGAGTAATGAAAATGTTATTTGCATGGGACAAAGGAAATGTTTTCTTTGAAATTATTTCGTCTTACTAATTGATTACAATGGGACTGCTTGGATGTGTGCAGTGCACAGCATCCAGGCCCTCTGTAAGAGCACATCTTCAGCCAACCTTATATAAACCATCCCAGGGGAGAAAACAAGAGTAAAAGGTGTCAGGTATTTGAGGCTGACCATCCTATGGATCCAGTTCAGTCTCCACAAGGAAACAATTAGGGTGTCTGAAAAGATGTCCTAAAAAATTTGGAAGTTTCTGTGGAAGATGAAACACTAGGGAATATTGATAATTAAAAACATAGACTAGAAAGAAAAAATTATCTAGAGAAAACTCCTCCAAGGAATAGGTATTTTCTGTTGTTCAGTGCAGATGCCACTGAGAGCCTGCTAGCATGGAAAGTACTTGCTGTTGATGAAAAGTAATAACATAAATCCACAGTATGTCTGAATTTAAATCAGGAAGGGGAAAAATTAATATAAAGGTTTTCAAGTATTACAGCACAATTCCCACAAGAAGCAAAAGAATCTCATATTTGGAAGTGATTTAAATATAATAATCTTCAAATATTTATGGCCCAAAATGTTTCCTAAATGCTGTTTCCAAAATGTTGCAAACAACAACTGTGTCCTGAGCTGATTTCAAAACCATGGAGAATAATATTGTTTCACATAAACACAGAAGAAAATGTGATATCAGCAGAAATTAAAGGGGGAGAAATTGTCCAGGTCTGTGTGTCAAGAATGGTGAAAAACAGAGAGAAAAGGCTTCAACAGGAAAGCTGGAAAAGCCAGCATGGAGAGGCAATGTCATTCCCAGCTCCCCAGCACATCCGTGTGTGGCTCTGATCTGTTCCCCTCGGCTCCAGCAGCCACTCTCAGCGCTGCCTGCTGCCAAGAACTGGGTCAGAAACCTATTTTTGTCCCTATTCTCCTGTGCCCACACCGTGGTCCCTGCAGCAGTGAGAAGAAGGGAAGGTGTGGGTCTGTCCTGTGCCGGGCTGAGCCCTGGAGCCCAGCTCCCTCTGTGCTCCCTGACAAGGGACAATCGTGACCCCTGCAGCAGCAGGGATTGCCCCTGGGGGTGCCCACCTCTCTCTGCTTGCTGGAGAAGGATTTTAAGGGAATTAGAGGCTCAGCCTGTGGTTGAACACTAAACTAAACAGGATGAGTCTGAGCCCCACGTGTGAAGTGCCAGCCCCATCCAGTGCGGCTGTGCCCAAGCAGTGCAGGAGGATTTTTGGGTCAGAGGGGCCTTGCAGACCCTCGTGCTGATGTGGCCTGAGGTGGGGAGGGATGGGGCTCAGGCAGAAGCAGGAAGCTGGGGATGAAGCAGAAGGAATTGTGCTGTGACAGAACATTTAGTGCTCTGGGGCTCAAAGCTGCCTGCTTCTCCTGCTGTCCCCCAGGGCTAGTGATTTTATCACTTCTGCTCTTAACAGCCTTCTTTTCTTTCCATATATCAGCTGCCCTTTGCCCTCCTTCCCCCTCCTCTAAATTTATCCAGTTGATTAACTTAATTCAGTTAAATTTAGTAATTGTTTTCAACTCTTGCTTCCCTTTGAAGCTAGCTAGGAGAAGCTGCTCTAATTCTCCCACAATATCATTTAGAAATTATAAAAACTGCAATAAATTAAGCTGAAGATACTAACTCTCCTCATGGACTTGCCTTATTTGTATCTCTGGGTCGTAAGTGCCAAAATCCTCTTCTTGTTCCTCACTCCTCTCTTGCCAAAGGCAGGCAAAGGCTGCTGGGGACAATGGTGTTGCCACCCTGGTGTCCTGTGACCTTTGGAGGACAAGTGATCCATCTCCCTGTGGGAGATTTGGTGTTTTGCCACTGGTCAACAAAATCCTGTCCTCGAGTGAGTAGTTCTACAAGTGGCAAACACAGGCAGTGCTGCTGCCTCAGGGCCTGGCAGAGCCCCAGGACTCGAGGGTTTGTCAGCACTGAGCTGCTTGCAGGAGATGCTGAGCAGGAGCATTAATTTAATGTGTCCCTCTCGTTACACTCCCTTGAAATATCTGCAGTGTTCAGTCCAGAGCTGCACTGCTTTAGCTGAGGCAATTGTGTTCCCTCTAACAAACAAACTGCAAAGCATCTCCTCATCATTCTGCCTCTAGCAGGTCTTGAGCCCAGCTTTTCAAACTGATTTTTCCCTTTTCACAGTGCACCTGTCAAGATCCCACTCTGGAACAGAAGATCAGAGCAAACGGGGGCTGAGGAGAACAAAAGCTGACCCAAACCTTTGACCTAAATTTAACATAAAGCCAAATGAAACCTTAGAGGTTTGTAAATGTTCATGAAACATTTCCACCTCCCGCTCCCCTCTCCTTTATCTTTGGTTTCTTTATACTTCTACACTTAACTGTTTCTAATTGAAAGTCTAATGTAAGCCTCCCCTAAATTAATGGAAAAGCTCTCACTGATTTTAGTGCCTTCTGATTCAGCCTCCCAAAGAAAGGAAATAATTTCTTTAATGAAAGTGTCTTTAAACTTAAGAGAAAATAAAATCTGAAAAGAGATAAGGAAAAGCAGAGATCAAATGCAATTTTCCAGCCAGCAGCACATGTCCTTGATCTGAACCCCACCCATAAAATTGCTATGGATACTGTTATCCCAGGAAAAAATATCACTGTACAGAAACAGAGAACTGCTGAGACAATAGTGAATTGGTTTAATAAGCTTTAATGTCTTCTTATAAAGAATGGTAAAATTCCTAGTTTTTGCAATCAGGTTGTGCTTTAGAAGCTAACTGCTGGTAATCAGGTGGCATTTGTCACCTGAAATTTCCATTTTTATGTGCAAAACTTTCCTCTGTACCAATACTGCAAAAACAAAACACATGAAAGCTTTACCAGGAAAATAACTCTGCTACTCACACAATTTTTAGCTTTCTAGTGACTATTTTGAGAAGGAGATAGTTATAGTTTATGGGGCTTAGTTACACCTGAATTTCCCTAAACAATGCATTAGAATAAGCACATTCTTGTTCAAGTTATATTCTGGATTCACGGACAAGACTCTTGAGGAAGACTGGTGAAACCAGCCCAAACAAAAATTAAGATGTGGCTCATGTTGAAAGGTTGTTATTCTGTCTTTTGGCAGCAACAGGTCCTGATGGATTGGTGCTCAAGTTCAGAGCTGGGTCTCTGTAGTACTGACCTGCTTTGAGCTGTTTTGCTCATACAAATTGAGTGTTTTCTGTGTGCAGACTGGTGTGGCTGCATATTTTACTTGTGAATACATGCACAGCTTATCTAGGGAATTATTCCCCAATATCTGTGTAACAGACAGTTCTGGTGTTCACAGTCACAGGGTAGATGCACACAGAACAAAGTGTGCTCCAGAGGTTGCTACTTGGTGTTAATGGGAAACACAGATGTGCAAAGTGGTCCTGGGATGATGCTGTTAATAACAAGCACTGCTTGTTCATAATGTTCCTATAAATGAGCATTATTTTAGTATTATTCATATGCAAATTCTACACAGCGTAGGGAGTTTTTCATTCTCTCATTTTGTGTCACCTATCTGTGTTTTTCCCCCTTACTCCTCCTAGATTTTCTGCTTCTGAACTCCTCTGAAGTTTTCCCCAGTTCTCTGAAGTTCTCTCTCAAGGCTGGACTGGGTGCTGTGTGCCAGCAGGACACTCCCTGTGCCTCTCCCAGTGCCTGACAGCAGTGATGGCACCTTGTTGGGAACCCCCTGACCAAAATGCCTTCAGAGAATCTGCTGAGTGCCTTTGTCTTTGGAGGTTTGGATGGTCCTGTCCATGCACTAACCACTACTCAGCTCCTGAAGGAAAATAAGGACTGTGACAGGAAGGTGCTGGCTGAGATCCATGGACCATCCAGGGCAGGGGTAGCAGTGGTGGAGCAAATCCACTGGACAGAGAAATCAGACACAAAAGAAATGACCCTATTTGCTTTTTTCAGCCCAAGTTAGAAGGGGAAAATTCTGTGTCGGCCTAGTGACAAATCTATTCTGACTGTCAAAACTTAGAAAACTTTTCTTTTCTCAAAACTTGTCTTGGCTCCACTGGTGTGGGTTTTATAAATATGTCATCTATCTGTTTCTAGAAACATGCACTGCATGAATTACTGGAAATGAAGCAAAATATACCAGACATAAACTCAGCGCATCCTCTATAGCTCATATTCTCTGAAGACTCATTTGTCCTTTTCCTCTTTTTAGATATTTCCTCTCTTCTCTCTGGCCTGTTCTTGTTATTTGTTTCATCAGCCATTTGTTATACAACTCTTGGCAAAATATCAGGGAAATCTTCCTGACTGTGAACTGGGAAGAGCTTTCTTAAGGGAACAACCAGGATTTCTTTACTTGGGAGAGCAGAAAATAAGTCAAGCCTAAATATTGTCTTTGCTGAGACAAAGTTTGTGAGGACAGTGACATGCTTTGCTGGACTCAGGGGTGCAGCTAATGCAGCTTGTCCTGTTGGGATTTTCTTTGGTTTTTTAAAAGCTTTAAGGTGTTATTTCTCCCTGTGAAAGTTGCCTCACTGCTGTGCCAGTGGTCAGGTAAGCAGTGATGGAGGGATGGACTGAGCTTCTATCTGGTGGGAGCTGAGCTCCCTGCGTGGCTCCATGGGGGTGGTGGGTCTTCTTATCTAGGGGTGGGGACAGTCATTTAAACAAGCCAACTGCATGCTTTATCTCTCCTGAGTCCAACAGCTTCCTCAGCCCAGATGAGATGGCTTTAGACAACAAACTTTTCACTTTTGCAGTTTCACCCAAGGCCCTGGGATTATCCTGAGATTCCTCTGCTTCAGATCTGTTGGGTTCCTCTCTGTCTCCTCTCCAGCTAAAAGTTTATAGCAGAGCTGCACCAGCATGTCCTAAATTCAGAGCAAACTGAAGGAAAGGCAGCTCCAGCTGCAGCTCACAGCCTGCCAGAGAGACTCCCCTGGCAGGTCTCCGACGAGCCTGTTACTACAAGTTCACTCCAACCAGCAACTCTGGCCAAAGCAAAATTCTGCATGAAGTTCATATTAGTTCAATATTAGCTCACGTTGCCAGCAATTCAGTAGCTCCTTCTCAGTGCTTGAATCTCAGTTGAAAGATTTATGTGCTCTTGCCATGCAGCCTCTCTGAGAAGTGAAGGTGGGCAAGCATTTGGTTTTCTCAAATATCATGGTGCAAGTGAGTTGTGTAATGTCTCCTAGAAGGGCTGAAGATTTTAAGTCCTAGTACACAGCTGTCATCTCAGCAAGATGTAATGGCATCTAGATTAACTTCCAAAGCAGCAAAGGACACAGTAAAAGTAGTTTTATATAGTAATTTTCATTTCCACTCACTGAATCAGTGAGGTCTTACATCTATTGAATAACCCAATATTTATAAATCCTTTATTTTAAAAGAGTTTCTAATGCTTTGACTGCATGCATTAAAACTCATTTTGTGTGTTTTAAATGAATTATAACCTATTCAAAAGCACTTTCTCACCCTAAAGTACTCTGTGCATTATAGTCTCTGTAATACCTTCAGCTGCTACAGAGATTTCACAGAGATGAGGGATGTTCATGATAAATAGATTTGGTATTTTTTTCATGTTCATTTCATTTTTTACATTTGCCAAAAGATTAAAACAAAAAAAAAATAAAATCAGTGTTATTCCAATTTTGGAAAAAGGGTGGTTGAAAAACCCCTAATTTAGTTCCTTTTGAGTCACATTTCAGTGGGTTATTAATGAATGGCAGTATGCAAATATTAGCCACGCAGCTAACATTTTCTGTCCTCTCCTGACTTATTGTGGATTAACAAGGATACATTATTGTCTCAGCCCTTGTGCTAGGTGCACACTGTGTCATCTGGGCTAAGACTAATGAGCCAAACCAGTCCTGGACTGGACCTGGAGTGAGGCAGTGGCTTCCAATTACAGCAGTGCTGTGTGCAGGGACCTGCTCTGGTACCTGCTCACACACTGCTGGGGATGCACCTCAGCTCCTGCAGCAAAGCCCACTTCCACCCTGCTGGAAAGGCTTTGCAAAGGGGAAGCAAAATGCTGCCCAGTGCCCTGAGGAACAGAGAGAGGCTTTTTGGGGTGTCCGTGGGAAGGGGCCTCTGCTGGCCCCAGGAATGGGAGGCACGTTGGCAGTGGGAGGCAGCGCTCCCGCTCGCGCATTGAGCATTGTTCACAGCAAACATAGATGCTGTACATGGATGTAAAGCCTAATTTGTGGGTTTTACACCCACCACATTTCTTGGAGCTGACAATCTCAGGATTTTTTATCTCCAGGCTGTTGTTTTCTTTGGGGTTTTTTCTTCATTTTATAGGGAGCTAGCAGCCCGTGTTTTTTCCTAATGAAACAGCGTGCAAACAAAGCAACCCACGCTTTGGCCCAAGCAGCTGTGTAATGCTGTCCTCCCCTCAAAGGTGTACAAATCTGCAGGGCAGTGGGGACACATGTTGGGGTGGGATAACACAGTACAGCTGCACCATGACATTGCTTGGGTGGATGCTGAGAAATCTATAGGAATTCCCTGGGGAAATGTGGAGTTGGGGGGGAATAAAGCCTGCTTCACCCACTGTTCCACTTTGCTGGAACATCCACTGCCCAACAGTGAGAATAGAGTGATTTATTTTTCAGAAATGCCTTGGGCCAGCTGTGACTGAATGGTTGTTTCTTGCTCCTGATACTGCCTAAAACATTCAGGGCATTTTCCAGGTGGAAGAAAGTTAGAGCTTAAAGAGATGCAGAAGAAAGGAGAAGATTCAACTCAGCAGTTGCTTATTGTAAGTGGAATCTCATTCATTTCAGCCCTTTCTGATGACTTCACAGTTTTGAAGAAAAAATTATTTTTGAGCTCTCTTAGGCATGCTGAAAAGCTCCTTGTTCCTCTTGCTCTGTGGCAGAAGTTGCTGTGTTAGGATTTGTACAAGGCTTTGACATGAGGTATGTAATGTTCACCTCTGAAAATCAAACTACTATTTTCTCTGAGGATGGAAAAAAGATGGGCCAGTCACCCTTTCTCTGGGAATTTCCATCCAAAGGGAATAATTATGTACTTCAGGTCACTGGTAGTGAGCAGCAACGTGGATTGTTGGATCCTCTTGTTGGACACGGAGTGAGAGACGAGGAGATGGCAGGAGTGCTGTCACCTCGTGCCCTACCATCATCAGGTGTGTGGCTTAGCAGACAGAAACTTGTGAATCAAAACCCTGAGGGGTCTTTTCAAACCCTCCTGTACTCTGACCTACCATAATCCTTGTCTCAAAGCTGTCCCTTCCTCCTTTACCAGCCAGAATGGCAGATTTGAGTACACGAAGAAACAAAATCAGATGGAACTGGCTGGAAAAAAACATGTAGCCCCAGAGAGGTGTTGATGGACATTCTCCATTGGCTGAAAGTTTCTTATCTAGTTTCAAGGACACTTTTATTTTTAAATCTCTTTTCCATTGGACATGTACATGAAGTGAAGTTAGGTAGCAGATATAGAGGCTGGCTCAAGAATACCCACAAGCTGCCTGATTTCTATTGTATGCCATAATTATAGTAGCTATACACTTAGGGCTGACAGCATTTCTCAGCAACAGAGTACTTTAGAAATATTAATCTCACATCAGCTATTTGTGTTGAATATTGGCTTATTCAGCAGGTGATGTGAGCCAATATTATCATAGTTTTATAGACAGCAAAACAGAGACAGAAAGAAAGATTAAGTGACCCACCTAAGGTCAAGCAGTATGTCCAAGAGAAAACTGAGTTAAACTTGGGGATTACTGCCTCCCAGTGATCAAGAAATGTCTGCAATATTTCTGAGAAGATAACATATATACACCTGCAATAAAGTAAAATTTATACTGGCTTAGGTTAGTCATTCACTCGTGTGAGGGACATTTTCATTGCATGGTATTGCAAAAGCCAACAGACTTGGTGCTTTAGGGACCAACAGCCAGATCCTCCAAAATGCCACCGTGTTCCTACATGTGCAAGTCCCATAGACTTCAGTTTCTTGAATGAGAGCTGAATCTTCAGCTGGTGATTAATACAAGCTGCGATTAGCTTGTGATTTGGCAAAAATGGCCAAAATTTTGACTGTTTTAACCTTGTCTTCTCACTATTCTCCCATCCCATGAGCTGGGAGGGACTCATGCAGACAGGACTGTTCCCCAGGTATGGGGATGGGCCACATGATGAGGAACAGAAGTTGTCTGTCCATGCAACTCGTAAAACATCAAGTCTCAAGGTAACAGCATCTCTTAAATTGAACACTGATGTTGTAGGAATTTTAGGAAACTAATTATCCTGTAAACTTCAGAAGAAAAAGGTTTACATTGAGAAATTGGCTAATAATAGGGATAATGTAATTGTACATAGGGGGATAAAAGCCAAGCCTTTTGTTCCTGGACTTTCTTCTCTTACATCACAGTATGGATACCATTCAAGGAAGCAACCTCTGCAGACTATTTCTAAGTACATTTCAGCAAAAATGAGCAGAGTCTCAGATTTTACTTGGCTTGGATGTCTAAAGGCAAATTATAAGTTACGTAATAAAACAACAGAATCATTCAACATTGATTTACTTGTTTATTTTACTATAAGAAATGAAATTTTTATTGGAACGAAATTAAACAAAGGTTTATGTGCTTGTGTTCCCCATAGCCTTTTATATAGTACTAGTATAGTAATATTCATAAATCATAGCAGAGTTTTCAAATTTCCTCAGCAGTGACCTAGGCAACAAATGCTTAACAACTTGCTGAGAGACTTTGAAATTAAATTCAGCTGTAATATCATCGTGACTAATTTATGGCAAGTTTGGTTGCTACAAAGATACACTTAAAGGAACTGAAGATAATGTACATGATACAGGATAAGATAAAGCACATGATACTAAACATGGGGTTAGTACCATGTAGTTATTCCACTAGAAAGATTTATCCTATGTTTCATTACTTCATTGAACATGGCAAACCAGTGTGTTCCTTGGGGGAGACGAAATCTTAGATAATTAAACATATAAACACTAGGTCTTCAACCAAGTAAATTATGGAATGCACTAGATAAGAAATTAAACCTTTATAGCTGTTCAAGGAGTCTTCCCCTTGACATTTATTAATGTGAACATTCATATAGACACATGGACTCTGTATTAATGTGTATCTATAAATATATGCATGCTTACACATGCAAACAGCTCCCACTTTAGAACAGGCAGAATAGTAAAATATTATTTAGGGAAACACAGACATTATCTGGTGCAATTGGAATCATGTTTCTGAATTGCCCAACATCCCCTAAGCCCATTTTTGTCCCACTGCAACTTTTGAACTTCCTGCAAGGCTCGTTACGGCAAATTGAGATTGATGACCAAGCGCAGCATTTTTAAATTATTAGCACTTTAAATTATTAGTAACAGAAACAAGCACGACATTTTTCTTTTATCATTGCTGCTGCTTGGGAAAAGCCTCAGAATTGCTTGGCTTTTGAAGGTCCTCTGCCTGTCCTTTCTAACCCATTCTGAGGAACTAGCTGGCCAATTAAAACAATCTCTCCTTTGGAAAGCAAGCATTTGTCAGAGTTAACAATGGAGGCTTTCTTCTACTACATCTATTGTCCCATTCATTCATTTACATAACTACTCCAGTGTTAATCAAATGCCTGTGGGCATATCTCTAGAAAAGTGTAAAGCCATAAAAATAAAGGCAGACATATCTAGTTATAGATGAACCTTCCATAGGCTGCAGATCTTTTCTCACACACTTATCTTGGTTTATCTCCACCTCTTTAAATTGGAAAACTCACAAAAATCCATCTCCTGTGAGATTTCCAAGGTTTCTTGATTACATTTGGGTCAGAACTCACACAAAAAGATGCATGTCTCAGAGCACTTCTGAGCTGCTGCCAGGAACGGGGAGTGCTGGACTGTGCCACTAAAAAAGAAAAAAAAAAAAATTTTTTTGAAAAGTCACCAAATTTTATAAGCTTTAAAAATTGACCTAGTTCAGTCTCGGGTATGATTAAAAGAGCTGCCCTGATTTATTGGTGTCAAACAAAGTATGTTTGGGTAGAACATTACTTTGTAATGGAAAAAGTGTCAGTGGAAGCACTGCCTGTCAGCACTGCTTGGGCTGGGTGAGGACTGAGCCTTACACTGTCTCTAACACTGGAGAAAAAGACTATTAAAAAAGGAAGAATGCTTTACCTAGAAGGCCATCTCTTAGTCTCCCAGATAAAGCTGGCTGTGATGTCAACCTCAGCATCTGGGCTTCTGCTGATTAAATTATTAAAGGAATCATGAAATACACTGGGCTGGAAGGGACCCATCAGGATCGATTGATATTTGCTTTGAGCCTCACCCCAGCCCTGCAAAGTGAAAGGAAACGAGTTTCTCATTCTGATCCCACCAGGAATGCTAAGCCACGAACACGGAGTGATGGCTTGGGGAATGTCTCACAGAAGAAGCTTTCCATACACATAAATTTAATAAAAAAAAATAATATTCTCCAGTTGGTAACATCGTTGCTTCCTGCTGTCCTTTAATTTTGCGCTTTTTCTTTTCTCTTGTAAATGACACAATAATTTTATTTTGACTGTGTGCTTGTTCTTGCACATTGTCTTAGCCAGAGCAGTGCTCTGTTAGAGCACTGTCACAAGGATGTGCCAGGGACTGCCCAGAGACAAATGGAAAAAGAAATGCAAGTGATGCACAGGAGCCAAGCCTGCTGTTAATAACCCAGTCTGTTTCAGACATACTTGTCCCACCATCATCCTTCTGAAGTGTTTTTAATACAACCCCTGTGCAAAGGGAGACCTTAGTAAGACACTTACTCCTGCCCTTCCTGAAACCACCATGTTCATTTTTCTTCAAAACATTCAACTGTGGTTACTTTTGGCTTTAAATCTGATTTATGACCCTTTGAGATGCCATTGGGGTTATAGTTGAGGCCCTTAAACTGGACCAAATTAGTAGCAGATATAAATTTAATTTGGTGAACTTATGATAAAAATTATATAGAAAAATCAGCACTGACAGGAAAACTCTTACATGAAAAATTATACTGGAATTAGCAGAGTCCTCTGCACCTATACACATTTCTTCTAGCAGATATTCTGCCTGTCCTACTTTTGGGCAACTACTTTTGGTCAAACTGCTCCAGACAAAAAAAGGTGGTCCTCATTTTGTGGTGCTGGTTTTGGGTGAACAAAATTGTCTTCTGTCTTTAAATGTTTAATGATTATTTGAAAGCAATTTGATGAATAGAAGACCATGCACTCCTACTTGGGGCAAATGTATTTTTTGAGTAATTCATAATAATTAATCTTTGTCTACGTGGAATGCATTAATTTCTCCTACTGGTGGTGACAGTACTTCTGTTTCTTTTCTTAAGTGAGATGGTTCTGCTCCAGAGGCATATTTGCTGATTAAATTGGACTGCAACTGGGTACTTAGGTTATGTCACTGTTACCCAAATGATCTTTTAAAGAACACAGAGTACTTGTTTTTGCTGCTCTTGCATGCTCCACATTTAATCACGGATCTTTGTAGCTTGTTATTTCTAAAATTCAGATTACTGTGACTTAAAAGCCTCTCTGTCCTTGCCAGTGCTCAGTGACATAAAATAAACCCATATATTAAGAAAAGAACCACAAAACTTGTCAAGTTGTACTGAGGGATGGAAAGAAAAAGCAAGAATGCTTTACAGCAATTTAAAAATGCCGTCTGCAGCACAGCTATAAAGGGAAATGCTATAATAAGTTGATATTATCCATGTAGCCAGAACTGTGTTTTTGGGAGTGCTGCTCCCCCCAGCAGTACCCCTGGGGCAGGGGGTCCCTGTTGAAGTGGTGTCCCAGAGCATGGGTGACACACAGACCACAGCAGGAGCGGGTTCATGCCTGAAGAACGTGCAAGTGCCACTGGGCAGCAGGAGTGGGGAGGGGAAAACAGGGAGAGATTCCTCAGCAGTGTCCTGCTGCTCCTTGGTGAGACCAGCCACCAGAGCCCCATCTGCTTCTCCCCACCCTCCTGTGGGCTGGCTGAGACCCTCAGGCTCACTGGAGGCTGGCCCTGAGCCCCCAGTGCAGAGCAGAGTGTCTATTGCCATCTTCCTCCTCCTCCTGGTCTTGGGGACTGCAGCAGGAGGGAGGCAGAGCTGGCACAGCCTCGATGCTCCATGGACTGAAGTGCTCCGAGCTCCTTTTTTAGTAAAATTGCTTTGTCTCCAAAGTGCTGCAGAGCAGAGCAGAGCAGAGCCCGCTCTGCCCGTGCCTCCCTCCCTGCTCTCGGCCTGCTGGAGGTGCCAGGATAATGTGCCAGGAATATTCCTCATCACCAGAGAGGGAACATCCCAGGGTCCTGCAGCCTGTACCCCACACCCCAGTTCAGTGTTAGGTTTCCCCAGGACAAGTGGCCTGTCCTCCAGCCCCAGCAGGTCCCTGCCTGGTGAGGCCTGGTGGCAGCATTGCTCCTTTGTTCTTTTAAAACATGGCATCTAAGGAATGGACAGAAACCAACAGCTCCTTTTTTATTTTTGGCCTGGGATGACAAATAGCTTGTGTGCAGCTGTAAAACACTGCACTTGGGCAGGGTTTCACTGGCTGCAGGATGAAGGGCTCTGCACAGCTTCATTAGTTCCTTCCACACCCGGGTTTGCCTTTTCCTTGCTGCTGCTCCACAGCCCACGATGGTGCTGCTGGGCCATGGCCAGGGTGCCAGGGAGGAAAATGATACCAAGTGGTGATGGGGACAGCTACCTGTCACTGAGTTTGGCTGTGCTCCATTCCCAGATCTGATGCATTTTAGACAGGGCTTTGGCCCTAAGTCTTTGCCAGTGGTTCACCAGATGAACTATTTCCTTGTCCAGACAAACACCTGTGGCAGGTCAGGGGTTGGGATAGGGGTGACATCAAGCTGGCCTCAGTGGTGATGCCAGTGTGCACAAGAGTTGTGAGGAGTGGGTGGACAGGGACCAGAACCAGGTAAAAGGGGCTTTGGCTAGAATAGGGAGTCAGGGAGATGCTGGGAGCTAATGAGCTGCTAACAAGGCTGATAAGGAAAGTGTGGAGACAAATATAGTGAGAATTAAGCAGGAGAAAGGGTTGGAGACTGGGTGTGGGGATCCACAAGGACGTAAACAGTGAATATAGAACAGGAATGGAGTTAGGGTGAAGAGGACAAACTTGCCTAAGAGGTGAGGTTGCAATGAGAGCAGGACATCTGGGGCTGCAGGTAAGAAGTAAGGTGAGGCTTACATTCAAACATTTAATGAGCTGATGTAACCTATTGGGGTGTTGTTTTCTCCAGTGTCTGCTTGGAGCTCAGTGCTCCTGGTCCAGCTCTGAGCCCTGGCAAAGGCTCCCTGCCTCTCCCATTCCAGAGGCCACCTGCACCTCTGGCAGAATACAGAACAGGTGCCTGCACATGCACTGTGTGGCTGCATGAGAAGCAGGCAAGAGTGACTCTGGTTTGGGGCAATCCAGTGTTGCACAGTGATGCCATCCCTGGTGACATGACAGGGTACTTCTGGGTGTCAAGGCAGGTTTTGTAGTTTTATTTATATTTTGTTTATTTATTTCTGAATAAATGCTCTCCTGCCATGCTGAGGGGCTCTGCTCTAGTGCCAGATCTTGGAAGTAGCGTGTTATCTTTCAGATTCCTCTTCCTAGGTGATGGGAGGTGTGTGGGATTTCAGGGCAGCAAGATGGTCCCATGATTAAGGTCTCATGCATTTGAATGCCCTCCCGATGAACTGGGTTCAGTTTCCTCAGTTACCCGAACTAAACTCTTCCAGGATGATTGCTTTTGTGGTTTTGGCCAAGAATTGCTTTTGGTTTGTTTTTTTTTNTTGGTTTTTTTTTTTTTTTTTTTTGCAGATGTTGCATATTCCCAGTCGAAATAGATATTAATGAGAGCTGAGTCTTACGTGTACAGGGTAAAGGTCCTTGTACAGTTTTTGGACAGTTTGGGCACCCAAAATTTCAGAAACTTTTGAATTTTTTTTAATGATTTCTCACCCCTCCCTGTTCTCACGACATGTGATTTAGCTGCAGAAATGCTTATGTTGATTTTGGATGATCCACTAATGAGAAGTACAGAAAACACATGAGGATATGAATATTTTCCTCTTATGTGCTCAGCAACAGGCAGCAAGTAAAGCTTGGTGCAATGCAGTAAACAGCAAGTAGAAAATCAAAAGCAAAATCTTAAAAATATATCCTCCATTCTGTGCAAATGAGGGATTCCTAGGAAAATCTCTGGGAATTTAGCTCCACTTGCTTAACTCCAGTTAGTGTGAAGGTGGTGTTCATGTAACTCCTTGGACTTCTGTGTAGGTAAGGTCCCATGTGAACCTCTCATTTGACACTGGATTGTATTTATTCTGACACAAGGTGTTCTGTTGCTCTGTGAATAAAACAGTCACTTACTGACACAGTAACTTCCATGTGCCTCGAGGGGTGGTTACTGGCCTGGGCATTGGAGGCTGAAGATGGCTGTTCAGCTTCTACATCTCTGAACCCTGCTGGGGACCTGAACTGTTCACCTGAATGCTCTTTTTTTATGTGTTTTCTACTAAAACAGTTTTAAAGCATCTCCGAATTCTTGTAGGAAAAAAAAAAACAAAGTAAAATTTAAAAACGTATTTTCTTTGTGACTTCAGCTCCTCATTAGGAGGTTTATGATCAGGCTTAGGGAAAGCTCTCCTTGAATTATTTTAAGGTTCTAATGATAAAAACCTTGGGGAGGTCATGCACATGAGGGATTTAATACCCATTCAGAACCATCTGGCATTAGATTACATGCAGGCAAAGAACAAAATCTGGCAGTAGTATTTATCTCCATTAACCCAGAGTATGGGCTGATATGATTGTAGCAGGGAAAATACCCTCACTCTTTCACCAGGAAGAGCTCTTAATAGACATGGGCTAAATTGGCTTATAAAACCAAAGACTTACTGAAGCGTGGGTCTGCCCTCTCATTGAGTGCATTTGCTTTGGCTTTTAATATGTATTTCACACCTCTTTAACCTTGACAACAACTAATATGTTAAGGTATAAAATATTGCTAGGATGGAGGACTGTGTCTGCAGCTCCCAACTTCCTCTGTGAGTGCAGTAAGTGTAATGCTGAAGTAGAGCCTGTCCCCATGCTGCTCCTGCCTCTTCTCTGTCCCAGTGACATCCTCATCAACTCCCACTGATGCCAGTTGTGACAGGTAACCTCAGGGATCCAAGACTCTGAACCACCCACGTGCTTCAGCACCTGCTTGGCCTGAAGCAAACCGGCCCAGGAGTGGTCTGGTCCAAACCCAGCTGAGAGAGTGAACAATGCCAGGGAAAGGATCCCTTCTCTCCCAGGTTAACTGCCTTTCACCCCACCTGCTGGGCAGGCTCTCTTCAGCCTCCTGAGCTGCACCATTTTCATCTTGTCATACTCCATCAGGATCCTCTGTGGAGGATTTTCTCTCTGCCCTCCAAATTTTTCTCTCCTCTTGCCTCCTTTCCCAGCTTGGTGCAGGCAGATAGCTGCTCTCTTTCAGCCAATGTTGTGATTCACTTTCTACATGGAAAGCAAAACCATATGGAAGACAAGAAAAAGGCCATTTATCTCGAAGTCTACTGAGATGTGAACATCTCACATTAAGGCTGCAGTTCAGCCAGGCTGTCTTGCACATGTTGCTGTCATCTCTTTCCACCAGAACAGAGATGGACTCCTGCGTCAGCCAAAACAATCTTCTTAGCTTGTCATCTGCTTTGTACTTAACACAGCCTTGCATGCAAGACATTCAGAGGAAAAAAAGAAAAAACTATTCTTGTTATGTCTTTTCCTTTGTTCTGAGAAGCCACCTGTGCCAGCTTTCCCTCTGAAAACTGCTATCTGGTGAAGGAAATTGCTATCATCCTGAGATAGGGCTGAGTTTGGTAAATGCTACGTGCATCAAGCTTGGAAAAGGAAAGTTTATTCTATATTCATTAATTAAATGCTTCTCCCTGAGTGGCTGAAAGAGGATCATAGAACAGCTTGTGTTGGAAGGAACCTAAAGATCATCTTGTTCCACCCTCCTGCCATGGGTAGGGTCACTTTCCACTAAACCAAGCAGGTCAAAGCCCCATCCAGCCTGGCCTGGTGTCATTATAATGGATGATGTTATTCAGTTAAGAGCTGCTTTAAGGAAGGGAGACCCAGCAGGGTGATGTCCCCATGATGCTGGCTGGGCAGCCAGAACAGCAGGTGACCCAGGACACTGCTCTGGGGTGCTGAGGAGGAGTTCAAACATGTAACCATAAATCTCTTAATGCTCCTCAGCTGATGCCATTTCCCTCCTTCCTTTCTGCAGCAAAAGAAATGACAGCTCCTCCAGCTTGGTGTGAAAGCCTCCATCTTTCACACTTCTGGAGCATTAAGAGAGAGGGTGCTGGTGGGTGTCCTGCAGTGTCTGCTGGTACTTTTCTGCTCTCTTCCCTGGGCTTGTAACACATTCCCTGATGGATTTATGCTGCAGTTGGAAACCAAGCTTTTTCTCTGGCTTCATGTTATAGACAAAAATAGACTCATACAGCCATTTGAATCTGGTTCTTTCTATCAGCACAAGGGTTTTATTACCTCTCTAAAATGGTGCTGAAGGGGAGCAAGAGACTGGCAACAAAAGGAAGAGCTGGAACAGGAACACAAAGGAGCAAAGGGCAGGAGGGTGCCATGAGAGCAGGAAATTAATGGCAGGTATCAAAGGGGCTGGTGGAAACCACCTGTTTTCCTATGAGGGCTCATCTTTTGAGCAGGAGTTGCCTGGATCACTCTGGTCTGAAGTGCATTTTTAACAGGGAGAAAACTTTTTCCCATCTCTGGTTTTGAACTTTGCAGAATGAGTTTGCAGAGTTAATGACTTTAGGCCTTTAAAGTAGCTCATGTTGTGGAGCAGTGGAGCTAGTAATGTGGAAAAAAGATGCAAGCAATTATGTTTGAAATAAACACCCACCGTGTTATTAGAAACTACCTGAAAAGATACTTCAGCAGTGCAAAATCTGTCTTTGAAACATGTTGTCCCAGCTGTCCTGTGTGAGAAACTCTGAATCAGAGGGTTTGTGAAGTGTGGGAATCACTGAGTAATTCCATGCTGGCAGTACCAAGCCCTCAGCTGCTTTCCCAGACTCCTCATGAAACTCTCACATTCAGGTCCTGCTTTTGTTGTTGCTTTGCCCCCAATGTGCTGAGAGTCCTCTGCCTATGTAAGACCCCACATGCTGAACAAGACAAGGCAAGTGGGAAGGTGGGCAAGGGGGGAACAAAAATATGATTGAGAGGTATAGCAGACCATCCTGCTGCTGTCTACTCATCCTGGGCTGAGCTGGGAGTAAATACCTCTCATATCCTGCCAGCCACAGCCATCCTGGAACAGTCAGGCACTTCACTTGTGTAAGCAATGCTATTGCCACCTTTCAATCACTGCTCTTCGAGAGCTGCTCAAAATCTCATGCTTTGAATGATTCCAGCTGTTCTCCACTCCCTCAGAGATACCTTGAGAAAGTAGTCGATTACAGTGAGATTACTTTAGTGATATCAAAGGGTGTGGAAGAGGGCTGCTAATTAGTAAGCCCGCAAGGTATGAAGATATAAATAGCCCTGGAGCAGTGAGAACAGATACAAATCTGCAGACTAACATTATCTTGGGATGAAAGCATTACATTTAGGCTGATTCCACTAGAGAAGAGTGATTGAACATTCCTGTTGAGGGCTTGTTTTGATTGATAAAGCTCCTTGCTGGATTGAGCAGCATATTATCAATTTATTGAGCCACCTGGCAAGGCTGAGCCAGGAGCAGCAGTAGCAAGAACTTAGTCTGGGATGAGCAATCATGAGGGAAATTTCTGGCTTGTACTTTTACTTATTTAAATAAATACCTATCTCAATTCCCTTTGCCAAAAGCCAAAAATGCTTTGGGGGTCTAGCTAAAAGGCAAAAAAATGTGATAAAGAGCTGACATTCATCAACTGAGCACTTGCTAAAAGAGCTTATCCTACCCAGTGTGGTCGTGGCAGGGGGGAAATGTCAGGATCAGGAGAGATGGAAATCTTTGCCTGCTCAGGAGCCACATCCCTCCTCTCACAGCCCTGGTGACAGTTCATTCTCCCTTCATTCCAGCACAACTACAACCAGCAAACCAGTCAGCTGCTCTTAAATGGCCCTCCTGCATTTTGACATAATTTACTGCACTCCTCCACACTTTCCTTAGGCATTACTTAAGGGGGATTTTTTGTCTCCTACTCTGAGTCTCTTGAACAGCACTGTCCCTCTGTGCTGAATGTAGAGATCTTGGGTTTAAAGTGAAGCCTGTCTTAAGGGAAAAGGAGGAAAAACACATAAACTAAACCAAGCTTCCCTTTAGAATACCAGCCCAGCGTGGACTTGCACAGCTGTTCCCAAGGGCAGGATTGGAGCACTGTGTGTCAGGAGCACTTCTGCAGGACCACACAAGTTTACTGCTGTTCTTAAATCCCAGCTGGTAAATTCCTGCCAAGTTGTTTGAGGTGGTGGTACCTGGGAAGTATTAGATGAGTCTGCATTGCATCATGAGAACACTATTTGTACTTAATTAGGCATATCCCTCCCCTCCCAGCAGACAGATGCTGCATCCACAAAGTGAGAAACACAGTTTTCAAGTGGAATCTGACAGCAAGAAGCCTAAGAGCAGGCTTCAGACAACCCCAGCAATGGAGATCCTCATGGTATTGCACAGTTCAGACCAGTGGATGTTGGTTTTCTCTGCAGCAACAGTTCCCATCTATCCCAGAGCAGCTAACATCCTAATCCAAACAGGTGGTCTTGCACTTCTGCCTCTTTGTGCTGGAATGCTGGTAGAGGTCCTGACCTCCCTTCTCTCCCTTGGGCCCTCTCTGTGAGTTCATCTTTCAGCCAAAAATCTGGATGTTATCTCCTGCCAGAAGTGCGGGATTGTGATCATCATAACAGCGTTACCCAAAGCGTGTTAAGATCTCTCACCAGGATTACCCTGCCTGTGTCTGAGGCAGTAGCTTAATACTGGGCTAATCATCTTCTAAAGCAGACTGGTCTTCCAGGGATGGATGATGGGCAGGCAGGAAAGCCTCCCATGAGCTCTGCTGGCCCACAGCACAAACTGCAGCATCCCCCTGCCGAGCTGGAGCACAGCAGATGCCCATAAACAGCCACAGCTGGTAGGTGAGCACAGACCCATCACCAGCCAACACCTGCCTGAATTAAAGCCCAATCTGTTCATTCCTTGTAATGCCTGGAAGACAAGGTACTCCTCTTTCATAGGACAACCCCAGGGTGTACTTACAACAAATGTGCAAACGAGTCTTTCTGAAGCACTTCATTGGAAGTGTGAGACTCCAGTGGCATTTCTAACCTGGGCTCATTACTCACAGGCCTGCTGTTTGTGTACTCAGGGGCTTTACCCTTTCATCCTCCCCTCATTTACATGTCAAATCCCCCATCCCCTGCTCCAAGACAGGAAATTTCTTTTCTGTTTACATCCAGCCATGGTGATGCAGACACTAATCTGGCACAAGCCTGGGCTGCTGTATGGGGGTGATGCTTTTCTCACCATCTCCCTCACACTGGCTGTACAATTCATGGGTTTGGGCTTTAATTCTGTAGTAAATAAGTCCCAGAAGCCATGATGTATGTTTATCAAACATGATATAGCTGAGTGAATAAAGCCAATGGTCCTCTACTCGTGGAATGCAAATTTATCAAGGAAACTTTCAGTTTACCTTGTTTGACAATTTTGCAGATGGTGCTTATTGCCTCGGGTGAGGAGTTCCTCCATATTTTGTCCTGATTGTTCATCTGCATGGAGCTTCTTGACACAAATTTTGAGTTCCTGCAGTTGCCTCAGCCCTGCTTCTCTGTAGGATGGCTTTCTGTACAAAACTGCTGCAGTTTCACTTAGTCTAACTAAATCTGTCATTTACTCAGGCACATCAGGAGAAGGAAAATATATGTGAGCAAAGTGGCACTTCGACACTTTTCAAAATTTCAAATGTTTTTCAGGTGGATGTGTGAATCCATTCTGTAGATGAATCAACATTTCTTCATATATTTTCATTTTAATGTATATTAGGACTCCAATAAAACTTTGGGATGCTTAAAAATTACCAACAAAACCCCACAACAAACAAGAACACACCCCAACCAATAGTTTAGCTTTCCTGTTTACTTTGGCATGTGGTTTAAACACATTCCTCTCAGTACACCAAGGCTAGTTGGTGTCTTGCTTATTTGACACATTCAGAAAACATATGTGTCTAGCTTTGCAGCTGAAATGTGAGACATTATTGCAATTAAATGTTTATATGCTGAGAAACACAGTGTCTTTATAAAACACGAGGCTCTGTGTACAATGCATATTAAATAATATATGTTCAATGCCTATTGGATAATATTAGGTGGAAAATGTTTCTTTTGCTACAATTGTAATTGTTTTCTTTATAGTTCTAGGAAGTTATCCCACACTCTCAGTTTTAAATGTGTTTCCAATTTTAATGAAGTGTCTGGTTTAATGATGTGCCTGTTTTAATGACATAGGAATCCCAGTCAGAAAGCTTCATTATGTGAAGATGAGAAGAGGGGTTTTTTCATCTGAAATCCTGTTCCCCTCTGGGGCAGGAGCTCAGGTTTCCTTCTGTTCTGGAAAAAGTACCACAAAGATGATCTCATGGATATCACAGCTTTTCAGCTTTCTCCAGAATATGGTAAACTGGACAGTAGGTAGAAGTTTTCAGGATTAAATTCCTTTCAGAATTGGGAAACTGATACTCATTCACATTCAAGGCTTCTGAATCTGATTGTGTGTCATCTGGCCATTTAATTATTCAATAAGCAATGCTGGCCAAGGAATGTAAAGTGAAATTGCTGCAAATTTGCTGTGGTATGAGACAGACCCTATAATTGATGCTGCTTTTGCACAAACTTTCTCACAACTTTTTGGCATTGAATTAATTCTGGTTTTCACATTAGTAGCCAGGTGATATTCAGCAGTGCAAGGTCTCTTACCTGTATTAGGGATATTTTTCGTTGTGAGGAGGAGGATGTGCTGTACTTCAAAATGAGTTTAATTCAGCTGCTGCATGGGCAGTGACTTGCCAGAATGAAAGCTATTTCTGTGGCTTGAACAAAAGAAAAGCAATTGAGATTTCGTGGAAAACCGTTTGGATCCTGCTGTAGCTGGGAGGCTGGAAGCGTCTGTCTCTGCAGGACTCCCATGGACGTCCCTTCTGGTTACACATGTGCCTGAGTATTCTGTGGCACCGGGCCCTGAAAGCAAGCAGAAACACCCACACACTTCCACAGACTGTCCAGGGACACAAACACTTTCCAATCTTCCCCCAGAAAAACTCTCCTTGCCCTCGCCTTGCTGAGAAGCTCAAGCTCAGCAGCAAGGGCAGCTCTGCCCGGCTCACCCAGCAGTGCTGGTGTGGGAGGAACAGACCCCTGTGTGTCTGTCAGGGAGCATCTGAGGTGCTGGGTTTTCCTCTGGCTGCACAATATGCTTCTGATGCAACTGAAGGATTTCTGGATTCTTGTTTTATTAGTGTTATTCCAGCCAGAATCTGCAGGCATCTCATCCCAAACCAGCTGCATGCAGCCAGAGCAATGCAAGGGTATACTCAGAGGGTTGAATCTTTTCTTGAGGCAAGAATAAATGTTAGTCTTCTCTGAGCTGGGAGAAATATTTATTAGATGTGCTTAAGCATGTGTGTTGCTCTAGGATCAGGCAAGAAAATGAGTTGTGACTCTTAACTCATGTTGTAGGTATGAGGAAGGATGGACAGCAGCTGCCTCCTGCCTGGATGCTCTGCCTGAACAAGGGAATGAGTGAGGTCAGGGCTTTCCTCACTCACACTCTTTTTGGGTCACTCGGTCAGAGCTGCCTGCTGCCCTGCTCTGCACTGCAGAGGTTTTGCTGCTCTGTGAGGCTCAGCAGGCTGGGCATGTTCTGCCTGGCCAGCAGGACAGGAAACCTTCCATGGCACTGGGCTGCCTGCTGAAAACCTCATCGTGAAGAAAAGTGCTTCAAAGATATCATTTATTTGCTTGCTTAAATTCGCTCTGTCGTGTCAGACAGACAGACAGACAGACTGTGCCTGCAGGCACGAGGAGGTGCCTGGAAGGAAGGATGTGCCTCTTCTGCCCAAAGCCCACGTCCACTTCTGCATGGCACTGAACTGATGCTGCACTCCCAGCCTGGCCAGAGCCCCTGGTCCCCACTGCAGGTGGGTTTGGCGTGGCTGTGCCGAAGCAGACCCGAGGGTGAAGCCCCCTGGGTGCCAGGCCAGTGGTGCAGTGCAGGGCAGCAAAGGCTGTGCCAGCCCCAGCCCTCCTCACCGAGCCAGGAGAGCCTGCCCTGGCCAAAAACTACCTGGCTTTGAGCATTTCCAGGGAGGATTCTGTGCACCCGCTGAGTTTCTGCTGCCTGCTGGCCAGTGTAACCTGAAGGTTGATGAATCCAGCCTACACTGGCTTGAATGGCTTTTTTGTTTAAAGTTTGTCAATTTTTTGAGAATACCTGGGTGAAATTTACTTTTTCCATTAGAAAGAAAAGAAAAATGTGCACAGTGAAAGATGTAAAAAGCATCCAAGAAATGCACATCATTTCAGGCATTCTGAGCAGTGGGATTGAGTGAAATCATTTGCAGCATTTGTTTTGATATTTGAGTGGTTTTAAATTGTAGAGTTTCACTAAACAATTTTGAGTAAATAAATCTTTCCTAGGTAACTTTTAATCTGTTCCATTGTTTTCTCAGTCAGTATTGCTGGGCTCTGCCAAACATCAGTGCAGTTGTGTAAGTACAGCAAGATGCTTTTAGCTAGAAAAACCAATGCTTTCTCATAACACTGCAAAAAATATATATACAAATAAATAGATTCAGGGACAATTTGTCCAACAATAATCTATAGCACAGAGGGGATTCTGGAGTCATCTTCAAAGTATATGTTTTAAAATGACCCATGAACATCTCTAGTCTGTAAGGAGTCCGGGGAGATTTTTGATATAATAGATTTGGATTATTAAATTACTCTTGGAAATGTGGAGCTGACCTCCAGTGGCAAATATTTCTGTGAAAACATCGGCAAATATTTAATTTGGTGAATTTTCCTCTAGCGTTTCTTTTCTAAAATCAAAATAAACAACAAAAATATACTGGGTGGGGCAAGAAAACACAATAAACCTATTTTGTTGCATTTTCTGATATGCAATACTGTCTAAATTCTAACAAACAATGGACACATCTATTTTTAGCAGGTACTCCAAGTCCAGGATACCTTTGAGCTTGCATGTAAAATGAGGTAAAATACCATCCCTTTTGTGCTGATTTAGCCTGGGGCTGGTGAGAAACCTCAGCCCTTCGTTGCTCAGCGCAGACCGAGGGGAACGTGCCGGGTTGGGCAGTGCCGGGGTGGGAGGGGATTCCTGGGGACAGATTTTTGGCTCAGGGAGGCTGTGAACGCTGGGGGGTGACACGGCAGATGAGCACTCAGAGCGTGACACTCCCCTGAAATGAGCCTGCTTTGGAGACCTGCAGGGGCGTCTCCATCTCACAGCTGCCACCCCAACAACCAGATTATACTGGCAGGAGCTCTCATCTGATGAATGCTTCACTTTTTATACAAATTAAGCAATTCCAGCAGGAGGGAGCCAAAAAAAATCCCTGTAATGAGCAGAGAAAGGACTTGAACCTGAGCCTCTTGCACTGAGATGAGTACTTGCATGTGTATTTTTGAAATTAAAAAGACTGTTTTGATTTTGATGATGAATAAGCCTAGCTCAAAGAGTTCAGGTGATGGATTTCTTGGTGCTTTCAGGCTCTTTACACAGAATTTTGATTAAGTCCTTTAGTAATGGCCTGAAAAATTAAGGCATTTTCCTTACGACCTTTTAAATTTCCAGACTCAGCATGCTACAATAAAATCTTTGCAGAATCTGTTGCCTGACTCTGTGACACTTGTTTGACATCAACAGCCCAAGAGCAGTTTCCCAGCTGACAAGCTGAGTTTCTCCAGCATTGCCCAGCTTCTCCAGCAGCTTGTGCTGGAGAAACCCAGTCTGGTAACTGATGCTGTTACCATCTTTGGATCCCCTGGGTACCCTATAAGGTAAAATCCTGTATTTGGCATTATTCCTGGGCAGAAGGGCCCCAAGGTCCTGTTCCTTAAACCCAAAACTTCATGCTAGAGTAGTTACATGCCTTCAGGCATTTTGTGAGAGCTCATTAACCAGGGGGAAAAAAAAAAAGAAAAAAAGAGTGATAAAAAACCATGGGACACAGGAATAGCAGAGATATGTTTTAAGCACAGGAAATGTTATTTTTAAACAGTTTGAGGGGGTTAAATCAACAAAATTCTAAATTCTTCCCAGCAGACCCTGTTCCCATCTCCTCAAAGCACAAGGTCTGGACAGCATCCCCAGGGCAGATCCCAAAACCTGCTTTCTGAGCCCTGGCTCCTCAGCTGTGCCTGTGGAGGGGCTGTTGGCAGACTGGCCCCTTTTCACACTCAATTTCTGGTGTTCTGGTTCAGTCCAAGCCATCCAGCAGTAGTCACAGAATAGAATCACAGAATCATTAAGGTTGGAATAGACCTTTAAGATCACTGAGTTCAACCCTAACTCTTAATGCTGTAGTTTGCTAGAGTCTTTCCATTAGGTATCAAACTCTTCAAAAAAAAACCCTCCTTGATATTTCACATCAGCACAATGCAAGAAAGCCAGAAATATGAGTTATAATGCAAAATAACAATGTAAAATAAGGGGAGGGGAGGTGGAACATAAAGGTCTACAAAGCAAAGATCGCTGTTCTTTGTACCATGTTTCCTTGAGATAATTCTAAAAACAAAATAGCAGCACGTGACCCAGATCAGATCCCAGAATCCTGATGTTCCTGATGTGTGGGGAGCAGAACTGCATCTCTGCCATGCACCCTGGAGTCCTTTTCTTTGCAGCAAGGTGATCAGCAGTTCTGTGGCCAGGAATTAAAGCACTACTGCAGATGTAAGCACAATGTATTGACATGTCTGTGTTTTACAGTCACTTCACCACTTTCTGCTCACCTCAGGGAAACATGCAATTTGCTCATTGTTTTGCCATGTGCTCCCCAGCATTAAGAGGAGTGATCATTGATAAAATGGTAATAACTCGGCAGGGAGTGCAACTCCACTTTCTCGCTTCAGCCTGCCAAGCCTGGGGAGCTGACTAAGCACTGTCCAGGCTGGGAGTGGACAGAGAGCAGGTCTGGTTATCTTATATACTGAGTGGAAACACCCCGGGGGGAGCTGCAACCTGAAACTAGCTCAAGTGGTTTGGCACACAATGTGATAGAACCTTCACATCAATAGCGTCACCTACAGATGCGAGACAAAGGCCACGCTATTGTGTGGAGCCTTTCTTCCCCCCGGGCAGAAATGGATCCTGCTTCCTCACTGCTTGCCAGCTACCCAAGTTGTTCAGTAATTGTTTAACTTCACGCTGATGAATGAGTGGTAAAACTGAACCAGAGCTGCAGAGCACGGTTCAAAGAGTTCAACTCTTGAGCAAGATGAAAAGGATGGATAATTCATGGGTAGCAGTGTCCAGAAATGAAATATGAAAATGCTGATAAATGGTAGCTGAGTTTCTAAGTTTCAAGAAAGGAACACATGGAATGGATAAAAATTTAAGCATAAGGCATTAGCACTATGTGGCCTTGCTTGTCACATGATGCTGATTTCCTGGACATTTGAAGGGAAATTTTGGGTCTGGCATTCTGTACCACTCTACATAGCATTGCCCTTTCTGCTCCAGAGCCTGCCTACAGCTCTGGCTCTTCAAAAGAACAAGCCATGCAAGGCTCCTCTTTTCTGCAGCACCTTCTGGAGGTGCATGACACACAGTCCCTGCCCCTACCTGTCTGCTTTGGGTTTGACCATGGAATAACTCACTTCATCTCACCAAAGCAAACAATCCATGTGTCACGAGTTCCATGCCTACCATGCTGTGAATTCTCACTTTGTACCCAGATGTTATCAGTGATATGTTTAATCAGAAGTTTCTAATCAGCTTCTTTACATTTTTTTCCTTTTTTTAACCAGGGGCTGCAGCAAAACAATATGCTCTTGTGAGTGTGTGTTCTAAAAATATTTTTTTACTAACAGGAAAGAACTTGAAAACCCTGAGCCGAGGGAGTTCTTTGTATTCTTTCTTTTAGTTTTGCCCTTATTTTGACAGTTACATCTCTATCTGCTCCATAGGCTGCTGCACAGGGAGCAGCTCCACCCCGATCCAGAGGTGGTTCCGAGGTTATGAAAATTTACTCACCGATTCACTCCATGCTCTTCTGAAATGAATTCATTTAGAAGTTTAATTACTGGAGATTAAATATATGACAGTAGAGGTAGACTGGAACATAATACTGATGCTCAGCCAACCTTGAACCTGCACGTTTGACTTGCTCAGCAAAACCCCATCAGATTTGTTGAACCATCAGATTTGCCTTCAGATGTTTTCAGGCTGCTGTTTGCAGGGGCTGGCAAATTTTCTTCTGTGATTTTTCTGGTGCTGGACAATTATGCTAAAAGTACTGAAGTCTGCATCTCCTTTTCTTGGCTTTGAAAAAGTGCTCAGCTGTGGATTAAAGAAAGTTGGTGCTATATCCATAGTGGCCCTTTATACAATCTCTTTGAAAGATGCTTTTCCAGTTTTATTTCGCTAACAAAGGCATGACATACATGGGTCAAAGCCCACTTTCAGCTTTACTGTGTCGTAAAAAAAAATGTGATAGTTGATGGAGAAGGACAGAAATATGTAATGAAAATAATAAAAAAAGAGAGCTGAGCCAATAAAATCCCAGAAGGCAGAAATGGGAGCTGTAAAATGAAAAGAAAAAAAAGTTTAAAACTATTTTAATTAAATTTTGTAATAAGCTCAAGAAATGACCCATTTTGCCTATGAGGAAGCAATCTGTGACAACTCAGGCATTTCTTTTGTTTTTTTTCCTGGACTGCTAGTGGCTGTAGATGGATCTCCATCCATCCACTTGCTTGACCACTTGCTTGCTCTAGGAGCAGATTAAGTCCCAGTCCCTGGCCAGTTCCCACCTGGGAATATTTTGAAGAGATCATCCTTCTGCCCTGGGATGTGCATTGGGTGAGTGAGTGGATTTACAAACCAATATCCACCTGCATCTGCTGCAGGGGCTGGGAAGTGTGAGTGTCACTGACACTTCTCCCCTGGGACACAGAAGGGAGGGGCAGCTCCTCACCCCTGAGCATCTCCAGGGGGAGCTGGAAGGGCTCCAAAGGGGCTTTTGGAAACACCTCCTCCCCGGGATCACAGAGTGACACTGAGACAGGACCTCATCATTCTCTGGGAAAGACCAGCTGGGTCTCAGCTGCTCCCTACAGATTCCCATCCAAGCTGAACCCAATTGCTGAGATGTCTCACCTGCCCAAAGAGGATAAATTACTGCAGGGGAGAAACCCTCCAGCTCACTTGTGTGGGGTGGAGTGTTGGGAGTGTGATCTGGCTTCATGAAGCTCTTTAAAAACACCCCTGGCTGAGCCTCTGCTCTTTGCTGGCTGAGCAGATTTCCTGAGGGCAGTGTGGGCTGCAGAGGTGCCATCCTCTCATCCTGTCTGTGGTGTTCCACAGGGAGTCCAGCAGGTAAGTGGGCACCCCCTGAGCACCAGCATGGTCACTCATGGGGAGGGAGAGGAAGGAAGGAGGCTTTGGGTGAGCTGTACTGGTTGTTCCCCTGCTGTCAGTGTGGGTCTGCCCTGGCTCTCCTTGGTGTGGGTGGTTTGTTACCCTCTCAGATCAAGCCTGGCTCTTTTAAGTGCTCCTGGCCATGCAATCCTGTGCTCTCCTACTGACATTGCTCAGGGTAAACATTAAGCAGCATAGGAGGGTTACCCATCGTTAATTGTTATTACCCTATTATTACAGTGTATTTAGCTGTTCCTCAATTTCCTAACACAGTTTTAGTTGGCTGTCTGTGCCATTCTTTCTTGCTTCATCTGAAAATACAGGTCTGGCAGCTGTGCAGACACATGTTGTTGTACCCCCACCAAATTCATTAGCCTGCACTGATTTAAATTAATACAGGAAGGGCTTAAAAAAGAAAAAAGGCCAGAATAGACTTAGCAGGCTGTGGAAAGTAACATGCTGTGACACACATCAGTGCTGCTGTTGGGCTGGATCAGGAGTAGAAGGGGCTGTCAGGCCTCTCTTCTTAAAGCTGGTTCATGTGCCACCACCATGGGGACACAGATTCCCCTTGTGCTCTGCTTGTGTGTTTTGTACCCACTGAATACAGTCATGGTTTTCTGGGTATGTAATTACAAAATCACAATTTCTTTTAATGTCTTCCATCAGTCAAGTTAGCAGCAAATTTTGAGACATGTGGAGTCAACTCTGCATCCTAGAACACATCTCTGGGATGCACTTCTGGAGAGAGCAACATACCACAGCCATAACTTTGCAAGGACTACCAGTAGGACCCTACCCATGCATCAGGAAGAGCTTCTTCATCATGTGGTGAGGTTGGCACCAACCCCAGTGCTCAGTAGGAGATGGCACATCAGTTATGAAGCTCCAGATGTGTGAAAAGAAATGGGTGCTTTCTCCTACCCAGCTCATCAGGGCTGGGCAGTCAAGACAATCTCCAGCCCCCCTGGCTGGGGGCCTCCCAGCAACTGAACCCCAACTGCAGACATGACTCTTAGGGTTATTTTTAATGCATTTCAGCTTCTCACTGTAGGTTTTGGCACACACACCTCCTTCAGGCTCCTGCATGCTGCTCAGTCCAGCACAGATTGCTGGATTGTGACCTCCCTTGCTGGGGTGGCCCCTGCTCTCACACAGAGCCTGTGCAAAGGATGCAGCATCCCACCAGCACTCGTCGTGCTTAAGAGCAGCATGACCTTGAGGCATACTAAGGACAGCTGAAAATAAGTAATTTTTAACTGATCTGGTGGAGACTAGCCCTTAGAAACTATTTGATCTGTGTGAATGAGTTTCCTAGGAATTGCACTCTAATGTTGATGTGATGAAAAATAACACTTCTTTCCATAGTTCTGTGGTCTTTATGTTGGCATATTTAGAGCCAATTTTTTTTTAAATTCACATTGATATGCCAAGGAAAACTTCCTCAATAAACATGGTTCTTGCATCTGTGCAGTAGTTGGTTTTCAAAGTTAAACATCCCTGCTGTTTCACATTTTTTTAGATGCCAGCAGTGATTAGACATTACCATGGACTAATTGCTTGTACAATTTCAGTTTTTACCTTGCAGCCGCCTTGAAATTTCCAGCTGCAACAACAGGAACAAACCCCATGCTCTCAGCAGATACAAATTAGCCAAAAAGCAAAACAAAACTGGTTTTTCTTGTGTTTTCATTGCAGCTGTTTATCCAAAAATTGGAGAGCTGCTTACCTCCCCTCCATCTGAACCTTATAAACAGACATTACCCTGGTCCGAGGCAATGCATATTGTCAGCCAGAGCTCAGCAAAGGCACCTCTGCTCAGACAGAAATAATCACATTTATGGTTAATATGGTGGATCTTGAGGATTTTCTTCCAATGCAAGGGATGCTGAACTCACTGGTTAAAGGATTTGTGCAATTTGTCCTTCTTTTCATGTTTTAGATACTGTTGTTCAAACTAAGTTTAGGCAAAGAGGACTCTGCTCCTGCTGTAATTATTGCCTGGGCACTGACAGACAGGATTGCAGCCATATCATGGGGAGCAGCAGAATCCTAAAGCTCATCATGCTGCAAGCACTGCTCCTCACCCCTAACTGGGGCATGGAAACCACTGTTTGGAAATTATATCTATTTCATGTTCAGTGTTAAAAAGAGGCCCCAAAACACAGACACCATGCAGACACACACCCAGAATGATGCCTCTTTGGGGCAGCATTGCTCATTCTCCCCAGAATGGATTTCTGTTTTAAGGAACATGCCTGAACTTAGGATAGGGATGCCTGGACAGCAGGATGTGTGACATCCCTTTAGCAGAGCAGCTGTAGCTGACACAACAAGTGTTTCCAGCCTGCCCTGGCTTCAAGCAGCTCCTCTGACCCAGGCACTGACACCTGCAAGAGCAAGGAATCACCTCACTGCCTTTCCCAAATTTTGGCATGGTGTTATTAGATTCAGATGCTGGAACATATGCTGATGCTGGCGAGCCTACACCATGCCTGGGGATGTTTGCTAATCCCAAATTTCAGTGCCTTCCTGGTCTTGCCAGAACATCAAAGTGTGGTGGAACGTTGCAGCACAGATGAGGAAATTACAGCGGGGCATTACATGGCAGGTAATGGATTAGGGGCTTTTAGAGGAGTTAATGTTTGGCCCAGGAAAATGATAGGTAATTATGAACAGTGCAGGACTTGAGATGGTTCCAGGATTAATTTATATCTAGCTGCTTATTCTCTTGTCAGCATTTCCTCTGCCTGTCCCCTGTATTCCCTGTGGGCAGCAGTACAAGGGGCTGCCCTGGGGGAAAGCTGCCTCCCATCTCCTCTTCCTCCCTTCCTGCCTCCAGGATCTGCCAGGCTCAGACCCTGCACTGGCTGCAGAGGTTGTCTGCTCTGTTGTTAGCAATTCTTCTTGCCTGTTACAAAAGCATATGGCAAATTTGTCCTTCTGCCCTGTTTTATGGGGTCAAATCCCCAAGCAGGAGCTCAGACGCACACACACTCCCACAAATGCTGGTGAATGCCAAAACAAAAGTAGAAATAAGTAAGGAAATCTGAAACCACCCTAGTAAACTGTTTTAAAAGCATTTATTTGAGTAATTGTAAAAAAATGTTTAAAGACCTGGGCTAGTTTCAGTTCCTAATTCTAGGAATGGCCTTGAAACAAAATACTGAGCTCCAGTTTACTTGGCATGGGCAAAGTGAGGGCAGCTTGGTGAGGAAGGGATGTGGATGGTTAGACTGTGTGTGCTGGGGGAATAGAACTTGGCCTTTCTCTCCAGCCATACCCAGAGACAACAATATGCCACTTAAAAGCTGTTTAAAGTGCCCAAGTGCTGGTGAAAGCAGGGTGGGTCTGCAGTGAGGACTCTCCTTGCCTCCTGGCTCTGCAGGTGTGTTTTGGGCCACTCAGGGGCAAAAGTACTTGCAAGCAGAAGGTCATCCTTGCAGGGTACAAAGCAGCAATGGCTCTGGAGCCCAGGGCAGTCTCTGGGCTGTTGGAGTTAAGGCACAATGTGATATTTACTGCTGCATTTTCCATCTTGTATGGCTTCTAACAACCAAAGCAGCTCTAGTATTTTCTGCTCTTATTTCCACTTGCCTTAAGTAACCTCTGCTCCCACCTCTCCAAAACACCTTGCCCTTTGTGGGCTCTTAAAAATTAACAGGGCCTTCAAAGCCATGGGATTTACCCACAAACACCTTCAGCACAACATCTCCACCCTGGTCCTGGGCTGTGACACCAGTACTGTAAATGCTAAGTGGAAGGCTCCAACCTGCTTCCCCGTGGGAATTCCTTGGCTCTGTAAAGATTTAGGATTTGCTGTCTAGTCCAGGTGCCTTTTGATTTCTGTTGTGGCTGGGTTATTCTCACAGGAGAGGAGGTAACATATTTCACTGGAGCTGCTGGGAATAGGCTGTGGCCAGGAAATGAGAAAATGTGGCTGTCCCTCACCTGCATTTTCATTGCTTTCCTCTCTTCATGCTCCAGTCTCTCCTAACAAATCAGGAGGCACTCAGCAGTTTGGGGGAAGTATTTGTGTGTATGTTGTGCTCTCACTGGAGTCTCCTCCCCACTGTTATTAGCAAATAAATTTATTTCCTTAGCTAAAATCAGAAGGCTCATAGTGCAGTACTGATGGCTCTAAAGCTTTGACCAGTGGGTCATTCCATTATCTGCACCCCACAGAATCAGCTACACTGTTTATTGCTTTTCTTCCTCTCTTTTTTTTCATGAGCAAAAAATAAGAAACTGTCCTTTTCCCTACTTACCTCATTAGGACTTTATTAACAGAAAGCACATTTTTGGCAATTAGATTTAGCAGTCATCAGCATTTATTTTCTTTTTTTTTTTTCTTTAAACAAGTCTGTACCTTTGCAGCAGCCTCAACCAAAAAAAAAAAAAAAAAAGAGGGTTTCCTCCCCCGCTTTCTTTTTTTTTGAATCTTAAAAAAAGTCTGTGACTCTGTGTAATGCTCTTTAGTGGAACAACTAACTTTCTATACACTTAGCAAAATTAAGGAGTTTGCAGTTTTTCCAGCTGTTCTGTGATGCAACATAAACAGTAAGAGTGATAGCCTGCCCTGGAAATGTTCTGTGCAAGCCACACGATTGGATTCCAGCACGATTGGTTAAGTTATGCTGTCTGCTGCCTCTTGTTGTTCTCCTCAAATTTCTGAGTCAGCAAAAGCAGTGAGGAGAAAACATGCAGGTATCCTGCCATCACCCATTTTCATTCCTTCCCCATGTCAGGAAGAAAGCAATAAAATTGATGTAGGATGCAGGGAGTGACCAAGGAAGTTTTTGTGGTTTCTAGAGGAGAAGTCTCTTTTGATTGTGGGGGAAAAAAAAAATTCTTGTGGCATTTCCAGAAATAAAAACTTGCTTATTAAGGGAGGTTTCATGACTGTGTGTAAGGTGAGCTGGGCAAAGCAGGGTCATGTCCATCAGCACAGTGGCCACAAGGGGCTTGGCTTTGCCTTTGATGTGAAATGCTCTGTGGGTGGATGTAGCCATGGGTGCTCTGTCTGTGCTGTGGTCAGACATCCAGCAGCCCTGGTCTCAGCTGAGGCTGGCTTTATCAATCTGCATAAATCATTCCATGCAGAAGACACAAAGCATGTGATTCCCTCCCCCTCATATGGAGGAAGGCATGGGATGAGACAAATGGAAGGAGGCTGTGTCCCACCAGGGCTGGTTTGGTGCTGCTGAGCCTCTGGCCCAAGAGCCAGGCTGGGGAAAATCTCAGGAGATCAAAGAGTTGGGGGTGGGGGTTGAACTGGAGCAAGCACAGCAACACAAAGCCAAATATCATCCAGAAATAGTGCTCACAGGGTA
Source organism: Notiomystis cincta (assembly GCA_013398075.1). Taxonomy (NCBI): domain Eukaryota; kingdom Metazoa; phylum Chordata; class Aves; order Passeriformes; family Notiomystidae; genus Notiomystis; species Notiomystis cincta. The sequence continues at coordinate 101,349 of VZRX01000842.1, forward strand.
ACAAACCAGCAGGTTTGGGTGGTAAGCACGAGATTTGAGTATCTGAGCTAATACCTGCTCAGACTGATGCATGCTCTCTGTGTGGGAGGCAGCCAGGGGAAAGCTCCATCCATCACGTCTGCGAGCGCTGTGGCTGCACATGCTGATGAAGCATGAAGGCAGCCAAGGACTTGAGCTGAAACACCCTCTGAAAATGGATAAACCCTTCTGGAGCTCAGAATCCACTTGAGAGCCTGCTGCCTGGGGAAAATCAATCAACACACTGAATATATCTTTTGTCCCAGGGCTGAGCTTCCTAAAACAACCACGGCCCTTCATTAAACCAAGGCAAAGCCATGGATACTCTGTACCTGCAGCTCCCATGGCAACCTACAGGCCCAAGGTGTCTTTACAGGTCTAGACATCACATACCTCCAGACACTGCAGCTGGAAAGGCACATTTCTTGTGAACACTATTTTATGATTGAGCTTCAAGTGGAAAATCAAGTGAAAAATGGCAAAGCTGCAAGCATCTGAATCCATTTCTGGGTTGCACCTTATCCTTCCAAGATTTCTTCACCTGGGAGAAATGACAGGGTCTGATCCTGGGTTTGTGCCAAGGGAAATCATCTGAATCTGAATACAGCCTGCCAAAGAGATTTTAGTGAATTACAAAGTAGGGTTTTTTCCCCTCTGTTCTGGAACAAGACCTCTCCTGCCTTCCCCATGCCTTGACTTTCTATGGCTGCAAGGTCTGGTCATGCCCTGATCCATGGAGAGGAAGCCAGGTGTGTCAGGAGTGTTGTACTGTGGTTGCCAAGACACAGGGGAGGCTCCCTGTGCCAAGCTTTGAGCTACTGAGAGCACCCTGTGAGGGGCTGCAAATGTGCAGGCTGGAGGGTCCCTTGTTAATGAGCTGGCTGATGGCAACAAGCAGCATTTTCTGAGAAATTTTGAGCCAATCCTTTAGAGAGACTAGACTGGAAGACAAAATAATCTGATATTGGGTAACTGTGCAGCTGAGAACAGAGCAATATCTCCAGTGCTTTGATCTGCTGGGGATACTGGCATTGGTTCTCAAACAAAATATGAGGAGGAGGATTCAGCAATGATCTTTGCAGTCTTTCCCTCAGAAATCTCCAATTCTTGTTGAATCAATGACTTCAGAAAAAAGAGCTGGGGAAGAAACAGGCTTCTCATGCCCAAAGATTGTTTAGATTTCAGAGATTTTTCTGTTCCGCATCAACACAAACTCAAGGCCTCCCAAAAGTTTCTGTAGGAAAAAAGATTTAAAGAGCCTATTCAGGAATAACAGAGAGCCTGAGGGCAAGGCCAGTTGCGTGGGCTTTGGGAGGTGCCTCCTGCTCTGAGTCACCATCAGGCTCTTGAATTTGATTGTCTCAGTTCCTGAGGAGGTGCCCAGTAAGGAGGCAATTCCTTCCAGCACAGTGACTGTCTCCTGGCCTTTGCTGAGGAAACCTTTCCCCATGAAAGCCTCATCAGCATCAGTACATTCTCACCAAGTCTTTTGGTGAGCTGACATCTTGCAGTGCAGAGGATCCACTGGCAGAGTCCCAGCCTCCCCTAAATACAACACTCTAACAGGATTAGCAGCAGGGTGACCACCAAACTCAGTGAAAGATGTTCAAATAAATATTCTAATATTCTCTCTCACACTTTAATGGTACTTTGATGGCATCACCTTGTAAGGCAATACAGCAGTTTCCTGCTAGACTGCTCAAGCTTCCAGCTCCAGCTACTGCCTGGAGCACTGAGTTTTGTAGCAAATTGAGAGGTGCATTCAGACAGAAACCCCCTGGTTACTCAAATACCTTTATTCAGCTCAGCCTCACGTCCCTGTTCCACGCACAGTGCATCAGATACCTTTATTTAGCCTGGTACAGGATGTAGAAACTCCTGTAGAAAAGTTCCTTAGAGAAACTTCTTCAGCCCTTTCAGAAATGCACAGCTATAGGTGCTCTGTCTCTGAACCTTTTCAAGTAACTGTGAAATAAACTCCATTATAAATTAATGATTCTTGCAGTGTTATTGGAACAGTGTTCTTAACATGCCACTTTATTGCTGTTCTGCTCATAACTTCAAGCTTCTTAAAATGTTCATGCTTGCTTAGAAACCTCTGCATCTCTTTTTCAATATACAATTTTTAATCTTCATGGTTGGCTTAATCCTGGGCTGAAACATGACCTTCAAGGCTCTAAATCCAAAAAGCTCAATAGAAAAATCCCTGATACATTTTGTTCATTCTCTTGATTTATTTTTATCTTGAAGACAATCAGTTGATCCTAAATGCCAGACTTTTATGAAAGACTAATAGTGACCAAGGTTGCATTGCTTGTGTCACCTTTCTATTAAAATGAAGCATACACTACATTATAAAATGTAGTGTTTAAACTGAAAATACTGTTACCATGGAAAATAGAAAGGGCAGTGTTATTGAAAATACAATTCACCAGGAGAAATCTCTAACATTTGAAGTCTCCCATAATATTGCTGCACAGGTTGACAATAGAATGATTTAAACAGAGATAAAAGAAAGTGCAGAGCATTAGGTGGGATGCAAAAAAAAAGAAAAAAATCTGGCTAGAAAGCAGTTAACAGTTTTGAGCATATTCTTCTGAGACAATGTAAGAGAACCTAAGAATGGAAAACCTCACCCATTGATGCTTTGAATAGACATGGGCAGAGGAAACAGAAATTGCCAGTGCTGGGATATTCTTGGGAGCCATTAAGGACACACATCACTGATTTATCACCCTGGGACTGTGAGCAAGGGCCCTGCCCCACTGGGGACAATGGCAGCTCTCTGTGGGCCAGAGCAGGGTCATACCCTGGCAGAACAAGTTTTGGCAATTGAACTGTTCCTTCTTCCTTTCTGAATTATTGGTTGTTAGTCTCCTTCCTGCAGAGGCCCCTGGACTTTGGCTCAGCTGGAAAAGGGTGGGTTTGTACATCAATGCCTTTATTAAGCAGAATGTGGGGCCTCTTTGCTGTTGCTGTCATAAAGTCCTGCTACCAACTCTCCTGCTAACCAAAGTGTGATCTCCGCTTCCAGCAAGGAGTAGCTGAGCTTTGAGTCCATTTGTTAGCTTTGGCAAGCCTAAGTTCCTTTAATCTTCCAATAAGTGCATTTTCCTGCTCCAAACGCTGGATCCTTTACTAGAAGGATGTTTTAAATCACTCCAAAAGTGGAGGGGAAGGAAGTAAAGACACTCATCCAACTGCTCAGCACGTATCTGAAATACTTCTTTTGCACAACCAGTATCAAGGATGTTTTCACAAATTACATTCCATGTTTTAGGAAATGGACATGGATTTAATAGCTTCCTTAACACTGCTTTGCTTTACTCCCTCACACTGGTGTGTGTGTTCCTCCACTCTGTGGTGTGGCAGCTCAGGGGTGACTGTAACTGTGTGGACACCTGTAGAAACTTGGCCTTGAGTGTATTTGGAGCTTCTTGGCAGCCCTCCTCCACTTTATCTGGGATTGAAACAGCCATAATTGACTTGCAGGAAAGGAGCAGTAATTTCCCTTTCCAAACCTGGTGCCAGATTCTGACAGGACACAAATGCCTGTGCTGGAAGGAGAGCAAGGCTCAAACTTGTCTGTCACCTAGAGCTGTGCTGTGAGAGAGACACCTGGGACAGGATGTTTCTGTGCCCTGGCTCCTGGTGGAGCTCTGTCCAAAATGTTGCCCTTTTCTCTGCCCAGAGCATGAGAGTCCAGGCTCCATTTGCTCCAAAAGTGGGACACAAGGGCTGAAGCTCTGGCAGCAGCACTTGCACCCCAGGACCAAAGGCAGCACCAGCCCTTTGTGCTGGCCAGTGCCTGACTCCACAGGAGAGATGGGCCTTGCACCACTCCATGCCAGCAGGAGAGGATTGGGCTGCTCAGCTGCAAAAGGCTCTCCAGTGTCTGCTCCAGCTGCAGGTGGTGGTGACAAGCAGCTCCCTGGCTGTACATTAAACCCAGCACCCCTCTTTGTGCTATTAAGTGTATTCTTCTGGGCTGAGTAAATTACCACTGGACATCTGTAAAACACATTTATGTGTCTAGAAGGTTTCTGTAGACAAAGATGGGTTAGCTCTAGCTACCCTCCCAGTTTAGCCCCAGGGTAGGTTTCTGCTGTGGATGTCTCCAGTGAGGAACAGCATTCAATTGCTAACAAAAGGCAAGAGAAGCACTTTTGGTCTGTGTTATCCATTAGTGTCTGGGAGCTTGTGCCAAACCAACTCTTATTGTTACAGTTGATTTGTGTGTAGATATCAATGGATATACCTCTAAGAGCAATGGAATTCTGTATACAGGAACCACGTTTTTATGGCTTTCCATGCACTGCACTGAGTATTGCACATTATTAATACATGTGCTCTCTGATTGCTAAAACCCAGGGGAATACATTTGCTTTTCCTCATTCCTCTGACTTGCAAAAGTACATTCATATGTTCCGATTTTTGCTTGGTTACTGTCTTTACTGACTTCATTGGACTAATCACAACATTGCATTAGACATACATGGTTTTTTGGAAGGATCAGAATTGTATTCTGACCTTTTTTTAAAAAAATCCAAGTAAGCTGTTAACTTTGAGACAGATACAATTGTGTTGTTCTATGTCCCTATGGTGCCTGGTTGTGGATTCCTCAGCCACAAATCTTGTACCTGTGTACTGCAAATATTTAAGGAACATCTACAAAAAAGCTGTATGCCAAGGCAATGGAGCAGCCAGGGACACACTCTCTCCCTCTGCAGACAGATACAGACTAAGAGCTCTTTTAGACACTGCACAGAAGTTGTGCATCACTTACATCTAAATGAATACACTGGAAAATTTGCTAACCATTAATAAATTTCACAAGTTCTTCAAGGTGCAAGCAATTTTTTTAATTATTCAAAGTATTCAGAGAAAATCAAGTAACAAAACCTTTTCTATTTGCAACAGAAAATTACCTTCTTGCAACAGCTAATACTTGGCAAGCAAATGTCTACTGAGCCCATTTGCTGGAACTTTTTATGCCTTGCTCTCAGTCTGTATGGGAAGTATATTGCTAGCATAGCACTCATCTGATTTAAAGCTGGGAGTGAAGCCATTGTGTACAGCAGAAGGTATGAGTGGGGAAATCCAAAGATATTATTTTCCAGGCCGTATTTGTTTTTAAATCCAAGACATGTTGCAGTGTAGTTATTCCAAAGGGGGACAGGAAAAGGGAAATTTCTCCAGAAGTATTTTTATGAACCATGAAGATAAATCACCTTTTTCAGAGCTGAGTTAGCAGTAGTCAAAGCAGCCATAATTCTTCAGCAGGGAAGGAACTCGGTGTAACCCCAGTTCTCTGTGTGCTGCACCCACAGAGCTCTTGTTTAAAAGCTCAGTTCCTCCAAAACCCAGGGGAGCCCTGGTGAAAGGGAGCTCTAAAGATATCTGAAGTTTCTAACTGCTATTAAAAGCAAGCCTGCAGTTTAAAGCTGGCAGTGCATGAATCTTTTCTGATTAGAGGAAGAGCAGCAGATAACAAGATAGAGATATCTACCGGGGCTGGCTCGGAATATTTGCAGGGCTCAGAGGAAAAACAGGGAAGGGTGCTGCTGTGAAAAGCCCTCACTTCATCTGCCCTCTGGCATTTCTGCTGAGTGATGCCCCTGCTTTGCAATTTGGCCACCAAAGGGCCAAGCAGAAGCTGTGCTCACCTCTGTGCACCCAGCTGGGATTGAATTTGATGCCCATAGGAGCCAAATAAAAGCAGCTCTCTGAGAGCCACTTCCAGAGACATCTTAGACTGCAAGTGCTGTTTGCTCCTAATGCCTCTGTGCTCCAAAGCTCCAGGAGGAGGCTGTGAGCCTTTGGGAGGGGATGCACGAGGGTCTGTGCCTCTCCCAGTCCTCAGCCACCCCAGTCTGTCCCTGCTGTGGGGCAGCCTTTGAATGGACACATTATCTTTTACAACTGAGCACAGGGGCCCCTCTCCTGGAAGGGATCTCCTGGGGAGGTATTTCATCTGCCATCCAATCCCTTCCTGCTGGCTAAGCTCGGTCAAAAGTGGGATTAACCCTTGGAGGTCTGGTCCTGTGACTTTGGTCAGGGATGGCTTTGCAGATTTCAGGCATAAGCAAACACAAGATCATGTCTTCGATTTTGGGCTTTGGTGTCCACAGCTGAAAATGGGATTTAAAGTGCCAAAAAAATCAGGGCAAAAATAGAGAACAGAAATGTGTAACTCATCTAAGGTACTAGACAGTGACAGACTATATAAAATGTTATTGTTCAACAAACACTGTCTCTAATAAACTCCATTTACTAGTGTTAGCAGCTTGGCAACTTGGAAACCCCAAACTCCAGTTAAGTAAGGAAACAAAAAGCAGAGCCATATGATGATACCCATAAACTACGCAGATGGTTTCTGTTTTAAAAGATATTCTACTTTCCATATTAAATAAAGCTGCTTAGAGTGCAAAAAAACCCCATATGGCCTTCTGGAAAATGAGAACCAAGTTCCAAACTAAAAAATCCCTGGCCATGTACCACCATTAAAAAGAAAAGTGTGCTTTTTCTCTAACTAGCTACTGTAGCACCAGAGATGAACCCACCTGGGTAGAGTGAGGAGTGGGAGAAACTGCTGCTTCTGATCTCAGGAGACTCTGCAGTGGAGCAGCAGAGACTGTGGGGCTCAGTATCACTGTGGTATTCATGTAAGGCCAGGTCCTGCCACAGGGTTCACCAGGAATTGAAAGATCTCTGAGGTTTGCATGAAAAATCTAAGTTCTTTCTGAGAAGCTGACCTTCTCTACCATCCTTATCAGTGCAGTTTGACCTCATATACTCATTTCTGGTTATGCTCTAAGGTTTCTGACTAAAGATGATTTACTAAGCCATAAAAATGTTGCTTTACTTTACAAATCTTGTGTGCATCCGTGAAATGAAGATACATGAAGTATTGCTAATTTGTTTGAAAATACTTAAAACACCCCCTAATTAAATCTTCAGCTACTGATGGCAGCGAGAGGGGTGGCTGCTAATTTTGCCTTTGGTTTGGCCAGTCTCCTCGAGTATTTAACTTACAGTGCTTGTCTGCTTTTTTGAGAACTCTGTTATGTGAAAAGTCCTGGAAAGCACCCAGTTCTCTGTTTTGCAATCAACAGACTAGACAGCCTCTGACAAAATAAAACTGTGGCACTGGCCTGGCACCACTGCCATGAGTTGGTCCTGCCTGTACATACTGGCTGTATGTACTCGTGGCCAGGTAAATTCATTTAAGTCCTCTTTGCATGACTTGTATTTAACATATATTTATAAGTGTATTTATAACTCTGCCGTGGGCTGGTGAAGTTCTCCTTCTGCTGTGCTGGATTCTGTGCAGACACACAGTAAGTGTGTAAGTACAGGGGTGGTGTTCCAGTGTCATTGACTTCTCAGAGAGAATGGAGAGGTCACATGGAAATATTTGTCTAAATCCACAGATTCGTCTGTGGAGGTTGGAAGAATCACCTGAAAATTTCTCATCCAAGTTTAGTTTGGATTTTGAACATTTCTAATCTTCCTGTGCTGTTTTCATATGAAATTTTAGGTTTGAAGTCACGTTTCCTGACAGTACCAGGGCTCACCATGTGATGTGGTACAGCCCAAGTCATTGCTTTTCTGCTGGGGAGTTTGTCTATAAACAGCTGTTCCTTTGAAATCTGTCAGCAATTTTAAAAACATCCAAATGATGTTTTACTGAGGGTTTTATAAAAGAATTTTGAACATAGAGCACAATTTTCTTCTATCATACAATTTCATAAATAGCCTTTGAAGAATAACAAAACAATTTAGGCTGCAGCACTTAAATTTGGGAAGGAGTTTTGGCAGACTTAATAACTTTAGGAAGCAAATCTTTCCATAGGCAAGCATGTAAGTAATAACACATTTATACACATGTGGATTAATATAGCAGAGATTAAAAAAACAAAGGTCAGAGAAAGTTGTTGATGTTGGTCATCAGAGTTGGAGACTTTGGGTGAACTGAAGCTCTGCCCTCTGCTTAGGACAGCACAGCTCTCCAAAGTGTTTGCACAACTCTGGCATCACTCAGATTGTGCTTCCAGAATGTGAGGGGTGAACAAAGCTGTAGGGAAGGTGGTGAGGAGACTGCAGGATTCAGCCCATGGATGGCCCAGCTGAGTGCTAAGGGTGGCTGAAGCAAATCTGTGGATGGTTTCCTGGGTGAAGGGCTGGTTTGGGTTAACCCCTCCCACAGTACGTGGGCTACTGTGGAAAACACAGAGCAGCATCTGGAAGGCTGGAAAGAGGAAAAAGCAGGATGGAAAGAGGAGAGATTCAGCCTCTCAGGACAACTGGATCAAAAACACAAACTTTGTAGTAAGAGGCAAGTCTGAGTTCAGAGCTGGCAACAGGGCTGGGGGACATAAAGATGAAACATCATTTCTTTCTATCTCATAATTAGGAGATAAGGACAAGGTGAGCAAGCTGCTGTTTTCAGAAGGAGAGCTCCATTCTCTGGATCTGCTTCCCAGGGATCACAGGAGCACAGCAATCTCAAAGAGGAGGTGAATGATGTTTTCAGTAAAGAAGATATGAGGAGGGATTCACTGAAGTGGGCAGGACTAGAACTGCAAGTCTGGAGACAGAAAATCTTGCTAATTACAGATCAGGTTATTTATGAAGTGAGGGACTGCATCTTGCACAAGCCAGTGGTGAAACATGCAGCTCTAATCCTAGAGAAATGCCTCCTGAGAGCCAGCAGCCTGGGAGATAACAGAGAAAGATCCCAAGAAAGGAAGAACATGAGTTAAACAGAGGAACCAAAAGGCAAACAGAAGCTGTCTGGGGTCATGAGCATCCTGGGTCTCAGTATGTCCTGGTCCATCTCTGAGCTATGGGACAGAGGTTGAGAGAGGAGCTTTGCCTCATTCCAAAGCTTCAGTGGCTGCAAGAACTAAAAGAAGAAGAAGAAAAAGAAAAGAAGTGAAAAGGCAGAGACTTGCAGTGTGAATTTTTCAGATCCAGACTCAATAAATCCATGAGGCAGGAGTGGACTGCCAACCACTTGGCTCCATTCGCGTGCACGTTATTGAGTCAACAACCTCCTCCCTGCCAACTGGACTGTCCCCTGATAAGCAGAAAAAATTAGGCTGCAGAAATATAATAAACCCATTCTGAGCACAGTGGGGAAATGCAGGCTAGTGATAAGAAAGCTCCAGAGCAGGGATGTTACCTTTTGGATGCAGGAGAGCTGCTGGCACAGAGCAGAGTCACCCCCAGCAGTGGCGGATGTGGCTGCAGCACAACACTGTGAAACCCCCAGCTGAAGCACAGGGCAATACCCCTGTGCAGCTTATTTGGGCACAAGGCTTTGTCAGGCCTTATTCTGCAGAGATGGATGGATTCAGAGAGAATTCTGTTTAGTCTTGATGGAGCCATTAAATAATGAACTGGCAAGCTTTCACAGCAGGCTCATTAATGCAGCCGTAAAAGCCAACATAGTCTGGATCAGCAGCCACATAAAGGAAAGAAAAACCTCGAGGAAAAGTAAAGAGCAGCTTATCTAAGTGGAGGAACCACTTAGCCAAAGCTTTTCACCACTATCAGTGCTTCAGGACAGGCCAGTTCATCTGCCCTGAGCAAAGCATTCTGCAGCTGGGAGACCAAGAGCAGCTGCTGGCACTCTTAGCCAGGCAGGAGCAACATCACCAACCATTTCAGGGGAGCTGGCTTTCTGAAAGATGAGCAGGGAAGAGCTGTGCCCAAAAGCCTGAAGAAAAATTTTCCACAGATTCAGAACCTTCCATCAGCTTCCTGCTTTAGTTTTTGGGATGGATGTCTGAACCAGCTTCAGCTGAAGAGAAGTTGAAAGATACATAAAATATCTTAGAGTATTAAGACTATAACAAATCAAAATGGATCAAAGCAGGGAGTTTCTGGGTGCAACACAGACTGATTAAAAGATTAATTCTGCCCTGATTCAGCACTGCACTTGCCCTGTCCCTGGCCACCCCTGTGTTTCTTGGCTTCCCTCTGACATCCAGGTCTCTCCTGCAAGTCCATTCAAGGTCCTGGCACATCCCATATATTCTCCTTGAGCAAGTTGCTTCAGCAGCCACTCAAGAAGCCCCTCTGAGGAATATGAAATGTGTCTCTTCAGGCCTCTCTGTTCCTGCCTCCTCAAAAATAACACATGACATTTCATTTACAGTTTGGACAAGCCCCTTTTTCTCTCATGCTGCCTCCAAATGTAAGTGAAGAAAAAAATTTCTTGTTCTTCTGCCCTCCAACACATGAGGAACAATTTTTATCCACAGTGTGATGGTACAATACATCTCAGATATTAGCCAGTCCAAAAGCTGATGTCTTTATGGTGGAGACCTACAAAAACACACGTAAGTTGCAGCTCATTTTCAAAGAAAAAAATGTTAGAGATATGACTTATGTTTTTAAAGAAAACTGTTTGTATGTTCCCTGCAAAAGGGAGAACCTGATCAGAAAGGAAATGGGAAGTGACTCCCAGGGTTCATCCAGGACCATACCCAAAATTGCCAATGAAACCCAGCAGAGACTTCACCTTTCTCCTGAGCTCTGTTCAAATCAGATCGTGGATGTTGTCTTTGAACCTCCCAAGTTCATCAGTTTCTCTCAGCCCAGGGAAAGGGTGATGTATTTGAGACACAGTTTATTCAGAGAAGCCCTAGAGATTGTGAGCCTTGGAAACAACACAGCAGGAAAAGGACCAGACCTTTGGAGACAGCCAAGTGTGGCATGACCCCATGGAACAGCACTGCCAGGCACCAGGGAGTCTGACAGGGAAGAAAGAATTTGGCAAGGGGGACAAGTAGGCAAGTAATGAATATACAGGTCTGGTAGGAAGGGAAGGAGCAGACTGAACTGAGAGGTTTCAGTGAATGGTGGGTAACAGGAGAGCTTTGGGGAGAGCTCAGCACATACTGGAAGTGTTGTCACAGACTGAGTGACCCTCTAAGGCAGCTGGCATCTTTGGCAGGATCCAATGTAATGCTGTTTGAAAAGAAAAGAGCAGTGGCCAAGTTTGAGAGGCCACAGAGTGCCTGCACCTGCAGCCTGCTATATTACACACACTGCCCTGCAAGCACAACAGCAGATTAAATGCAGACCTTAGGTGTGCTCTTGGCTCGTGCACTTCTTTAGAGACATTGCAATGTGCTGTAAGTGCACAGCCTTGCTTTCATCATGCCTTCAACCACATCTTTTTCATAAAGACTTTATTTCACTTCTTGACTGACTTCTAACACAATCCTTGTGACAGAAGGGGGTGCATGTTGTAAATGGCTGTACTGACCATAATGACCTTGCTCCATTACCCCTCATTTGCACAGCCCTTCCTGTCACAGCTGTGATATTACCAGGCTGGGACTTCACAATCTCAATTTTTCACTGTGAGCATGCCAAGATGGTTTTTCAATACTGTGCTTTAATCACGTTGTGTCCTTCAGCGTGAGTGGAACTATGGCTTTAAAACCCTGGCCCAGTATACCTCAGGATTAAAGGACCACCTTACCAGTATTCTTCTAAAATAGGTTCATCCTGAACTGGGACAAATGTTGGAGATCTCACTTCTGGAAAGCACATCTGAGCATCTGAGTTGTACCAGATACTGTTCATCCTTTGTATCCTTGCTTACTTATTCTGTTTGCTCTTTCCAGCATGCATTCCCTGCTGCATTAATGCTATGATGCTGGTTAAAATTGCTTCATCATTTGTCTATTAAATTAAAAGATCATCAAGGCATTAAAGTGTTACTTAGTAGCTGCTGTTTACACAGATTGGTCATTAAAAATTCCAAGCTCCATTTAGCTCAGAGCTTACAGAGCAACTCATTAAGCTAAGATTGCAAGGCCCCCATTCAGCAAAACAACTACCATGTGCTCACATACCATTAAATTCAGTGAGTTTTAGACTCATCATTTTGACTTTTGCCATTCTGTTCATTGGGCATTGCAACTGTTCCTAATGGTTATCTGAAATGATACCTTTTCCACATGAAAATGATGCCACAAAAAATCCTTAAAATATCATCAGTGTTGAAGGCTGTTTTAGAAACCAAAGTCCCTCCAGCTGCACCATGAAAATTTATTTGTATTATTTGTATGTACAAGCTTTATACTTGAGAGTGGAACCCAGCATGGTCTGTGTGTTGCCATTGGAGAGGAGGCAGCCACGAGACACCTTGACCAAGGTGACTCAAGTGTTAACTTTCTGCAGGGCTGAAAAAATTAAACCCAGCCACAGAACACCTGCATCACTCATTTATTGTGTTATTCAATAGAGCTTTTTGTGTCGGCCTCTTTGTTTCTCTGTCTCCATTGATGCTATCACAGATTAATTGGCACCACTGCAAATGTTCACAGCTGTCTACAAGATGTTGGTGAGTGCATCGTGTCAGTCAAGCATGCTATCACCAAGGAGATGATTTCAGTCTTCAGGAAGACAGTTCTGTAATGTAACCTAATAAAATAAAATCTTTCAGCAAGCATTGGGAGAATATCCATCAGTCTTCAGGTTAAACCAAAAAAAAAGCTAGGCTTGTGCTGGTGCTTTATCATTTTAACAGTTAGGCATTGAAATTTTAATAAAGTGGTCATGAGATAAATCATGTTGGATGATATAAGCAAGACTCCTATTTAACGTGGGATGTGCAGAGCATGTCTCCAATCTGGCCAAAAAGGGGATGAGTTTATGTGTTTTATCCACATATGCACATGTACCCAGGTGTGATTCTGAAGGATTATAAAGTAGCATTATGTCTGGCAGGTAAGGTGATGATTATTGAGTTAAACACTTCAGCCAGAGTGACACCATGTTGTGCTTGAGCTCACTGCTGTGCTTTTGTACCTTGCACAGGCTGAAGCTGTTGTTTACAGTCACTCGAGATTCAGACCTTTAATATATTTATATTTATATTCTGACTCAGTAAAACTACAACTCAAACTGGGACTGCCCCTGCTCACAGAGGAGTGCTGGGGAGGGGCATCAGGGCCAGCAGACAATGCCACCCACCTGTAGCCCCTCAGTGCCCTTTGCTAACCAACCCTCACAAGCAAGACTGAAAGGAGATAAAGGTGCTGAAGGGTGATTAATGTGGGTCCAGATGTTTCCTCTGAGAGGAGAGATTTAGCAAACTAGCTGATGGGTGTGGTGGCTCTTTTTGGTTGGAAGGTGCCCTCTGGCACACTAGGCTGGCATGAAAGAGATACTCCTGTGTTCCCAGGTAGCACCTAGGCTACCTCGTGCCCTTTTGTGCATGAAGACAGAAGATTCTGCACGTGCATGTTCACCCTAGGTAATGAGTTTGTGTGTATATTTTAACCTAAGATGTTGGTGGAATTGGAATACTTAGCTTTATTTTGATTTTCTAAGGAGTCTTTGCAGAAAGTCTTGGGCTATACTTTCTGAAAAATTGTGTTTCTGTCTTTTTGCTATTGGCTTTTCATAACAAAGGCAGTAGAATATATCCTGTTTAATGTAATACTGAGTTACCATACCAGACTGGCTGTTAAGTGCAGCTTGAACAGAGTCATTACACCCTCTATTAAAGTGGTAACCTCCAGTTATGTCTACAGAGACTTGTTTTTCAGGTGACAGAATAATTTACCTAAGAACACTAATCAGTTTCATTTTGATTTAGTTTTACCATCAGAAAGAACTAAGCTATCCAGAGCAAAACTTTTGACCACCTATGAGATTTTTACTTTTTAAATTCCAACCTAAAATGCCTTTAAAGCATTTGTTCTGTGAGAGCCCCTGCTTAAAAGCATATTACAGGGTGATTGTTGTAGTATTTCTCTTGAATGATGAGCATGATTTGAAATGACAGGTCTTCTATGTCAAGTGCTGGTATGCTCTCAGGATTTCTAATTTTGGGGGGAAATAAGGTAATAGAAAACCTAGGCAGTATGTGTATGTTGGGGATGTATGAAAGGGGAAAAGGAAATTGGCTCATCAAAACCATTTTATATTACAAGTCTGAAGAATGACTCCTTCAAAATAGTGGTTTCCTGAGGCCATAAATCTTTATGCTTTGGCAGCCTGTCTTAATTGTTCCTAGCTCTGAGCTGTTCATTTAGAATATGTGCTCTTAATAACATTCAGTTGTGATTTTAGCCCTCAAAAGAGAGAGGTGTGCAGTTGTGTCAGCAGAGATGGCCACGTGTATTTCTTTGGTGGTAGCCAGGGGAGTTTCACAGCCCACCCAAGCAAGCTGTGCTCATGCACTGTGTTGCTGGGAGCTGAGTGGGCACTGGAGGTGGAGAAAGAGGTTTATGGGACAGTTTCCAGAGGTGATCTTCAAAATAAATTCAATAATCTGGAAGTATGGTCCCTTCTCATTAAAACTATGACTTTTGCAAAAGCAATTGACTCCTGGTAACTTGTGTAGATGTTTTTGTGCTTTGCATGGGAAAAGCACTGCAGGAAGATGTTTTGATGGTTGCACTAGAGAAGCAGCAGAGTTTGTGCTACAAAAGGCCCTCAGGAACAGGATGGCTCTGTTTGTGCCACAACAGGCAGCACAGCTGGCCCAAAAATGTGTGAAGGTATTTCAGGAATCGCACAATTCCTCGGTTGTGAAGAAAAAGTTATTCCTCCTTAAAATCCCTTGGGCTCTCCTCTCCTGCAGGTGACAATGCTGTGTGTGTGGAGGGGTAGCCCTTTCCTTCTCTTTTGAAGTGATTGTTTCAAGCTGTGGGTAGGGGAGCACCTCAACACCTCGCTCACCAAGGATGTGGACAGACAGGTCCCATCCCTTGGGTGATGCTCTCCCTGTGCTGTTCTTCCTCTCCTGCAGCTCTCTGCTCTGCCCAGGCAGAAGGCCTGGAAGTGCCACTTGGATCATGTCAGATTCCCCTTGTTCATGCACTTTCCATCCTTTTAAGCTCTTTTGAGAGAGTGCAATCTATTGTCTTATTTTTCAGTGTGTGAGAAGTGCTAAAACCAGGTTGGGTTCTGTAATGCACAGCTCAAATCAGGAGTTTGTTGTGGTATAACAGTGAAGGCAATGGGCACAGCAAGAGTCAAAGAAAAGTTAAAAATTAATAAAAACAAATAAAGATATTTGAGTGTTCCAACTTTAGGCTGTGTAGTACATACAGTTTACAAATACAAATATATGAGGTGAGAGAAGAATGTTCCTTAGCACAGTTGGTGAATAATTATCAGTTAGGAGTGTTATAATTTACACAGTAATGCCAGGGACAGTATTTCACTAGAGTGGACATAAATCTCCTGGCAGAACAATGGTTTTGTTTCTTGTCTTCTGCAGCAGAAATAAAATTGAACCAATGGCTTAATACACACTGAACAACCATTTTTCAAGTTCAGACATTTGTACAGCTATTGCTGTAATTATTGCTTATGGTATTGACTTTTTTGAAGGTCTTTTAGTGAGCATTGAGTCCTCTAGTATTGACCTACTTAAAATCTTTGGTTTAGATTCTCAGCTGCCATGCAGCAGCTGGTGTGCCATCTGAAATTCTACCTGCTTTCTTCCCAGACCCTGTAGACTAATGGCAGAAAGGTCCCTAATTCTCAATTACATTGGCACTCCTTCTCGTGGTTTGAAGAGAAAGGGGTGAGGAAGGCAGGGTATTTGGTGTTCTGAGCCTGTCTTCTTTTATCATTGAAAGCAGGGGAGTTTGAGTCCCCACCCCCTTGGGACTTCATTAATACTTCTCCCAGGTGAACTTAGCCCTACACAAAAGGGTTCTTTGTATTTTGTCTAACCAGCTCTTTGTTCGGGCAGATATCCAGGCTAGTAGGGAAAAAGTCAATATTCTCTATTGAATCAGTGGCTTTTTTCCTGCTCTGTTTCAAAAGCGCATTTCAGAGACAACTTGGTTATAATTGGCCATAGAAATAAATTCACGGGTGTATGTGTGTATATATATATATATATATAAACACACTCACAAGGCAAAAATACACTATTTACATTGAAAAGTTTTCCTTGAAGAGGAAAACTAGATTGTTAGGGTCATTGTTTCATTAAAAAAAACCAAACAAAAAACACCCAAAGCACACCAAAAAAGCCTCAAGGGCTTTGCCCAGATGGAGAGGGGCCTTGCACAGCTGAGCAATTGCAATTCTTATTTACAGTACCTGGTAAGATGAAAATAGCCAGAAGCTGCCCTCATGCCCCCTGACCTGACACCACATTTTTGCTGTGTGTATGTGGCTATGGATGAAAGGAGAAATGCAGAACTCTCTTAATCCAGGCTCGTTTTCCAGAGGACAGACATTAGTGGTGTGTTTGGGAGCATTTGTACCTGTGAAGTGCTGCTGGCAGAATTCACACTGCTTCCTCTGCAGGATGCCTGGGGCTGGCTGCCCACAGCAGCTCTGAGTGCAGCAGAGCTTTCCTGCTGCCCAGAACCACAGTGTGGAGGTTGTGTGTCAAAGCCTTAAGTGGCTCAGTTCTGCTCACCTTTCTTCTTATTGATAATTAATATCTCAAAGAGCCTTGTACTGGTAATAACTTCTGGAGGGAGACTGAAAACAGGCAGCTTTGATATGAGCTCCTCTCAAGGCTTGCAAGCACAGGTACTCAACCACATGAAGCTGTCTGGTGCCATCATGTCTCCAGCACCATGAGATCTGAGCATCTGTGGGTTCAGGGTAGTTTTTCTCCCAATACAGGAGCAAAGAAGTGCCCCATCCTCATTCTGATAGTGTGACATTCAAGCATGGGACTTGCATCATCAAAATATTTCAATGCCTAATTAAGGACAGAAAAACAGTGTGATTTGGGTTGGAAGGGATCTTAAAGAGTGTCTAATTTCAACTCCCTTGCAGTGGACAGGGACACCTTCCAGTGGACCAGGTCTCTCAAAATCCTGCACAGCTTGGCCTTGGGTACTTCCAGGGATCCACAGCTTCTGGGGGAGCCTGTATGAGAGATTGTCATTGTCTACAGGGCAACCTCTATGACACTGAATACAGCAGTTTAATTATGAGACTAGCATCCCACCTGCCAGGCCAGATTTCTTTCTCTAAACCAGTTCATAAGTGACTGTTTCACCATATGAGTGTTGCAGTAAGGTTCTTCTTCCTCAATGCAGAAATTTTTCTAAATAAATTCATTTTACCCAGGTAAATTTGTGTCATCTGAAGTCATGAAAGTGGAAGGAAGAAAAAAATGGCAGTGCTAGGCTAATTTTAATTTCTGAGTTTGAATAGACTAAATTCCTCCTGGGAAGACCCTCTACACTTAAGGATGGGAAATTTTTGAAATATTTTTTTCCTTCCCCCCATGGAGAGAATGTGCAGCAACCTTCATAGACAACCATCACATTCTACTGTGCTGATCCAGTGCTGAACTGAGACTCATCAGTGGCATGCCCTTTTCTAAAGAAAGGAGAAAAAATAAATCTAAAAAATACTCAAACAACTTGCTTTTACATCATCTCACCAGAATGTAAACTAAAGTGGATCTTTGATGTTACATGCACAGATGTTGTAGCTGACATCTCTCATGGCAGGCACCAAGCAAGGAGTGATGGAATGGCAGGAAGTTGAGGAGACCACAAACATCCAGCGCTACAGGGATGGCCTGGAGCAGCAACCTACACAAACACCACAGTCTAACTTCATTGTTAATTAAAGCACTGCTTCCCAAGGTACAACAGAAAGTTGTTGCCTTACTTGGGATTCTGATTTTCAGCTGTGGTTGTTGACACTAAAGAAAGATTTGGGAACAGCAGTCAACGTGTAGGCACCTGCCAAAAGAGTCTGTCTGCATGCAATAAGTTGTGATAGCTGGATGCTTGTTAAAGAGTTATAGGTTTTGGATAATCAGAGTTAACAAATGACAGTTGTTGGTCCATGGATTAAACTCTATTTTATCAGCAAGACAGAAACTCCTATTTCATAAATTATTATGCTTCTGTTCTTGGAGTATCAGTGAGCAGGGAGGATGTCTTCCTCTTGTCACACAAATAAACTCTTGCAAACATTATTTTAAAGGATATTTAAACTTAGCCACACACCTCTGACTCCACATACTTTTTGCTCAGTCCTAACACAGAGTTTAAATGAGTTTTTTAGTTCTAGTCAGTTGCATTCATATTTCAGGTCTGGGAATTGAATGTGCAGTGTTATAGAATCAGCTGCATTGTAAAGGGGTCAAAGTAGGAAACTGCATAGAAATTTAAAGGGCAGTGTTGCATGAGAAATAAAAGAAACTGAATGTCTGTATTGAGTAAAAAGCACCAAAAAGAGCTAACAAACCAACACTGCCCAACACCAATCCTTTATGGGCCAGCAGAGCTTGGTTTTTCCCTTGCTGCAAAATGACTGCATGTGTTTGCACAGTCATATATTTCCCCTTCTGAATCCAGAGTGGCTTTGGGAGCAGCAGCTTGTACCATGTTAGCAGCAGTGATCCATCCTCTGAGTGGCTTCTGGGGGCAATGCTTGAGCTTGCCAGCTTAAAATTCTTTATTGCACTCACTGATGCAGCAAACACCAGTGGAAAAGCCTGGCTGGATCAAATTCATTTCAAATGCAATAATAATGCTTACAGGTGGTTCTTATTTTTCTCATGTTCTTCTCTCCACTGCCTCTTTGCTTCCCTGTGTACTGCTGTCATGAGAGGCACAAAGAAAATCCAGAGTTGGAGCCATGCAAGGAGAAGTTGTTCTATGTGATGTATGTAGTAGGGTTCTATTGAGAGCATCCCTAACACTCTTGTCATTGTCCTGATTCTGCTCCTTTAGCCTTTTGATGGGTTTGGTGTTGACACTGGATTGCTCTGATTTCTGTGGACCTTTTATTTAAAGTCCAAGATGGTAGGAGAATTCCCAATGTATTTGGATATAAATATTACAAAAATGTGTATAAAAAGATCCGTGCAATCTGTCACGAAATGTGGCACAATAGCTGCTAAATGTTACCAGTTTATCACCAATATTAGTAACCCTGTATGGGAGAATATGTTTTATATCTGTGCTGCTGGGAGTGTTCACAGTGGGGAGCTGAAGGGGACGTGCTTGGGACAATGCACTGTTTCTAATCAGCTATGCAAGTGTTGGCAAATGGCAGCAGATTTATCATCTGAAATTATTCTCTTCAAGTAGTTTTTTATTGTAATACCAGGAAACTAGTCTTTTTTTTTTAAAGTGATTTATTGAAATCATCTGGCTATACTCTACCTAATAAAATGTAGTCTATGGCTGCTGGACTTCCTGCAGGAAAGAAGAATTAATCAGATATGCACAGATGCTATAAAGGGGAATGGAAGTTCTATCAGTTGCTGTAGCATAATGGAAAATATGTAGGACCCAGGCTGAGTGGGTGGTTTGAGCACAGGGCAGGTCACTGGAGCCACTTCCATTTTTCCCAGCTGAGGATGGCGCGTTCGTGTTGCAGTTGCTCGGGACAAACCAAACAGGAGCACTGGTGTGAATGTTTTGGGAGTTTTTACTTCCCTTTCAGTCAGCAAAGGCAATGTTTGGAAGCTGTTCTGGGTGGAAATCATTCCACATGAGAGACTTGAGCAGGAACAGCCCAATGTCTGCTGCTTACCCAGAGCCTCCTGCAAAGAAAACTTGGCCATCAACGGGCTCATCAGCAATGTGCAGGTTGAGCCATCTGTGATGGTGGTGAGAGCTCTCTTTCTAGAGCCACTCACATAATTTAGGTCTGTATCAGGAAAAATCTTGCTTCTTGTTTGCTCTGCTTCTGCTGTTGCAGTTGTCTCGTTGCTGTAATATTTAACAGCTCACTAATCATGCTCTAAGTGACGGGGCTAACACAGACCCTGTGTGCTTATCCAAGGGCAAATCTCTACTGTTTTGGTTTAAGAGAGGGCTTTTTTCCTCTGAAATTTGTTCCTCTGTCTCTTGTAGAAAAGAGACCTGGTTTAAAATTCCTACATTTTCCCTAAGAGAGTTTCTTTTCAATGAGTAAGTAAGAAAGTCAGTAAAATATATATATGTCAATGGTTTCATGCAGATTATTTCTTTCTTTAACCCCTGAAGAGATCTGGGAAAAAACTATTTGTTTTTCCAAAAGCCAGCAAGTTAACTTCAAAAAATGTGGGCTTGGTCTATGTGAACATACCCCTCTCCCCATTACCTGGTGGATCAAGTGAAAATGTTTGCAAGAAGGAAAGTAATTAACAGAAGACCAAAATGATGAAGACTGTGAGACCACGAGGAGACCAGGCTGCAAGGCAGACTGATATGGGAAAATGTAGTGTCTGACAGCAAGATAACAGGACTTGTGGTGTCTGTGGCTAGATTGGTTTTGATGAATGACCAGCTTAGCTGTGTTGCCTCTGTGACTCACTTCTTAGTTATCTGAGAAGTCTGAGGTCCCAGCTAAACTAAGCTTGCTGTTTTACACTCAACAGTCCTCTCTCTCCCACTGTGAATTCATGGCTGGAAAGAGCTTGAATGATCTCTGTCCAGGGTAAAATTTTGGTTTGCAAGACTCCTTTTATATCAAAAGTATACTTTTCTTGTTTGAAAACAAATAATTTCCAAAAGTCTTTTGGAGAAAAAAGAAACATTTCTCACCATGCATTGTTTGGAACATGACTGATGTACTAGGTCCTAATTCTACACTAGAATCCTTATGTCAGTCCCTTTTTCATGGACTGAGAATACATGAATTCTGGGGACATCCTTGTAGATTTCATGATGCAGTTGACTCTTGTAGCACGTAGGATTATACAGGATTTGAGCTGTTAAGTGGCTGATCTGGGAAGTGGCCTGGCAGAAGAGGGAAGCTGGTCCCTCAGGCAGGAGAGATATCCTTTCTTATCTCTATTTATTGAAGGTGGGTCTGACTTTAAACATTTAGAAGTCTAGTGAGCCCTCAGGATGAGGATGTGAAATTACTTGTAGCTGAGCCTTTTCTTTCCCCAGTTTTTGTTCATTAGTTCCAGTTCCCACATTGTTTTTTTTGCCTGAAAAGCTCCTGTTATACTACTGTAAAGTTCAGTGTGGGTGGCTTCAGAAAGCAGTGCCTGTCTGGTCCCAGGTCAGACAGGGCTGTGGGGAAGTAGCAGTAATAAATGTTTGAGATCCTAGGTGTAATTGCTATCCTTGCTATTCTTTAAATGTTGGTGAAACACACAAATCCAGTGAAAATGTGTCATACAGCCAAGGAACCTCCTGCAACATGCTCTCAACCATTGCATCCAACACTTGAAAACTGTTGGTATTTCATTGTTTCCCTGGGGAATTATACAACAAAGTGTTCTGCACTGGAATACCTCGAATAAGGTGGTGAACAGAATTTCTGTTAGGAGGCAGTCACCACGCTCAGGGTGGTGCCCTCTGCAGTGGTGGAGCTGCTGCCTGGGGCTGGGCTGGCCTCCATGCAGCTGGCTCTGCTCCAGTCCCCTCCTGCCCTTCGTGGGAAAGGGGACTTTTAGGGACATGCCAGGTATGTGGCAGGATCAGGGGGCAGTGAACAGACCCCGTCCCCAGCTGCCCTGGGAACCTTTGTGACGTGAAGGTGGTGAGAAGTCACCTTTGCTTCCTCTACTCAAGTTTTGCACCACCCTGACCTTCACCTCTGCCCCAGCTTTACTTTGTGAGCTTGTTTTGTTCTCTTTGACATTTTCCCAAGTACATTTTAATTGATTCTGCCGCCTTCTCTTCTTCAGTCTCCTGGCTACTGTTCATCTATTCTTCATGTACAAACAGAAATAAACAGTGGAAAAGTGGTACAACTCCAGGTCAGAGCTCTGTTAATGCCTTCACTTCATCTTCAAAGGCTTCAGCTGTCTGGACAAGGAGTTGCTAGTCATGCTTACCTTGAGATGCCTTTGGCACCAAGGCACATATTTTTGTCTACTGGCCAGGATTCCAGGTTTTCACCCTTGGGTTCAAAGGCAGGGATGTTACCTCCAGAGCCACTCAGCACTTGGAAATTATTTAAAGTGAATCATTTTCCCTCTGTGTGAGATCTTTGCTGCTAGGATGAAATAATCAACTTTGTCTGGGTTTCTCCTGTTTCCAAGAACAGGGTACTTGTCTGGGTGTCGAATGCACGTTTGGTGGGAGGCCTTTCTCTTTGCTGTTTCAAAGGGGTAATTACCACCATAGCTTATAAATCACTGGGGAGGCATAGGAGTGTCCCCTCCTAATGCAGCTTTTTGCATATGATGATTATTTGCTTCCTGATGGTGTAGTTGTGTCAGGTCTGAACTGACCATTTGGGTTTCATTTTGCCCTGATTCTGGATTTGCCTCTGAGGCTGCCAGATACATCCAGGGAAGCTTGTGTGAGCTGACCTCCAGCAGAGGCCCTGCAATTGTTGTTTCCTACTCCTTAATCCCATTCCCAAGGTGTGGTATTGTTGCAGCAAAGTTTACCACCTGAACTCCCTCAGCAGGACAGAGGACAGTTGTGCTGGAGTCCTGGGGAAGGATATTCCAGTTTGTTTAAGTAACAGTGACATTGTGAGGGGAGTCACAAGGTTGTAGCCAACATACAGTGGCTTAAGAACTTTATTAATGGACCCATAATTACTAATGACATTTCAAGAATTAGACACCATATCACTCAAGTTTGAGCTTGGGATCTGGGAGCAAGGCAGCAGAGATGGGTTCTAGCTGTGAAATATCTGCAGCTGCTGAAGTATTATAAAAGAGGTTGACTTTTCAATGCTAAATGATGGTTGCTGACACAAAGGAGGTAGCACCAAGGGAAAAGCTGAACTGTTTTGTTTGCAATATTTCCTCCCTTTACAAACAGAGGAAGCACTGGTTTTGGAATTAAAAAACTCAGTGCAACAACAATGCTACCTAGGCTTTTGGCTGGGAAAATACTTTATTGCTCCCTGTGAAAATGGCAGAGAAGGCAACCTTGAGCCAGGTCTTGTTAAACCCACCAGCCCCAGGACTGGGGAAATCCTTCTTCTGGCTCTGGGTCCCCACTGAGCAGTTCCCAGCTCTGCCCATTAAGCTCATATTCCCATCCCATGTTCCTAATCTATTTGGCTGTGAAGGTCTCTTTGGCTAAAATTGTTCTGAATTCCAGTGAATAGTTAAAAAAAGGATGAAAGGAATCATGGAGTGTATTGGTTAGAATACTCACCTGGAAGTGGTGATTCTGGGATCCAGGCCAGTAGAAATTACATGGTATTGTTTAAATACAGAATAAATATGTACTTTAGGCTGTAGGTTAGATCCTGTTGTAGTATCAAGATAACCAAGTACTTTGGTACATTTTTGTATCTAAATAGATGTTTATCTCTCTAAATCTGGTATGGTCCTAGTGAGATTCTTCCAAAGGATCCAGGACAATAGAAACACCAGCTCTATATGGGCATTTTTAGATATTTTCTTTACCTTTGCACATCTGTATTTTTCTTGCAGTTGTGTGTAATCCAGGAAGGAAACATTTCCATGGGGACAGGTACCACATTCAGCCTTACCTATATTTAAAAAAATAAAAGAACCCAAAAAATCTGCTACAGAGCAGAAAAACTTTGCATGTTTCCAGATGCCAGGAAGAGAGCAGGGGAGTAGACACCCTATAAACACCTGCATTTGTTAGGTGCACATTACAGTGAGAATGCAATGTTCAAACAATTCCAGTAGTTTTGCTGTGCATTCAACTATCCTGGCTCATCAGAAATTGTTGCAAATTAAAAGTGAGCTGGTAATTATCCTCCAAGTATCCCTCAGTGCTCCAAGTAGCACTGCAATAGTCCTTGAAGGCTCAAACACAGCCTGTGCCTCTCACCAGGACACCATGAGCTGGGCTTTGCTCTTGTCATGATCCATCTCCACCTGTCAGTAAGTACTGGAAGGCAGATAAATCTTTCCTTAAAATATGTAGCAAGCATGAGAGAAATGGAGCAGGACAAGCAATTTGTAAGCTGTTATTGTAACTTTTCATATTCACTGAGTTAGAGGATGGAAAAAAGGAAAGGTGTTTTGGGGTACATTAAGATCACAGTTATATTGCAGTCCATGAGCTAGTTCTGATCTAGATCAAAATCACACTTTTTAAACTCTTTTTCTGTCTCCAATTTTGTCACTTTAGCAAGGGGGAATCCTTCCTTTGTGCCCCATGCATCCCCTGCCAATGGCCCAGGTCTGCTACCACAGATTTCTGGTTTGGGGTGAAGGTTTCTCTTAAGATGGGCCCCCCCAGAGTCAGACATAGGGACCTCAGCTCCTTCTCCCCTGGCTTGGGGTGATATTCTTGTGGCTAGATTTGAAAATTCACTAGTGTACCTAATGATGACTAAAAGAGAGCTTTGGGGGCACACTGCATCTTTCAAATTTGCTTTATTTGCATGTGTGACTGGAAGGGGACCAAGTTCCTCTTAAAAAAGCAGAGCAAAACAAAATCCCACATAACCTCCTGGGAAAGATTTAGCTTCTTACTTTAAGCAGAAAAAAGAAAAGTTTTATATAAATACATCCTGAACTTCACTCAAATTTGTTTACCATTAAAACTTATCTCTAAGTTTGCAATTGCAGAATTTGATGCTGTAAGCATGGTAGAGCCTTATAGCACATACTTTAAAGCAATTTACAGTACTGAGAATCTAATAAAGGTAGCTGACAAGATAATTGCCAAATTATATGAATGCATTGCCACCACTCACACACAAGTGCTCTTTAATTATTTTTTGGCATCTGAGGAAAGAAAGGGGAATGCTGAGTTAACAGGCAACATGTAATCCATCTGTGTTTGTTTTGGTGCATCTTAGATTTGTGGAAGACACTGAAATGAGATGTTGTCTAGGGTACAATGACCTTTGTGTGCAGGGAAAAAATTGCCACTTGCTAGACTAATAGTGTAAAACAAGAGAGCTGCTTGTCTTTGGATTATGACCTGGTCACCTAAAGCATGTGGGAAAAATGTGTTCAGATAAAGGCTATGAAATCGTTGTTAACACTTTGAATTATGTTTAGATTACAGAGCTTTATACAACCAGCAGCCTCTGTGTTATTGAAAACCTTATCAGCTGCCATTCAGTGAATGCCCTCACTAATAAAGAGCCTCGTGGAATTTGTGCATGTATTTGTGCCTGGTGTTTGTCCAGCCACATCTTGGGGATTTCCTTCTGAGGCATCCATCTGATCCTAATCCCTGCCAACAATAGCCATTTTACTCCATTATAGTCTATCACACAGTAATTAAAGAAATTATTTCCATGCTATCGTTGTTATTGTCTGTGCATACATCACAAGTGAAAATAGGAAAAATATTTCTTGTTGAGACAGTCATCTGTGGTATTATTCAGCCACTTGTCTGTTATGATTTCTTGATCCATTTAGAAAATGACATCAAATTACAATGATACGGAACTCTCTAATAGCATCATTGTCTGATTTCATTCTTCCAATTTTTTTTTTTTAATTAAGTCAAGAGTCTATTCTAGGAGGGGTAAATTATCTTCATTTATAATACCCCATTCAAAGCTTGCTGCTTCAGATAGTAGAAACAAAAGGCTTAATGAAAACTGACATAAACTAGAATAGGAAATCTTGGTCAGGCATTTCTTATGGATAGGACAAATAAACAGACAATTCTTCTTGTGAAACACAGCTCACTGGCAGCACAGAATACCAGGATTATGTGAGCATGTACCTCTCCCTGATTGTGTTCAGCATCCCCAAAATACTCTGTGGAAGCAAAGGGGAGAAACCCTGATTTGGAGGTTTGGTTCTGCAGAAGCCCTGGATAGGCTGGGGGTCAGTGTCAGGATTCAGCATTGTCACTTTAGGGTGCTGGGGGAGGAACTGCAGCAGCAGCAGTGGGAAGGTGTGGAGAGGAGCCTGGAGGGGAGGGAATTTGTGTTGTGACTGGGCCATGGCCTCACACAGAGAGCCTGAGCACACCTGGCACAGCCTTGTTGGGTATTTTCTCCCACCAGACACAACCAAGTTCTTGGGGAGAATAAAAGAGGGAATCCTCTCCAATAGGTGCACAGAGCAGGGAGGTGAGCACAGGTGGCAGATCTCAGTTCTCTGAGAGTTGGTTGGAAAGCTTTTCCTTGCAGAATCCAAAAGCTTGGACTGTTTCACAGCCCAAATCTATTAGTCTAGATTTCCAAATGAAATCTTCCAAGAAAAATAAAGGCTTGTCCTGAGGTGTCATTTGAAAGCCCTAATTTTGTTTTGTGGAGATGGAAATATGCTTGGAAAAAACTTTTAGGTGGGGATTGTTGTTCAATACCAGTCAAGAGGCTGCACCTTTTTTTTATTTTTTTTCCCCACCTTCAGGTTTTCTTTTGTTGTTGTTTTTTTTTCTCTCTTCAGAACTTCTTGGTTTTTTCCAGCAGTGCAAGGAAATTGCTTCTTTAGTCACCAGGGCCATGCTCTCTGGAGACATGAAGAATTTGAGATGGACAAAAAGAATGGTAGGATTTCATGCAGTTGCAATACCTGGAAGAAAATTAAAACCTGCTCAGTGGATTTGTGTTCACCACCCCAGCAGCTGGCAACTCCTGGAGCCAGCAGAGCCTTCAAGCAGCTGCCCTCACTGGGCATGCAGACCCACTGCTTTTGCCTGGGCTACCTGAGTGCAGATATTCCCACCCCCCAAAGTTGTCTGACTTGCTGTGGGTGCAGCAGCACTGGTGGAACAGCTGGATCAGCTCAGAGTGCTCAGGGGACCAGGTCCCACTCAGCCTTGTCCCAGGTGAGGTTACCACAACCAGCAGACTCCATACAAGGAAGCTCTCAATGACAATGGGATTGTTTTGGCAGAAAATATTTCTTTCTGATGCTTTGGAGCTTCCAAGCAGGTCTTCTATTTGTTCTCTGAGCCAGGCCTGTGATTACAGCTGAGGACAGCACATCTTTCTCATCAGTTACTCGTGCTCAGCCCTGTCTGTGATCTGACCTCCCTGGTTCAAGCACATGGGGCAACTGCAGTTGGCTACCAAGGTGCTTTTCCTGGATAGGAATTTTGAGACCAGCTTCCTACTGTTTTGCTATTTCCTACTCAAATCCAATTTCCACTGCCATTGTTGGCATAAATGGGAAATCTTCCTCCATGTGTTTGTCAAAATCAGAGCAAAGCCTACAGCTCTCAAAGCAGCATACATCTTTTGGGGGTTGGTGAAGGGATGTTTTCAGAAATCTAAAATTAAAATCTGATTTTCAAAAATCTCCAGCACAGAATAGCTCATCCTTACATTAACCTTTTGTGCTCAAAAATGCATGTCTGAGGTGTATAAGCTGATTTTCCAACAGTATGGATCCTTTAGGGTACTTAAACATGTGTGTTCCATGGGCACAAATATATAATGATTAATATAACTGCAGAAGCTTTACAGAACATGGGTTCTGAAGTGGTCTTGTCTTCTGTGATCAACCTGGTCTTCAGGTTCATCAGGCTGACCTGTACTTTGGTTGATGGGAAACATTAAAACCATGTTATCACACTTAAAAAGAACTCAATTCTATTAATTTTCTTTATTTCTCTGTATTTTTAGTCAATCAAAAACTGTGGAAGACAAACGTCCTCAATATGCAAAAATCTCTGGAGGGTGGCAACACACAAATATCTTCAGCTATTTTAAAGATCTCTTATTTCTCCCCACACAGGGTTTCTTCTTTCAGAAATCCTCCAAGTATGTTTTCACTCATGCTTTGAATAATCCACACTTGTAACCAAATTTTGTTTGAATTTTTCTCTCTCTTTTTAAATAAGAAATAGGGTAAGATCCACAGGACATGTTTGCACTCAGCAATTTTGTCTATCGATAATTTTAAACAGTTTTCCAATTATTAATTATTTCTCATCAGGTTTTTCTTATCTAATGGCATCTCTGAATTAGGTTTCACCTCTGTGCAGTTAAGAATGTAAAAACAGTTTATTAAGACCTGAATAGGTGCTTAAAATTAAGGGTGTGAGCAAATGTTTCCCTCAGATGTAAACAACTGGAGGTTCTGTTGTTTTCTGAAGGGTCGTGTCTGAGTCACTTTATCCGAGCACTGCAGTCGTCCTGAGGTCTGTAAAATCCCTGGTGCACGTAAAGTTAACCTTGGATAAGTGGTTGTGGCATCTGGACTTGGATTTCAAGAATACATTTTGTAAATGTAAATATTGTCTCTGGTTAGTATGCGCCAATATTTGCTCACGATGTTGTTTGTGTGAATTTCCTAGCAGAGAGATTTGCTGACAAATTGTAGTTGGAGTGAAGCAAAACTGAAGCAAACTCATTTGCAGGATAGAAAAATAAAGGTACAAAAGGTACTACAGACAGCACCCTCCCTGTTTTTAGTGACAATATTTGCATTTCAACACATTTGTGATTGAAAAATCCCCTCACAGGGGCACAGTAAGAGCTGGGTGAGGGTCCCTCTTTGTCTTCAAGAAAAGAGCAAATACGAAGATTCTCTTACTCTTAAAATTTCTTTTTCCATTTACCATTCATGATACTTTCAGTAGTTGCACTGCTAGCAGGTAATGTAATAACTGATAAAAGCTGTTTCTTAACTATTTCTGTTTTGCTGTAATTAATTGGCATAAATATTTATGCTGTAGTTATCAGTAAAATGTATTTTTTTGTAAGTACCAATAACAAACCAATCCTTTAATTATGATATGGAACAGCTGGTGGCATTCACAGAAACATTTCCCTTTGACAGATAACTCAGAGGACAGGGAACAGTGCTATTTTCACTTGGACCCTTTCAAAGAAACAGGAAAATAGGAAGGGAGTTTTAATATTGTATTCTACATGCACATTAACTCCCACACTGTTTTCTGTCCAAGATTATAAACAATGTTCATTTGAGAGGCTTTAGATTTATTCCTATTTTAAATACTGTAGGGAATGATTAAAGATACTGAGCATTAATCTTGTGATGGTACCTCAGAGGCACTTCCAGCTTGTGCCCCACAAGCTCAACCCTGTGCAGGCACCAAAGTCTGGAACTTTTCTGCTGCCCCCAGATCATCTGGTAAAATTTTCATCAAATACTCATCCCTTTTTGATGTCTGCCTGTGTGATACTTGTCAAGAGCTGGGGAGACAGATTGGTGCTGGATAACTACTGTTTGGACCCAAAAGGCATTTAATAGCTGTGTTACAATCCCTAGAAACTGCTCAGGGGTTCTTTACCAGTAGTTAATGAATGTGCTTTAGTGATGAGAACAAAATAAAGTCAGAGTGAGCTGAGCTCTTCCTAACAGTTCATAAATCCTAAATACAAGATGGATTCTGCTCTTAACTTCCTCCAGCAGTTTCTAAGTTGATATGAGAATGAGGGTGATAGGAAGGTATGGCTTAAGGTCAGCTGTTGTCTCATGGATTTTGAGAACCAGCAGATTCAAATTCAAAGCATCTGTTGCAAAACTAAATGAATTCTAGTTGAAATTTATTTCTAGAAAAGTTGTCCGTTGGGACATTCCTACAGTAAGTTGAATATTTATTTCTGCTGTGAGACATAATTGCATCTGCTGTGTGTTTTTGATTTCTCAGTTGCTCTAAATGGGTAAAGCTGTTCTCCCTGCTTTTGTTATGGAAAATTCTGCTTGAGATATCAAGCTGTGGGAAAGTTGTTTTGTTTCATTTTTTTGTGAGGAGATGCCTTTGGATAGGTTCATTTTTTTGGTGGGTTTTGGGGTTTTTTCCTTCTGGAGATAGGGTCAAACTACAAGTAGAATGCTTGCAGAAATGTTGTTCTCCTGTGTCTGGTAAAAAGCGTAATTTAATTTTTTTTTTTTAATTTAAAAAAATTGACTGTTCTTATAAAAGCTATTATTTATTTTGCTCAAGTTTTTATTTCCTATGGGCACAATAATATGTCATTAACAACTTAAATATTTTCATTCAAAATGGTGCCACTTCTACTAGTTGGAAGTATGAAACTTCATCCTTTCATCCATCACCATGGGCTTAACTGACATCCATTTTGGGGAGGAACATAAACTCTTCCTCTGGCTGATTTCCAGGGACAGAGATTTGGGGCTTGGGAGATCTTTTGAGGGGGTTTTGGAGTTTTCTGTTGTTGGGTTTGTGGGTTTTTTGGTTGGTGTTTTTTTTAATAAGAAAATATTTTATTTTTACTATCTCTAGCTTTGATGTGTTTTTAAACAAATTCCACAGCAAGATTTTTTGCTCAGTAATCATTTTGCCCTTGAGAGAGGTTTATTAAGGACCTCCCAAAACATCTCCCCAAAGCTTCTCCAGTGTCTTTTATTGCATGTTGAAGAAGGTTTTTATGGAAACAGGAGCATGCAGGCAGAGTAGGTACACATCCCTTTAGGTATCCCATTGCTGATGTCCCATGCTCTGTGGATCTTAATCATGAGATACCTTTAGAGTGTTTTCATTTTAATACAGAGATTTTTGGGGGTTTTTTCAGGATTTTCAGCTGTTGTTTCTTAGCTCTTTGTCTAGCTACTTTGTGCATGAAATAATTCATGTGGTTTGGACATCTATTCAGGAGAAGGCTTTAAGTTCAACTTTTAAACAGTTTAGTTTGTGTATGAGAAAGTTTTTCCCACTAGTTTTACTTTGGACTATTAGCCACAGCTGTATCTGGGCCAAGATTTTTCACGAAGCATCAAGAATTTACTGAATACATATGTTCATTTTGGTTTTCCCCCTCGAGGCTACCTTTCTCCTGCAATCCAGCCTGGAAAAGAAACTTACCACTGAAACAGCCCTGACACTTTGCACAACACTTCCTATCCTCCATGTACTCCTCCTCTTGGGTTTTTCAGGAAACCACTGGGGCAGCGTACAAAATTGCAAATAAAATGCAAGTTTACAGTTATACCACTCATGGATAAAAATCACAATTTAGACAAATAGTGTAAATATTGGACATGTGCCAGGAGAGGGAACAGATTAGCAACCTAGTTGATATGCATAAATCTTTGTGTTGATACCACATGCTGGTCTGTGCTTTAGAAGCTTGAAAACAAATTTTTAATCACAGGGGGTCAAAACTGGTAGCAGGGTGCTCAAATCTCTTGCTTTGAGCTGTGAACCTGCTTCATGTTGACTTTTTTTTTTTAACTGGACAAACTCAACAAGTTTTGACTTTCAACAGAAGATGGGTGATCCAGGAAGAATAGTCCTCAGCCCCCTGATTTTTCTGACTTCATCCTCCAAAATCTTGTCCTTTCCTACTAAGTTTCCCAGGAAGTGCAGCTTTGCAAAAGACCCAGTTTTCTTATTTACAGTATTTAAGATTGCCCAGCTTGAAGCAGATTTTCCAGCAAGGGTGAATCATGTAAGCAATTTATACACCACACCTGAAACCCTGGGATGTTGTTTAGTTATATGAATTCTCACCAAATTCTTATTTCTGTTCAAGCTGTGCAGCAGAGGGACAGAAACTCTGCCTATACTGCTGGGTCCTCAGACTGTGGGGTTTGCACAGCTCCTGGTTGCCATCTGCTCTCCCTTTCCTAAGTAAAAACTGTACCAGTTCTTCTGCCTGTTTTATGTTGGTGTTAGCAGAAAGGAGGTTACTGCAGAATGTGGATTAGAAGCAAAAGTTTTCCTGGGTTTGGGTTTTGTCTTAGTTGGCTAGAGATTTTGGACTGAGAGCTTGGTAGAAGTGGACTTTACCTTTAAAATGAACAGTATGACTTTTTCTAGAGCTGTTGTCTTTATGCTCTTTGCCCTGGATCTCCAGGGGCTCTCATGTTTTGATCCCAGTCACTGAGTGTGACTGAGATGGACAGGTCAGAATCACCACAGAAGTTTTACCTTCTCCTCTGACTGATTGCCAGGCAGGACACAGATGGAGAACAACGTTCTCCAACTTGTTGATATCAGGACATCAGTTTGTAGTTTATTGCCTGAGGCACATTCTCCTCATGTGCACGATTGCAAATGCTACATAAGCATTATGTATGAGAGAATGTAAGCATGTGATAGATGAAGTAGAATAAGTAACTGCAATTTGCAGAGTTCATATTTGGTATTCAGCTTGCAGCAAGAATAAGAAATTGGATGGTTTAGCCCATTATTTTTTGAGAACTATCACTAACAGTGATAAAAATGACAAGATGACAAGACCACATGTGCACTTAAGGCAGAAAAAATAAAAGCATGGGATAATTCAACCCATAGATTTAATTTTCATGCTCTTGAAGTCTCTAGGGACTTGCATGACTGACAACTCTAATAGCAAAAATCTGGATCTGAGGGTCTTCCTTCACTGACCCACTAAACCTTTGCCAAGTCATGATGGCTGCCTGATGCACAGCCTGAGTGTCAGCTGAAGAAAGAGAAACACCTGGGATTCAAGAGCTGAGAAAGGCATTTAAAAAGGAAATATAAGATGAAGTGGAAGGAGGTCACAGGCAAAGAGCAAAGACTGGAGTAGCTAAAACTCATGGTATGGACATTGCTGGAGATGTGACTGTTCCTGCTTCATGGATTGTATGGCTTTCCAGCCTTGGTTTTGTCACTGGCAATGCCATGCTGTTGTGATATTACCAGTTTGAGGGTGGATCTTCTCTAAATGTCCATCATGTGGCAATGGGCAGCTCCCTCCCTCTGAATGGAGCATCAGCTACTCCTGGGTGTAAGAGAGCTGAAGGGGGCTGCAAGGAGAGGCTCTGCTGCCAACTGGGAATGCCACAGAGCTCATCTGCAGAGCTGAGCTCCCATTTAATGTGATTTCCAGCAAATCTTTAATCGAGCTCATGACCAGCCTTCTTATGTCACTTTTATCTGGATCTCTCTCATCTCACCCCATAAAAAGTGGGTTTTATGAAGATGTGGAGTAGCCTACTGCACAAGTGACACATCACCTCCTGAAATCTAATAGAGCTGTCATCCTTGTGCTGCTGTTGTATCTGTTAAAGCCATCAGCTGAACATCTGTCCCCCTGTATTTTATACATCACAAACCCCTTTGCCAACTGCCTCCACCCAGCCAGGTTGCCGGAAACGCTGCATTTTAAATGCTTTTTAGAGTGGGAGGAAAAAGGGAGTGTTTTTTTCATTTTTCAGTCAGCTGCATCTGATAAAACAACACTTTGTAGTGCTGGGTAACCCCAAACATGTAAAAGCTGGTTTGCAAGCCATGCTGCAGTATTATAAAAAGGACTGGAGCTCTTCAAAACTCATTCGATTGGAATCACATTGGACCCAAATTTGGCAAGAAAACCACTTAATTTCAGTGCTGAAATCTGTAACAAACTGGAAGTAATTCTCCATTAGCATGGAGTTCATATAAATCAAGGCTTCTGCTTCCAAAACTGAATTACCCACAACAGCACAAACTATTGTTGCTTTTAGGAGCAGACATCCAAACCCAAGCATGTCCACTTCCAGGTGTTCAATGCTGTAATGGGGGCCAGGGTTTTTTGAGATATTTGAATAAGTTAAACAACATGTTGAGCTTTCCTGAAAAAAAAACTGGTCCCCTTTTGGAAGGGATTTTAACTCTTTCTGTAAAAAAAAAAAAACCTGACCTGTTTCTTTCTGATTCTGAATATTTTTAGAGATGTTCTAGGTTTCTATAGAAATATGCTGGTTTTCTGGCAGGATCTTTGTACTTGGCTTGATGATGCCCACAGGAAAGAGCTGCAAAGAGCTCATGAGCCTGGACCAGCAGCAGAAGGCTGGAGAAAGTGGTGATGAAACACCCAGGAACAGGAGCAGACTGCAGGGCATGGCCAGAGGAGCTTCCATGGCAAGTCCCTCTTCCCCACAAACAGTTGGGTAACACAACTCCATCACATGCACCTCAAACAGAATTTGATCTCCTTGTAAAGAGCGAGTAGCTGAGCAGATTGCTATTAAAATCAACCAGATTTCAGAGAATTAGCTGTAGGGTGGCAAACATGAAAAATAGCCAACTGCTATTTCTGTTTTACCCTTGTTTTAATGCTTTTTACCTAAAAAAGCAGCAGGTGTTCTGGGCTGCACTGTCAGCGTTTCCATATGGGTCAGAAACTAAATCAGCTACCAAATATGGATGCAAAGTAATTAATTACTCCTGCAGTACTTCTCTCTCTCTGCTGATTTCTGCAATTCTTTTCATTCTTGGGCT
The DNA here is from genome assembly GCA_013398075.1 of Notiomystis cincta. Lineage (NCBI taxonomy): Eukaryota > Metazoa > Chordata > Aves > Passeriformes > Notiomystidae > Notiomystis > Notiomystis cincta. Next base: position 135,314 of record VZRX01000842.1, read on the forward strand.
GTACCTGCCTGTGTGGCAGTTTCCAAAGTAGTGTCTGACTTTGTCTGCAACTTGATGTAGTGAAAAGAACATTTTATGCTGTCCCTCATTCTAAATGTTACTAGTTCATTGTGGTTTTTGTACCTGACACCCTTTTGCTTAGACAGTGCTGGAGAGTCAAACCCTATGTAAAGATGCTGTAGGTTTAATGCACTGTGATTGGGATTGGTATGGAATATGGTGTATTTGAGAGTTCATCTTGAGGGAAAAGTCACAGAACAGCTAGTTTATTAGCCCTGATGCTTCTTGACATCTCGAGAAGCTCACCCTGTTGCACCTGCCAAGAAAGGCTGTCTCCTGGAACAGCCAAGGCAGTTTATCTCAATAGATACTTGGATACAGCATAAAGGACACTTGCTGGCTGCATACCTGCATTCAAAACAGGTTAAGAGTAAACTGAGTGTGTCTGCAGGCTGAGTATGTGCCACTGATAAACTCATAATCAAAGAAGTGAAACCCTTTTGAAGATCAAAAGAACGGTTGTTGTGGGTATCTGATTACAAGCAATGGTCTACAGTGTCTTGTAGCAGCAAATACAATCAGTGACACAAACAGGGTGGTTGGGATGGACTGATGGAGAGATGGGCTCTCTTCTCTGGTCTTGGGCACTCTGACCCAGTGTTAGGAGCAAAATACACATTGTTGCTGCCACATAATTCCAGTTTCTCTTACAAGCTGAGTTTTCAGTCAACTGGAGAGACCTGGGAGGAGCAGTGAAACCGTCAGATGTATTTTGTCATGGAAAGATATCCTGACTTCTAAAGAAAAAGGAAAGCTGTTCTTTCTCCCCTGCTTCTCCTTTTCCATATCAGACATGTCCAAGAATGAGAGGAAAATAAATCTTAACTATGACATGTCTCATCCTTACATTTTCCAGTGTTATGAGTTCACGTTGCATGGTTTAGGCCTTGTTCTAGTCATAAAATACTTTCTAGTGTAGTAATATTAAAAACTGAGAGTCCTCAGTGCTCTTTCCTCTTCCTAGGACAGTCTCTCAGCATTCCCCTCCAGGACCATAACCTTGTCTGTCTCCTGAGGTTTCAGGGATGGAGGGGATTTTTGTAGACTCAGGGCACACAGCTTGAGGAGTCCCTGAGACAAAAGTAGCTATGTGCCAAGATCAGTGCTGATGGGGTGTGGAGGAGTTTGATTAATATGCTGAAACTTAAGCTGTGTCTGCCAGAGGCTGGTACTAAAATACCAAAAAAATAAATTAAAAAAAATCCAACAAGATAGATATTTGAGAAATGCTGTAGATGCCTCACGTTGTTGGGGGAACAGGGAGGAGAAACTTTGCCTTCTAAACAGGCCTGATATTATTTTGTTGGTAGGTATAGAGAAGCATGTGAGAAAGGATAAATGGAATATCTGGTGACAGGGATTTCCACCCAAGGCACTGCAATGGCAGCCCCAGAGCAGGTTTTTCAGTCTGTGTGCTGGAACTTATCCTTCCCTCCCACAGCCTCCATTCTGGGCAAAATCATCTCTGCCTGTCAGCACTTGCAGGAGTTGTGGTGTAAAGGGGTCTGCACAGTGATTCCAGTCTCATCTAGGGTATAAAGTGATCATCCTCTCTTCCTCTCACCTCCTCCCCCTTCCATACATCCCAGCAATGGATTTCCCAGAGCACTTCTGTCCCATAAATAAGGAGTGGTGTCACTCTTGTTTGCCTGCCAGAGAAACTGGGTAACACCTGAAAATCTGGAGAGGAAGGAAAGAAATATTTCATTATAAGTGATTTCTAAATGACGAATTTTGGAACAAGTGAGTCAAAAGTGTATCTTGAGGAGGAGGGAGGCTCAGTAAGGCACTGTATGTTAGAAATTTCAGCTGTTGTTTATAAGAAATGCTGCATAGAATCATAGCACAGCCCAGGTTGGAAAGGATCTTCAAAGATCATCTGGTCTAACCTTGTAATGAAGAAAAAATGTGATTAGGAAAATGTCCTGCTCTTGCTATTTCCCAGGCATGTTGGATTGTGCCTTGCTTTTGCCAAGGTCAGATGGTGTCACTCTGATAAAGCAGAGTGGGAAATGGGGCTGGTAGGCCACTTCTATTAGTTTTCACATGCTCTATGTAACCAAAAACTGAAGCATGATCTGTTGGCATAAGATTGTCTGTATATCCCTAGTTCAGACAAAGAACTTTTTTGAATACTTGACATTTCAGTCTCAACCATGGTTTACATCTGAAGCAATTTGAAGGTTTATTTTGATTAGAATCTGAATAGTCATTTTTGATTAGCAGTCTGCATAGATCAGAAATGATATTGCAGATCTGGGGCCCTGCTGATTGCCAAAGGTAACACATTCTCTGTGCTTACTCAGGTTTTCGGTGCTGAACTTTTGAAGTTGAGCTGAACCATGGAATATTTGTTTGCTTTGCAACTGTTGTCTAGCCATCTGCTTTAGGTTTTGCTTGATTTCAAGAAGGGTTGGATTGTTTTGGCTTTTTGTTTTTTATTAAAGATGCTGGGTGCATTAATCCTCTGGAAGATCAAAACGCTCTCATGATTAATTACAGATATAAGTCAGCTATTTGTTGCATTCTACCCATATGAAACAGGTGTTTGGGTTGGCAAGTCATCCAGGGGCAAAGGAAGGACTTCATAGATTTTTTTTTTTCCTTTGAGTTCATGGTGAAACTGAGCTTTACACATTCTCCAGGAGTCAATTACTTCAAATGTCCCGTTCTGCAAACAGTTCTTACNCCTTTGAGTTCATGGTGAAACTGAGCTTTACACATTCTCCAGGAGTCAATTACTTCAAATGTCCCGTTCTGCAAACAGTTCTTACTGGAATGGTTTCATAGAATCACGGAACAACTGAGGCTGGAAAGAAAATTTACAGGTCATTTAGACCAATCCCTACACAAAGCAAGACCATCTGCCTTTGTCTTTATCATAGCCACCCATGAGGTAGCTGGATTAGATGCACCTATCCTCAGCTCCTTCCCTTCCAGGCTGAAAAAATGCCATTCTTGGTCTGTGCTGTGCTCCAGCCTGACTTGGTTACAGCATATTCGTGTCTTTCTTGACTGAAGTACTTCCTGTGGGAATACAGGTCAATCTCTTCCCCTTACTGGTGTCTCCAGGTGTAGCCTGAAAGGTTGGCTTGGGTTAGAGAAGAGTGCAGGCAAGGTCTGGGGAGATGAAATGGGGAGGCAGTAAATTCACAGCTGAGACAGGCACCTTTGGCTGGCAGCTTTCAATGGGAGGTGGTGAGCTCACGGTGTTTTCCCAGGGGGAATTCTCCAGTAGCATATTTCAGTGTTTCTGAGACTTGGAACCCAGGTTTGTTTTCCTTAGATCTATTTGGCAAACGAATAGTGCTTCCTGCAGCCAACAGCACTTCAGACTTGATCCAGCAGGGAGCCCTCTCATTAGGTAGAAGGGATTCAGACTGCAGAGGTTAAACCCAAAAGCTCGAGTCCCAGTCCAGCACCCCACTCATAAGGGCTTGCTTGCCATATGCTGACAGATGACTGTCTTTTCCTCAACAACTAAACCCTTGTTTAGCTTTATTTCAAATGTTTACTCTTCTGCTGGGATTTCAATAAAAGCCCCTTGTCCTGCAGCAGCAGCAAGTCATCCAGGACAAGAATGGGGTCTGTAAAACTGTCCTGGTTCTGTGCTTGTAAAGCTCTTTGAGAGAGAGTACACTACCCATCCTGTGTTTTGCTTTTGGAAGGAAGTTAAACATACATTATTTAAGTTATTTGTGTTATTGTTAGATCATGGGGACAAAGGGGCTGACTGGTAACAAGCATAAAATGGTTGAAATATATGTCCCTATGATTCTTTTTCTATAAAACTAAACAAAACAGACTCCCAAAACAGGAAAGGGGGGGAGGGGGGAGCGAGGACCAGTTGTTATGAGTTGCTTTGCTTTATGTGTTGTAGTTTTCTTTTTGAGCTCTTATTAGTCTACTGCATCTCAAGCCACCTCTGGTCCCCAGAAATAAGGCCACTTATTCAGTTTCTCTAACAGAAGAGCTGCCTTTGAAGATTAAATTCTGCAGCTATCTCTGGTGTATTGGTCCACTGGGGAGGAGTGCATCCAGCACAGCAGTGTGCACTTGCCTGTTTCCTGGTGGCTTTTCCCTCTGTCACTGCACAGTGATCGTCTCCCTGGCACAGAACAAATGCTACAGCAGCTCTGGAGCTGAAAGGTGTATCTTAAAGTTCTCTTGGCCTTTTCTGTTTCCATCTTTAAATGGTGCTGAGTAGTGGAAAAAGCCAAGCCTCAAGGCCCGAGCAGCAGCCCTTGAGCCCGCGGGTGCTGCAGCCTCCGGCAGCTCTGGGTGTGCTCAGCGCGGACAATTTCTGCGGCTCCCGCGGCCCAGCCCGAGCGCTGCGCTGCATTCAGCCCTCCTGCCCGGCTTCTGAAGAGCAGGAGCCACCGAGGCAAAACCTGCGAGTCCTTCTCCCCCACTGGTGTTGACTAAATCATGTGAGAGGGATTAAGGGGAGCAGCGAAGCATTTTAACCCTGCTCTCACCGCAAGAGCACCGGGGAACGGGAGCGTTCTCCTAACAACGGGGCATGTGCATCGCAGGGGCTCGGACATGAGAGGGGGAGCGAGGTGGAGTCGGACAAAGAGCCCCTAATCCAGTTAGCTCCTGATGCTGCTGCTGGGGCCACAACATGGAACTAAGGAGTGTTTGCTCCAGGATTTCCTCCCTCTGGACGTTGAGCACTAAAGGATCCTTTGCTGTTTCAAGGAGGCAGCAGTGCCACAACAGATTTGTGTGGGGCTTCCACAGCCGTTCCCACTCCTCCCTGGAGCTTTCTGAAACCACTCTGCCTTTTGATAGTGGCCCAGCTCCCCAGTTCAGTGCCTCCTCTTTGTGCAGGCACCATGGAGTCCAGGCTGGAGGGAGATAATACTTCCTGAAGTGCTCATTTATCCCAGCGGGAGAGAGGCGGCTCGCAGCATCCACACGGGTTATTAAGCTGCACTGGAAAGAAAGAGCAAACTGCAGAGTTGTATTAGTTTATGTATTATCAGCATTTGTAAAGTACCTGTTGCCCTAGTAACGAGGAACAATGTATATAGCTTCGACCAGGCAAAATCACCCCTGGTCAGGGAAATAAAAAATTCATGTCCTTTCCTCCGGAGCCACTCCTCCAGTGCTCGGGGAGGAGGGCTTAGGAGACGAGAAACTGAGCTGGTTGTTATGATCATACAATCCCGGTTTCTGTTCATTCACTGCTCCTGGGAACCCTGCAGAGCTGCTAACAAGCTGTGTGTATATTGAGAGCTGGAGGCCCGGGGGACCGAGGGGTGGGCGAGCTCACGTAACCCGAAGCCTGCACAGTGCAGTGGGCTTGGGGACATCCTGAGCTGTCCTTTCCGTGTCCCTCCTGCTCTCATCTGCAAAGGGCGGGCTGGGGAACTCACCGGTGGGGCTTCTCCTGACCCCATTCCCCTTGGGAATGTCTTGGCATGAGAGGGGTGACAGGCTTTGCTGTTTGTTTGTGTGAGAGTTGCATGTGCTGCCCTGTCCTCACTTCTCGAGGCTCAGTGCTTTATAATTTAGTGGGAATCACAGTGTTGCCCAACCTGAAAAGCCACCACAGGTCTCACAGTAGCAATTACTCTTCTAATGAGGGCTGAATGAGTGAATGAATATGATGCTGCTGCTGTTTGTGTCACGGGAGGGTCTGAAGACCATCAAGCTGGGCACTGAGAGCTCAGCCCTGGCACTGTGCTCCCACTGGTTGCCCCAGCTCTGGAGCAGGGACCCTGGCTGAGTACATGGTCCTCTGGACTTTCAGATGCTTGACACTTGATATTTTCCTTATGGAAAAATAGACTGCTCTGTATAAATAGTATAACAAGATAAACATTGTGCTCAGTATGACAACCAAGAAAAATACTGCAAGGATACCTTCAAGGCTGAGATGGGTTCAGAAGACAATGCTGACTTTGTGTCAAAGTCAGGGGGAGAGTCATTGCTCAGGTCCTGGCAGCTGTAGGAGATAAAACAGCACTTTCTGTTGCATGTGGGTCAGCTAGTATGGGCTTATTCCTAGCATTGATTCTATATGCTGGCTAATGACAATACAGTTATTGTTCTTACACCTGTTTGCAAAGGGAAATGAATTGATGACAGAATTTTAGTGCCTCTCCATGAGGCAAATGGGTCAGGTTTCTTTATTTTTGCCATTTAGTGCAGTACATCTGGTCTCTCAAATCTGAGCTGCATCCAAAGATATATATAGGCAATTCAGACCCTCGTTTTATCATCTTCTAAAAGACAATAAAGCAAGTCGTTAAAATCTCCACCAAAGTGAAATAGGAGGTGAGATTCTGATAGTTGTAAACTAGGCAGCCAGCTAAGGGGAATCCAATTATTTGTGGCACTGCAGGGTTTTGCTGCAGGATCACATCACAAATGGTAGCCAGCAGCACAAAACTTAGTTCACTTTGGCTTGGTGCTTGTCACAATTGCTACTCAAACAGTAAAAATTCATCATCTTTTATTGTTCCATGTTCCTATCACTCTTTCTTGCATCAGAAGAGATTTGTCTTCACTCTCTATCAGCCACCACAGTGCCTCACTGTGACTTTGACTATAATTTTAATTGTCTATAGATCCTGTGCTGATCTTTCTGACACTAAAAGATTTAGGAGTAGAGTTAAGCTCCAGAATCGATGTTAACAAGTCTTTACTTGGGACCCTTATTTAATAAACTCTCATAGCCTCTAGGGGTGATTTACAAAACTGACCTTCACTGACTGTCTGGAAAACCAGAAAATGAGTAAATACATTTCTTCAGAAAGTAATGGATGCTCCCTTATTGGGAATCAACATGACACCTGAGTCATGGCCACAGCTTTACCTGCCCCAGAGCATTACTGCTCTAACTTTTGAGTAGATGATTTATTGCCCTGCAAAGGGCAGAATAAACCCAAACTTCTTGTTCAATGCATATTGAGATGTTGCAGCAGAGGTAAAAGTAGCTGATTACTTGCAGTGCAGAGCTTCTTCCCATGCCTAGCAGAACTGAGAGTGTAGTTTTAAGTGGTCCAGGAGACTGAACCAAATGTTGTAAAAGATACAGTATGGAACAGCCAGGCTTTGATGAAGACATGGCTGGCTAACCTAACAGGCATTCCTTGGCTTAACAACCCTGCAACAAAGTGCAATGAATTGTGCAGCTTTGAGTTCAATATGAAGGTTTCTGCTTTAAAAAGTAAAGGGGGAAAATAGTAATTGTGTCAGCATTCTGTTCCAGCAGACAATGTGTGCTGGGCCCGTGCCCCCAGTGAAAATGCCATGGAGACAATGTGTCTGCTCCTACCCATCACATCCCTTTCCATGCCAGTGGCTGATTTCAATCCATAGGCAAATCCAGGCTGCTGCCTGCAGTGGTATTTGCAAAGGTGAAATCATGCAACTGTTACTGAAGCCCACTCATTCCTGGTCAGAAAAGTCGATAAACATTTTACAGATGATGGGTTTGGGCAGTGGTTCTGAACTCTGCTCTGCTTCCTTTTGCCCTCTGATTTGACTGCTGGAGATGCTGTGTGTACTTCATAGTAAATGGGTAATAAAGGATTATTAAGTGATACAAGTGTGTTAAGAAGTGCTACCCACAAATCAGTATAAAATATTCCAGGCTATTATAAGGCCCTATTACAAGAAAAAGGAAGGATTTTGCATCAGTTGATTAACCAGTTATGAAACTGTGCCTCTCATTAAACTTTCATATGACATATTAAATGTACAGTTGTAAATGAAAGGCGACTAGGCAGTTTATTGCAAAACAAATGGATTGATATGATAAAAAGGGGGCTGTGCCTTTGTGTGGGGATACTGTCAAGAGGAATAGGAAGAGCACTTCCAAAAATGAGAATGCCATGATGTGCTTTTACTTCAAAACAGAGTCCTGAATCTGCCCTGTTAGAAAAATCTATCGCTGGGACTTGAGTGAAGTATTATCTAACCATCTGAGACACAGCCCTATAATTCATGGGTCATTGACACAGTAGAGAAGATCAGTTCTGGCTATTGTAGCAGCAGAGGGACTCTTAATCCATGGATTATTAACGTGGAAAATTGAAGGGGCTGTTACAGGCTTGTGGTTTATTAGACTATTGTGGATTTAGGGAGCTTTAATTTGAAGATTATGGACACAATGGAGTGCAACAGATCCCTTGACAATGTCAGTGGCAAGGCTTTTGTACAGGAGAAAGCTTCTGCCTGAATTCTGCCCTTCCCCATCCCACAGGATACTGCTTAGGAAAACACTTATGGGGCTGCAATCACCTTTGAAGCTCATTTGATCAAAGCAACTCAGAAACCCTCTTCTCTGAAGATAATGTCCCCTCAGCTCTCCAGTCTGGAAATTATTTTGTTCTAGCAAGGCTTTTCTTGCCAGCACTTGATTTGCATCCCTTGTTGCTGTTTTGTCTTGCAAAAATTTGATGCTACATCGTGTTTGTATAACATCATTAGGTCCATGGGATGCTTTGCAGGAGAAGTGAGCTCAATGTGTTACGTGTTGGAGAGGGACTAAGGAGTGAAACCTTGTACCTCCACTAGCAACAGCTTTGTGAAACACCCTTCTGCCCCTGCTCACTGTCACAAAAGCACTGAGTGAGCTCATCTCTGCTCCTCATTCACCTTGAAGGGTTAATAGAGATGTGAGGAGTTTGTGGGTATGGAGAGGCACAGTGAGGCTTTAACACAACCATAGCTCCAAAGACAACCAGTCTGCTCTGAAAACCCACCAGGGAGAGCTTCTTGCCTGCCCAAGAATGTTGTATGTTCTCCTTTCACCCTCCTCTGTCCCAGAAGAAGGGAAGGAAAATGGAAATTGTTACAGAAAACACTTCCAAAGGATTGAGGTTGAGGGAGGCTCAGAGCTGGCATTGGGGTGAGCTCTGTAACTGCATGGAAGGGTTGGGGTTGAGGGAGGCTCAGAGCTGGCATTGGGGTGAGCTCTGTAACTGCAGTGGTTCCACTGCACAGCACAGGCATGAACTGGACAACTCCCCTCTCCATTCTGATTCATGTTTGCAGTACAAGAGGAGGAGCTGTGAGCAGAGCAGCACAGGGGGGTGGCTGGATCAAGGCTCTTGGCACGTCTTCTGTGCCTGTGCTCAGCTCGAGGTGCCTGTGCCTGCACAGGTTGTTTTGCACCCCTTCCCTGCCTGTCTGCAGCTGGGGACTGGCCTGAGGCGAGCGGGGAGCAAAGCCAAACCGCCATCTGTGTGGGCACTCTTTGGTTGGCTCTGCTCTTGTCCAGGAAAAGCACGGTTTGGTCAGGGAGCTTCTTGCTGCTGGAAGCTGAGGAAGCCAAAGCACGAATGGGATCAAAAGGAGCTGCACAAGCCCATGGCTGGCAGCTCATGAATGGTTTTTGAATGATGTCTCAGACACAACATTGACACCAGAGAGCACAACAGGAAGGACAGCCTTGCTTGTCCTCTTGTCCAGGTTATTTCCCAAAGCTGGGTACTTCCTACTTCTTCTATAAGATTTCATTTTAGGGCCAGACAAAACCTTAAAAGCTTTCCCAACAGGGGAAGGAAGAAGGCAGCTATATAAAATAAATTACAGTGTATGTGAATTGGGGAATGGGAAGCAAAAAGGAGGCAGGGAGTCGTCCCAGGCCAAGACAGGTGAACTGAATGCTCCAGTTTCCTGGCCCAGCATCAGTGGGATCGAGTCACTGTCAGCATGTGACAGAGGAAGCATGTGCAGGACTTCAGAAGGCAACTCAAGAATTTCTAGGAACAGCCCTGGGCACTGGGACAGTCCCTACCCTCTGATGCTCAAGTGTGTACCCAAAGGCTTGGTATATACACAAAATCTGAGCAGTCATGCAGAGCCTTGATTAAATTGTAAAATTGGTTGAGTGATTATTTTAATTGAAAAAAATATATATTTACTTGAAATAAATTCCTGCTTCTCAACCATGCTTATGTTACACAGATAGTTTGGTTTATATTTAAATAGAAAATGTTTAATATTCAGCCTGGAAATAGTTATTTAGCACAAATAACTATTTCTTCAATATTAATTTCCACTTCAAGTATTTACATTTTCTTGCTTTCCCTCCCTTGCCCTCTTCCATTCCTCTCCCCATCAAAATTTACTTATATTTCTCAGGGAATATAAGTGGTTTAGAGTAATGCAAAACAAATGATGGATTGAGTGTATTTGCAATGCCCTTTGAAAACTGTCCCAGTGTTCAAATACTGCTCCATTTTATTCCTCTAAGTATTCTGTGCTTACTGCTGCAACATGTCATCTACACAGCCAGGAAGTTGTACAAGATACACAAGATTCAAGCCAACAGGATAAAATCCAAGTGATCTTTTATCCAGCTTTTGAAATGAATAGAATTTTGTGACCCAGAACTACAGAAATTAATATTATCTCAGTGGTCAAACACAGATGGTCCACATGAAGCTTTCTCTGTAACTTCTAATTTGACATGTGAAACATTTTATATAATTTAAAAATACACTGAGATTTTGAGCCCTATGCTATTCAGTAAAGCACATATTGTTGCAAAGGAACAGACTTGAGGAGTGTTTGGTTCAGGAACTTTACCAGGTTTAAGCAGCTTTCAGAATTTGTGTAGCCAAAGATGCCTGATTTTTGACCACACTGTACATGGAACTCCATGAAATGGGAGCACACCTTTTAGTGGTGATGTGCTGATCACCTGCAAGGAGTTCTGAAAAGTTCAGTTGCTCTGACACACTAAACTAAAACAGTGGGAAACTTTCCTTTGATTTCAGCAGATGTCTCCCACAAGTATGCAAGAAAATGTTTGTATTAATATTATCAGCAGTTTTTAGGTTACAAAATAGCCAAAGGTCAGAATTTCATTTTCTCTTGGGCATGGTGCTGAATGAACAATAGTTGAATAACTGTGTTTGGATTCAGTCACTGATCACCCTCCCTCAAGATATTCTCACAATCACTTATTCTTCCATTTCTGCCCAATAAAGTGGCTGGAGTTTGGTAAACAGCTGGAGTCAAAGGGTGTGGGAGGTAAAAATACAGCTGAGGTAGGTGAGAGGTTCTACTGATGAGAACATGAAGGAGGGAAAGACACTGAGTTCCCGGAGCTCCCTGGCATACCCTCCCTGGGAGAGGATTGGGAAACAATGCATATTTTGGTCATTTGGTTGCTAATGTTCAGAGCAGAATTACATCCTAATTTCAAGTGTTTTGCTAGCAGATGAAGCTTTTCTCCTGAAGCCTGGAAGACAGAATGGTGGTGTTTGACAGTCATGTTCAGTGGGATACCTGGAGTGCACCACTCCATGCTGTACATGGTGAACAGGGGCTCCCATTGCCACTGCCACATGAAACACTGGGATGTGCCCCAAGGGTGCAGGGGAACAACGCTGTCTGGGTAAAAACCTGGAGTTACTTCTTCTCAGGCTACTGCTCTCCTCTGTCTCCTGGCCTTCCTGTACAGCAGGGTCACATGGGGAGCCATCAGGAGACTGCTAGCACTGACTCAGAGCAAGCCTGGCCCCTCTCCTCCTCAGCTTTGCCAAGATAACCATCTCTGCTGGGAAGAGCCAAGGTGGGGATTTCTTTCTTTACTTGATCAAAGCAGTTCAATTACCTCCTTTTAGAGCTTTATATATTAGCATCACATAACATCTCTTTTCACTTAACTACTCCAGCCATTCATTATCCATTCAAATGGAACCTGGCAGAGCTTCCTGTATTCAAGATTTTTGGATCAGTAGTTATATCTCTTATTGGTCCAGAAAACATCAGCTTTCATCTGACCTCTCCCTCGCATGGAGCTTTTCATTTCAAACCAAATTTTTTGTTTAAATATTTAAACATTTATTTATTTAAGTAGCAAACCCATGCATCCTCTACTCTTGTCAAATTTCACTAGACTGCATTTCTCTGGCTTTGCTTGTTGTCTTATGGCTCAGCAGATAATGTATTAATGACCTGTACAAAGCCCCAGCAGGATGTATCCTAGGGAGAAAACGGACAATGTCTGGATTTCTCAGCAGTCCTTCATTTGGAAATGTTACTTAGAAAGATGTCATGACTCCAATGAAACAAATTCAGCTGCTCCTTTGCAGATACTACATCCACAAGGAAAGATCTTCCATGTTCACTTGCCTTATATCAAAAGTTGCTGGTGTTTCCTATAGGAACACTAAGCTCTGTGTTTGTTAGTCCAATACATGGCTGTCACTTAATGCTCCACCAATCCTCCCAGCAATTCCAATCTGCAGGGTTCCCATGCTGTGCATCAGTGACGGTTCGTGAACTTGCCTCACTAACTTCCCATGAGTTAACACAGCTGAAGCAGACAAGTCAAACTACAATTACTTCGTTTTGTTGGGGGATTTTTAAGCCTGGTTTCCTAAAGAGATTTCCACCATCACACTGTAAGCCAGGCTCTACACCTGAATGTGTTGTTAAGTTCCATCCAAATTTGACAGACAGGATAGGTATGTCAGCAATAGCAAGATAAGCCACTAAGGAGAGATTAAATTCATGCCACTCAATCAGGAACAAAAGTTGACCTGTAATCTCAAGTAAATCTCCAAATCCCTCTACTACTCATAGGAAAAGTATTCCTGCTATAGGAGATGTTCTGACTTGGGTTTTGTGTGTTACTACCCAGAGACTGGCCCAGCCCTGAGCCAGGAAGCCAAAGGAAACAAGGCTTTGCAGCTTCTGTTGCTCACAGATTGGCTTCTTGTTAAACTCCTTCCTAACTTCACTGTCAGAAATATGTGTCAGCTTTTGGGCTTTTGTTTTAAATACACAAAGGTGTTTTTTTCCATTCAATATTGTGCAACTATGCTGGGAGGTGCATTTCCAGTACTTACTTTAGTAATAATTCTTGAGCATGGATGGGAAAGTGAACCTGAGGGCAGGGAGCACAGAAAGCTTTATTGCATTAGAGAGGATGGCAACCTGAGAAGATCTCTGTGTGGGACCACAGCTTGTAGAAAATCAAAATATAAATGTGCCAGATCCATATAACAGGATGCAATGACCCAACAATCCCAGAACTCTGCCTGGGACATTTCTATTTGGACCATAGTGGTCCTGTGGTGAATGCTGATAGAACAGGGAGCTCCTGACAGGTCTCAGGTCTGTTGTGTGGTGGAGCTGGGTTTCAGCTCTGAGTGTTTAGTCAACCCTCATGACCAACTGCACACCCTGTCAGTGCTGAGGAAGGGTCTTGGAGCTGAGCCTTGCTTTCATGTGTGAAGCTTTCCTCTCCTCCAAATCTGCAGCAGCATTTCCTGCTCAGTGCAAAAGAAGGGAAGCAGTGATGCTATCTAGGCTCTGGGTAGCATTGCCCATTTGAGGACAGTGGTTCTGATGATAAATATTTCATAGGTCACTCACATCTGATAAAGGTGAGCAGCAATACATTAAACTTTTCATATTCCTTCATCTACTTTTTTCAATTACTTGTTTGCTGGAGTGCCTCACGCTCCTGATCCTTCCTGGAGAGAAAGGAAATCATTGGCTTTGACATTTTCTAAATAGGAAGAGCCAAGACAGAGAAAACTTCATCTGTTGAAGCAAATTAAGAGCCAAAGAGGCACACAGAGCAATTCCCAAATTCCCCCGAGATGTCCAGCTTCTCTGAGCATCAGGTATTAAAGAAATTCCTATAAGTTTTCTATTTACATCCTCACTAACCTAAATCCCTGTGAATGGCTGGTACTAACTCATCTACCCATGGTTACAGAAGGAATTTATGTATCACAGGAAACTGATCCTTTTCCAACAACAAAACCAGGTTTCAGTTGCTGTCCTTTCCATTTCGTGTGCTGTATTCTGGAGAGCTCACCAGCTTGAACTGGGCACTTTATTTATGGAGGGAAACTCTCAAACTGCTTTGCATCAGGAACAATTTATATGTATACATGTATATTAGTAGACAGAGGTGCATATATATAAACATACACAGTGTGTGTGTATGCATATGTGTGTGTACAAAATACATTTACAGTACTAAGAAAATAAGAAATGAGAGGTTCAGAGATTCCAAATTCTCATCAAGGGGAGAATTACACCTGTTGCCAGTGGCTTATGGAAACCTTTGAAGTGTAAGTGCTACATTGCACCACATTCCTCACAAAACTTAAGGATGGTAAATGAGCACTAGTAAATTCTGAGTAGCTTTTTTCTTTGTTAACTTAATTTTCCCAGTAAACTCTCTCCTTTCCCTCAGGTTCAGCTGGGACTGCTTACTTAAATTTATTTTGCTTAAAACAGGAACTGAGATTTAAAACCATTATTAATAAACAGTTTATTTTTTACTGTGAGGCATCCAATGTAAGTCATAAATTATTGTCCACTTAATTAAAGACACTCACCTTTCCAGCTGTTGTTCTAATCAGCTCAATCTAAAGCAAATAAATTCAGTGCTTTGCCAGTTCTGTCAGGGACTTTGGTGCAAGCACAAAGCACAAGGAGTGTCAGGGTTCCTTTCCTCACCACTCCAGGTGTTACTGGGTCCTCTTGGAGCTGATTTTCAGAGGCCCTGAGACATCCTTGAACTTCTGGGGACTCTTGGCTCTTCACCAGCAGACTGTCTAAGGTGTGGACTTAGATGCCTGACCAACAGAGTGAGCTCACCCCTTGTCTCTATTTTTTCTGATTTTCCTTGAATCCAAGAGTGGACCTGTGAGAAATTAAAGTAACTTGGCCACAGCTATCCTGGAAGAGCAAGTCTGCCTTGATGTAGCCAGCAACTTGCTCGATGACCCCTCAAGCTAACCCACATACAAGATCATTTTCTATGAAATGGAGTGGGATGTTCCAGGCAGCTGGCTGGAGAGAGGAGCAGTAGTCTGTGACTACTATTCATAGCAAAAAAAAAAAATTCTCATTTTCAGTCCTTTCTACAGCTGACTCTCTGTAAACCTCCTGAGTTCAGGGGTAACCAGATGAGTTCATGGAAAACAATTCTACCGAGAGCTATGAAATACGAACAGAAAGATATCACCCTGACCCCAGAAATCACCCACGGAGTTTGTTAGAGAGGCTTCAGGAGAAATGAGTGGGAAACAGAAGGTACAGGTAGCTGGAAACGTCTGGGTCGGTAAAATTCACCCCATTCTTGGAGTAACCTGCAAAAGAGGGGACAGTGGGTTAACCTTTGTTTAGAGAGAATTGTCAAAGGTGTGCATTCTTCTTCTCTGCATCTCACCCTTAATTGATTTCTATTCCTGGTATGCTCCAATGGCACCTGATGTGATGTCTTTCCAAGCATCTGAGCCATCTCTGCTGCCCAAGTAACTGCACTTTGGTGACTGCATCATCTGCCCAGTGACATCAACTGGTTTGCAGTTAGATAACACTTCTCAGAAATTTAATCTATTGGATTACTTTTTCTGAGTAACTGGGGCAAAATATACAAACAGGGAAATTTTGCAAGGCCAGAGTTTGTTTTTATTTATGACATCCTTTGAAACAAAGGTTAACCTTCTGTTCAGAGAACTCCTTGTAGGGCTAAGGTTCAAAACTCAAAGTAGAGGCCCAACAGAGTGTGTAGTAGTAGATGTGACTGGAAATTGTGTAGCAAGCTGGGGGCTATGATAAATCTGAATTCTTAGGAGAATAAATGAGGTCCGGGGTGCTGCTATTTTGGATTAGTTTCTCACTTTATGAATTTTTAATATTACTTACTATTGCAGTTGAATAGTTTGTAGTTTATTCTTTATAAAAAAAAAACTTTTTAGGTTAGAGAGAGGTGAAAGAGAAGGATGAATGCAGCCTGGGAGGCTGTACCAAAGTCCTCCCTTCTCAGAGGTAGATGTCTGAACCACTTAATCTGGTTTGGGATTTTTCCCCTTGGCAGCTCTGTCCAGGGTCTGTTCCCATGAAGCAGGACCATTAACTAAAGCCTGAGGGATCATGTTGGACCAGGAGCATTCTCTGCAGAACAGCCCCTTTGTGTACTGCAGCAAAACTGGAGCTGGTGCCCCTTGACTGCATTTGGGTCCTGTGTTTGTGGATTTAACTTCATTTTCTGCTACAGGCTTCCTGGTATGTAAGAAAGCAAATTCAAGCTTGTCGCTGTGCTCAGTGAGGCAGCAAACTTGGGGGGGGAAATTCCCCTCCTTCCATAGTTCATGGTGTTCCTCTAAACTATTTATAAATAGGTCTGCTGCAGTCTGTTTGCATTTGGACAGCTTCACTGTTCTCATTTTCAAGGCTTCTCTCAGATCTGAAAGTAAAGGTCAGGTTGACTCCCCTCATTTGAAATAGAGAGGAAGAAAGTTAACCCTGTAAGCAGGTGGCTCTAATGCAGTAATTCCCAGGAAAATGAGTACATCTTTCTCTCCCTTTGGCTCCATTTTCATTTCTCTGCCCTCTTCATTAGCTGATGATAGTTCTAACTTCCTGCATCCTTTTAAAGAGATCCCCCTGCAAATCATCATCTGGGATTCATGAAATGCAGAGATCTGGTAAGCAGCACAAATCATACACTTCTGGCCCGCACTTGCCAGAAGCCCTGGATAAGTTTTCAGCTGAGTTTATGCTTCACCTCCCTCCACTCTACAGAAAAATAACATATGGGTCCATTTTCCCCAGAAAAGCTTGCACCAAAACCCAACAATCAACTTCATGAAGGATTATTTTTTGCTGATTGAGAGGTGTTTGGAGATGACAGGCATCTGATCTCATCTTAAGCCTTAAATTGCTGTAAATCCTGTCTTGGTTTACTTTTTACTTCAACCAAATAGGTTATTATCCTGCCTCAGAGTTAACACTTTCCAAGCTTGCCTCAGCTGAGTGCTGCACACCAAAGGCATTATTATCTGCCATCACTGGACAAGGCACTGCACAGAGCCACCAATTCATGTATGACACAGCTAAAACACTAAATAGGATTACATGGCTCATAAGGCAGAAGGAGAACCAGCCTGCTAAGCCACCCTGAAGTTGTACTACATACATGTAACAAACATTTTTCTTCTGCATGGGGCACTAGGAGGGCAGGTAAAATACTGAAGCAGCCTGAGATACTGTGTTGTGTGTATGGGCAAAGGATGAGAGGTCATCTTCCAGATGTTGCTATCCAAAGGCTGCAGTAAGAAAGCTGTCAGTGGATATTTACTTGAGGCCACAGCCTATGTCTGAATGAAGAAAACTTGAATGAGGACATAAAAAAAATCACTTCTGAAATAGAAAACACTTTTTATTTTTATGTTAAATATTCAAGAGCACCTTACTCTCCTTTATCCCCAGGAGCTGTCTAGGAGTCTCCTTCAGAATAGATTATCTTTGACTCAAGTGGTACATTTATTTAGGGATGGATTGCTAATAAATAGAGGTTTCTAGGTGTTCTGAATGCAGGGAATGTAATTGGTAGGCAGGTACATTAAGAACATAATCAAAGAAGACTTACAAGACTAAGTATTGTTTTATTGCCTATTTAAAACTTTGAAATGAAATGTTTGTATGAAAGAAGGTGCATTATCCCAAGACAGTGGTTTTATTTGAGCTATTACTAAACACAGTGTTACAAACACCCAAGAGGTCTCTGTAAGCTTTCTGACTGAGCTGTGAATTGAGGCCAAGGTGAGTGTCGTGGTTTGACACTGGCCAAATGCCAGGCACCCTTAAGAGTCATTTGCTTACCTTCTTCTGCTACAGCTGGGCAGAG
>VZRX01000846.1:0-14025 GCA_013398075.1 Notiomystis cincta
GTAACACCATTTTAACTAACCCTGGTTAAGACTTCCAGTGGAGTGTTTCCCAGTAATGCCACTCAGGTGAAAAAACACTAAGTCCAAACTCTCTATACAGTGCCTAAACCTTCTCACCAACTAGGAGTCCAGCCAGAGCTAGAGCAAAAGATATGAAAAAAGGCGCCTTATATATGAAATCAATTCCCGCAACAAATTCACATTAATCTGTCAAATCTTCCTACCCAGGTTTCACTCCATCAAGAGAAGACCATTTGATGTCCAGCTGTAAGTGCAGATGTTGTCCATTCGGCACCTACAAGAGACCCTTTCCTCCTAAGATTAGCCCCTTAACTACAGTTCTGCACCATTTCAACAGTCCGAGTCACTACATGTTCCCAACTCATGGGATCTAGCAGCCTGATTAATATGACCTTCTACAAAGTTAAAAATGGTGTGCCAACACTTCTCTGAGGAGGAGTTTTTCATTCTTATCGGTGGTAAAGACAAAAGAGAAAGTTGTTTTTTTTATGTGAGGGTGTTGCTGAATCCTTCTTCAATTTAATGTTACAAACAGTCTTTAATTCCAAAGCTAGATGCTGTCAAGATAAGCCTTTACATAGATTTCAAACCCTCTTCTCGTTTTTTTCATGTATTTTCTGAAGAACCTCTATTCATCCTGTGCAGCACTCCAGTCAGAAGAGCTGTGTTAACACACCTGCACAATCCCAGTGAATCATACCTCTGCAACTAATTTGCCCTGCTTTCCCCACACTGTATGCTTATGTGTGCCGGCATTAGAGATGAACCCCATGTCCTGCTGCATTTACAGAAGTTCAAGAGCCTCCCTTGTCAGGCTTGTCACCTAGACATATCTGCTCTGCCCCTTATGATCTTTCATCTTCAGGTTATGGTAACCTTCCATACCCAGTCTAATAGTCTCCTCAGCGGATCAGTAAGCCTCGTTTGCAAAGACACTCTTGTTCCACTTTATTAGATTTATTGCATCCGTGCTGAGTAGCCCTCATTACTCTGGTCCCAGAAGCCAAAGCCCTATCTTCAACAGAAGGCGTACAGTCCACTTCTACCCAGTCTTTCCCCTTTCCTGGACTGGGAAGACAAGATCTGAGCTCCATACCCATCAGCATCACCCCTATGCCTCTGTAGTTCCTCTTTAAATGCTCCAGGTTACCTCCAGAGCAGTACTCTTGGTACCCACAAGGCAGAGGAAGAAGAGGTCGATGTTAGGAGGCTGGACAAGTCTTGGCCGTGCATCGGCAACAATCCCAGATCCTGGCACCCACCAAGCAATAAAACTACTGAGACATCAGGTGAGATCAGAAACAGCATGCCTTGATCATCTACGAGAAGAATTTTCAGTAATCATCTGTGACTGGTACCCATTACTCCTGACTCCTGGTACAGCACTGTTGACAGAGTATAGTGTGGGAAGAGGGAAGTATAATAGCACCAGATATTTGGGATGGCAAAATCTTCTGCAACTGTTCAGTAAATTCCTTTCCAGATTTACACTAACACACAGCTCTTCTAAGGCTCAATGTAACTACAAATCTGTGGCCAGCTCTCATTCAGCCAAGGATCCTTAAAAGAATCTTTCTGTCCCCACATTGTGAGATAGTGCTGGTCAACACTATCACTCATTTTCCCTCTTTTGTGTGAACACTACATTCAGACTCTGCTGACTCTGATGGGTCTTGTTGATCCTCACCAGTGTTCAGGATACTACTGTATGTATCCTGAAACTGAAGACCTGCAGGTGGAATGGACCTGTAACTTTTTGTTGCCAGAAGCCACAAGCTTTCAGCCTTCTCTATCTCAGTAGTCTCTGTCCACTTTGTTTCCAGCTATCATTCCTTCCTCACCTTGTGTAGCTTGAGTTTTCCACTAATAGCACATCAGTCTCTTCTTCATCTTCTCCCGTCACCTGGATTCTCAGGACCTCAACCACAGCACATCTCCCAGAAGAGTGGCCACCACCGCCTTGACCTCCAGGAAGACACAGCATGCAACATGGATATAGGACTTCTTCCTAACAGAAGCATGCAACATGGATATAGGACTTCTTCCTAATAGAGCCAAGGACACTGATTTGCTAATGGCAGTCCAGCAGGCTTCTTCTACATCTTAATGGATATCCATGTGCTGGACAGTATGCCCTGCAGCATTTTCAGACTACCACTGTATAGTCTTCAAGCAGATCCACATAGTCTTAATTGAAATTTCTAGGTCTCTTTGCACTTCTGCTGCAACTACTGTTTTGTCTCATTTACCACACTCTGTAGACTGCACTTTGACTTCCTTGCTCTTGGCCTAAGAGGTGCATTTTGGTGAGAATATGATCTTGCCCACATCAACAGCTCCCTGAGCACCCATCACCCAGCATTTAAAGTGCTCTTGCTGCTGTACTGCCTGCCACCCATACTCCTCTCGCCATGAATCTGACTGGCTTGAGCCCTGAACAATCTGATCTGGCTTTAAGTTAGCCCTCTTCTGAGCAGAAGGTTTGAATGAGATCATCCCAGATCCCTTGCACTTGAAATTGTTCTGCATTTCTATGTCAAGGACCCTGATGAATATACACTGAAGTTCAACTGGTTTTATTTTAACAGCAAACAATGACCAAAGCAAGGATCTGTTCCCCAGAAGGCAGAGAAATGTATTCAGCATTGTTATGGCACACAGCTTTTGGTACAGGAAAAGTTTTGCTCTTTGTAACCTTTGTGTAGGGATGAGGACAATTAAAAGGTCCTAGACTTCATTTACATGTCTGTTTACAAGCTGTCCAAGTTACATGACCTGCACTGTATATTCTAGTGACAGATCACTATCAAGTGATCTAATAAAGCCACTGGCTTCATTAACCCTTATCACTTTCCTGTTGATTTTCTTCCTGTGTTACTAAGTCAATCATATGTGTTCTGTTGCAAGATTAGAAAGCAGCTTAAAATTAATTCATTTTCAATGTCTGGCTGCTGAGCCTTCTCAACTACATGAAACACAAGCAGGGATTTTCTACAACATTCTGAAGAAGAAGAAAAAATGAACAGAAGAAGATAAAACATCTTCTATCACTTCTACCACAACACATACTAAAATCCTCATCTGATGTGAAGGTAAACTTTCCAGCTGTCCTGCTGAAGGAGTGTTTCCCCAGGCTGCCATTTAGTCCAGACATACTGCCCCTGTCACCTGTCTCCCCAAAATACCCAGTGTAGAACATAAGAAGCTAAGACACAAAAATCCCCATGTGCTGCTGAAGTATTCTTATGCATAAGCTTCACTTAAGCATGCTTTCAACTCCTTCCCTAATATGCTTAGAGTACTGTGTCAGTAGTCACATAGTTTTCCGTCTGAAACCTGAACCAAATCTACATGACCTATAGAGAGTTTTACAGAGCAGGGCACACACTACATGGCATGACTGACTTACCCTAGAACTTTTATGAAAAGCTTAATGTAACTTTGTCTAACCATACAGAAATCAGCACAACTTAAAATTTCCACAATATCGACTTCCCAAAGTAAACAAAGCGTGAGAAAGCTTGTATTGAGATGTCATATCTGCACTCCTAGGTTGCAGGAAGCCATATATTCATTTTATTTATTTATTTATTTATTTCAACATCTTTAATTGCCAAGTTCATTGGTCATTTTTACCATCTAGGAACTAAATTACCATGAGAAAACAAACATGAAATTTGGTTTTACATACCAACACACATACACTCCCAGCCTGCAATCTCCCTCCTTTTTAAGCTCTGTCTGCTGCCCCTTACTTTTCCAGGTAGCAGAAGAAGATACTCTGTTCCCCCGTTCTTCACTTCTTCAACTCTCCCCAAAACTGCACATATTGAACAGTCAAGCCTCACACACTGCTGGTTTATATTCCCCCTCCACTCTTCTCCCCTTCTGCTGGCATACTCGTATACATCTGCAGAACCTGTATATACTACTCTGCATCTGCAAAGCTCTCTCATCCATGTCCCCCACACAGAAAGAGGCTGTTCCATTAGACACTGATAATTTCAATGTCTGCCTGCTGAAATACCAAACATGGAATCAGGAGTGAGGCCTAGAAAAATGTATGTGATTCGAAGTAAGAATCCCTGGATAGATGAAGTTATTCAAATTTATTAAGGTAAGTGAAGAACAAAAAGGAAGTTTCAATATTTTAAGTCTGTATAAAAATTATCATTTGTTTTAAATGAGAGTACAAGAGTAATAAAACAAAATCTTGTAAAAAGTTGACTTATTTTACAACTCAAAAGAGATCCTTCCTTGATATTTACACTGATCATTTGTAGAGAACCAGTTTCAGAAAAGATTATATTTTCAGTTCCAATTTTAGGCAAAATTCAGGAAGATCACAAATTTTAAGCAGATGAACTAAACCGACAGAACTATTCAAGCTGATGGTGAACACTTCAGTATCTCCTAAAATACTGGATAAAAGCTTGCCTAGCCTGGGCATCTAAAAGAACAATCAAGCTTATGTACAGTATGCTTTGTATCTTTCTTTTCACATACAAAGCTTAATACCAATATTTTAAATTAAAAAGAAAGAACAGTATAGCTCTGACAGACTTGGAACAAACAAGAAAAAAAGACCGGACCACATGATGATTATTCCCAGATTTCCTGTGTTCTAGGATTCATACGGTGTAATTAAATGTATTTCAAGATGCCTTTGCTTTTTGGTATTTCACAAAACATCTTAAAACTTTTTATTTAGGCTCTAAATTTAATGTTCTTCTACTCTTTTTGACACCCACTCTTCATGATCATTTCATCGTTCTAAGCATATACAAGAGCTCAGGATATTTCTGAGATGCTATTAGGTGGTAGTACAATTCCTAGAAGGAGCAATGACAGCACCACACAAGAATACACAGTACTGCAGTACTCAGCTGTTGCACAGTCTTTGCTCCCATTCGCTTAGCAGTTGCTGCCTTCTGTGAGCCACTGCTCACAGTGGCTCAAAGAGAAATTGGATTTGTGGATTGTAAAGGGAAGCAGGTGAACAAAGTACAGGTAGAAACAATCTGTCCATTAGATCAGTAACATACCGTTACTCCGGTTAAACCTGGGCCTTTTCCTTCAATTAGTTTATACATTTCTTGAAGTGCTTCCTCATCACTTTTGCCTTTGAACCGCTTCTTGGAGAGTTCTTGAAGAGCCTCCTTAAACTGCTCAAAAGTAATAGTTCTTACAGACTTTCCCCTGTTGAAACACACAGCAATTGAAAGAAATTACAAGAGAGTACAAAAAGCATTCCAAAAATAGCAGAATGGTTTCAGTTTACCACAGTGAACAACAGAAAACTACAAAAGAACAGGAAGGTCCATGCAGCCCATTTATGGTGTCAAATAAAGCATATCCCAGAAATATCACTTTATTTTTATAGGTGCATCAGTAGGATAGTACTTTATAGACCTTCCTTGATGAATGTTCAGAAATAAAGAGGAAATAAAGTGACTGGGTCTACTGCCAAAATGCCTGCAGTCTCATTTGGTTGATCACTTATAAAGTCTGCATGTTCAAGACAAGAACTGAAGCATCTTAGGTGAGTCTTTTTATATAGTATTTTTTTAATTCCTCTTTGAATAACTGGTCATATTATTTATAAGTCACTATTCATGTATTCACAAGTAAATTAAGAATTATTCTGCTATTGCTTAAAGCAAACTATTGAAAAGCATTTAAAAACTTGAAATTCCTCCTCAACTGAAGACTGGCAAAATTTTAAATGACACATTTAAATTCAATGCCTGTTTTCCTTTGTAGACCATCATCTTCAAAAAACAGTCAAAAGTATACAGAAAACACAATATAGTACTCTGGTAAACACAGAAACCTCCCAGAAATTTGGAGGTGAATACTTGCTGTAGTTTTCACTAATAGGAAGACCATACATTCACATTAGTAAATTACTTATATTTATTTTTAATGGAGAAGAT
Source organism: Notiomystis cincta (assembly GCA_013398075.1). NCBI lineage: Eukaryota > Metazoa > Chordata > Aves > Passeriformes > Notiomystidae > Notiomystis > Notiomystis cincta. Next base: position 5,958 of record VZRX01000846.1, read on the forward strand.
TTTGCTGTACAAGTGTTTGGTGCAAAATTTGATGAATGGAAAATTCATGCTTTACAAACACCAGTTTATAATGTCATTCCTGCAGATCTTGTTTGGTCCATCACACCAAAGGATAGAACTCTTACAAAGCATTCACTACAGAGATGTGTTTAACCAAAAGGAAGTTAATGCATGTCTGTTTTCTAGCATTTTAAAATATTCCGTTTAGGCAGGAGATAACATTGCCAAGTGTGCACTGCTCCGCTCAATTCCCTAATATTAACCTAGTTTTAGTGTTCCTCATTTTAGAATTCAGGTATGAAGCCACAGTATTATTGAGTTTACTCACCATTAAAAAAAACCACAACTATTTTTAATTGTTATGAATTACAGCAGACACAAACCACACCTTTTCTTATATGAGTAAATTACATATTCTCTCATCTTTTGAATAAGAATTTATGCCCCAAAATTTAACCATATATTTTCAACTAAAATTTAGCAGATCAAATTTTCAAAAAGGTGTTTTGATACTTATGCTGATATGATCTTAAACAGTACCATCTTCAAAAGCAGATAATGTTCACAATATCACAAAACTCTCAAACTTTAAGTAATATTTGAGAGTCCATGTTGCTGGGAAACATGCTACTACACAAGTTTTGTTTGCTATTTGAGCATTTCTTTTTATGCCAATTTAGAGAACATTTCAAGCAAATCAGAGGAAAAATAACCAAGCACCACCACACAACCCAGACCAGTCCTTTCAAGAGACAGCTGTTTATATCGGAATAAACAATAGATGCTAAAATAGAGAAAGTGTGCACTGGCAACAGAAATCTTGGGCTAGAAAAGCAGTACATAGAAATCCAATTTTAATTCAAGTGTCAAAAAGACCACTGTGAAGAGCAATTCAGCTATATGTCATGGATTTAACTTTTATCTTCTCTTAGACATCTTCAGTGGCCAAATCCCTCTCAGCTGAAGGATGTCTCCACTAATGAAAAGGGAAGTGTTCTGGTTTAGCAACCAACAGTTAGAAAGTGACTCCTACTTCAATTAACTAAACAAAAAATGAAATTTTATCCCAGTAGGTTGTTCACACCAAAATTCAGCACTAAGGGAACTTTTTACATAATTGTTCATTACTAGCATTCTTTATTTTCAATGCAGCCCAACATATGTAGCAAACATCAGCAATCTCCACAAAATAAACTTTATGTGTTTTTAAAACACTGCTGTTTGCAATTACATGTCTGCTTTAGGTAAAGCATGTGCTGGAGTATCTCACAGAATTAGCTAGTAAAAGAACATCATGATAATAGAAATTAAGAACATAGTCCAGCATTTCATTAATCAGAAAGACACATGGAATAAACTTCAATTAACTACCTGGAATTTCTCCAGGATTCTCATTAATAGGATTAACATCCCTCTTCTGATGAAACATGTCCAAGAACTTTTAAGTAGCTCAAGAGGTCAAGACTTTGCCTCATAGTTAGAAAAAGAAAGCATTGGCAATCACTGTGAAGCTTCAGCATAACAACACCCTAAGGCCTTAGTTCTCTACAGACTCACAGCTAAGTCCAGCACACAGGCCTTGCAAAGGCAGTTTTCTCTAGCATATAGGTTTAGCTTGGATCATCAGTCAGGATCATCGCAATGAGAAAGAGAATGCTCACTTTCAGGAAAACCAGCAGAAATTCACATTGACTTGTTTATTTTTCACAGAATATTCTGAGCTGGAAGGGACCCCCAAGGATCATTGAGTCCAACTCGTACGTTATCAAACCCATGACCTTGTCACTATTAGTACCATGCTCTAACCAAATAAACTGATCTCAGTTTTATTAACACATGAAGAATTTTTTGCTGCACACTTACTAAATAGAAGAGCATAATTTTTTTGTGTGTGAATTAAAAGGAAAAATACATAAATATGGCTGCCCAGAGGAACAAAGAACATTTGGTCTAAGACACAGGTATACATACTTCTCACATTTGGTCTTTTCCCTGTCACCTACATGGGGCAAGGAAATGAATGGATTTTTCCCCTTCAGCTTAAGGTATAACCACAAATTGGACACATATATGACCAACGCAGTATTGCAGCTGGACTCTAAACGCAAAACAAATGTGCATCATAGCTGATACTCTTTACCAATAAACAACATTATTTGGAGTGATGTTAAAAATAGGATTGGGAGTGAAGGAATTTTTGCAACTATATCCCAAGTTTCCTAAATAAAACAGCTTTGATTTTGAAATTTATTATCTTTTTCTACACTCCAAAAATATCCCCTCTCGCTCCCCCGTGTATTACAATATTATCAAATCCACTTGTAAATCATCATAATTAACTCCAAAACTCTACAGTTGCAACATATGTCAGGTCTTGTGGAAAACCCTAGGAACACATGTTCCGGCACTTTTGGTATGTGAGGAATGGTACATGTATGCCATGTACCAGCATCTAAATTACCAAGCAGCAATCCTACACTCCTCCTGTCTCTAGAGACAGGTCTCGAAGACCTCTGAGCAGTTGCTGTCATCATGATTACTAACTAGAACAGCATGCTCCCCTCTCCTCTGCCTATACAGTCATGGGTTGAATGTATAGGAGAACACTGACTGAGTAGGTGGAAATGCAAGACAAAAAGTCTTTCAACAAACCTTGATTTACATTCTCTCCAGCCCAGGTCCACAAAAACACCCTAGGAATAATGACTTGCGAGTACTATTGGATGGAAAATTGGTTGTGAGCCAGCAACATGCACTCACAGCCCAGAAAGCAAATAACTATATCCTGGGCTGCATCAAAAGCAGTGTGAGAGCAGGGTGAGGAAGGGGATTCTGCCCCTCTACTCTGCTCTGGTGAGACCCCACCCGGAACACTGCATCCAGCTCTGAGGTCCCCAGCACAGGGAGGACATTGACCTGTTGGAGTGAGCCCAAAGGAGGGCCACAGAGTTGATCAGAGAGAAGGAACACCTCTGCCATGAAGAAAAGTTGGGAGAGTTGGGGGTTGTTCAATCTGGTGGAGACATGGCTCCAGGGGACCTTACTATGGCTTTTAGGGGGCTTTCAAGGAAGGATGGGGGCAGGCTTTTTAGCAGAGCTGTTGTGATAGGACAAGGTAATGGCTGTAAACTAAAATAGGATTGTTTCAGCCTAGATTATAAGGAAGACATTTTTAGGAGGGTGGTGAAACACTGGAAGAGGTTGTCCAGAGAAATGGTAGATGGCCCATCCCTGTTCAGGTTGGATGGGACTAGGAGCAACCTGATCTCACGCAGTATATCCCTGCTCATTGGCAGGGTGGTGGTGTTTAACTACATGACCTGTAAAAGGCTCCATCCAACTCAAATTGTATGAAAAATTATAGTGCTATAAACATCGCATAACATTGCAAAGCTGTCATACCCCCAGTTTATTTTCATCATTTTTAATGCCCTGTTCACATTCAGGAAATCCTTTCCTTGTACCAGCTTTTCAGACCTCATGAACTAAAGAATAAAAGCCCCAAACCATAACCTCCCAAATAAACCAATTCCTTTCTATTAAGCAACTGCTACAAAGAATCAGCTTCTTTGTGTATATTTGTAACTTGTTTTTAGGAGCTCATTATAAATATCTCATTTCCTTGGGAATAACAAAACAAATATATTCTCTTCCATTTTCCAAGTGTTACAAGTTCAAACAACTTGTCTACAACAACTTGATCACAAGGGTGATAACTCAGGTCTTAACACTCACCTCTTAGGTTTAGCATTCCAGAGAGTTAGTATAAAAAGAAGATAAAAAACTGTATGTTAAAAAAGAAATTAAAAAATTAGGCATCAGAATGAAAATTAAAACTAACCAGAAAGTAAGACAAAACAATAGAAAGAAAATAGCAACAAACAAGGGAAGGTAGGAGGGAAAAAAGGTTTTTTACGAAACTAGGTGTCATAAGGTTGGCCACTTCAGTGAAAAGAATGAAATATGTGAGGGACATTAATATAAAAAATTTTTAAAGCCCTATACTTCATTATGACACAAAGAAACCTTTATGTTTAGAAAGGATACATTCTAACATGCCATTCTATTTTCAGCTCTATTTCTTATAACAAGTAATGCATCATCCTTCAGTGGTGGAAACGATGTTCATGATCCACTAATGAGAGCCTCCTGTATCTATGAAAATATTTGGGAACAGAATAAATATACTCAGAAGAACTTTAGGAAGATTCCCAACACCTCCTCTTCCTTGCTAAGTCTCTCTGCATGTGGCCACTATATATTGGGAGATTTTGAACTGAAGTTTGAAATCCATAGTTTGCTCTTGGCGGCCCAAGTTCATCTATATAAAAGCATCAGTTCTGTGTCTGGACATTAGCAGAGTAAACAAAGTGCAAAGTATCAAACATTGGCCCGAAGTAGACTGGAACAAGCAAGTGATGCGTTTTCATTTGCAAATATTACTACTAACAGTGCCCTGAGTTCTTAAATGTGAAAGCACACTGCTGCAAATGGATATTGTGGACTTGAATACTATTTGGATTAACAGTTCACAATTTCAGCTGAAAAGCTACATAATTACACTACTTATACCCAATACACAAAATCCTTGACTAGTATTAGAGATCTTTATCTCCACAGCACTAAAGCACTTCAGTGTTAATACAATAAAGTCTACAACTTAACAGGTCCTGCTCTAATCTTCAAGCTACCAAAAGTCATCCCAAATTCCCATCACAATAGGACACTCTTCTATTTTCTTAAATTGAAGATAAGAAAGAAGACATAGAATTACTGAAAGAAACTTCTATTTTTGCTAGCATGCCAGAGAGGATTATGGCTGGATACAATAACCAGGACTGTTATGCTGTGGAAATTGTCATCTACTCATAAACGTCTAAAGAGTATAGCAGGTCTGAGAAGGGCCTAAAAACACCATAACTAGAGGTGAGAGCCCAACAAATGTTTTTGCATAAACTCTAAAAGAAGGAGTTTTGTTTGTAAGGTTTCTTTATTCTAAATTCACCAAGGACCTGGGTGTCTGAACAACTGAGCAGTCAAGTGAAACTCAACAGCATCTTGTCTTGTAACCTAGAACAGGACTTTGGGTACTTCCTATATTTATTCCCTTCCCAAAGTACTCATTCATTTAGAAAACAGAATGAAAGACCACGCTGGCAAGAGAATGCATAAGCAGTTTAGTTGTCACAGTTTCTGACTTACTGGCACAAAAAGCCTGATCAGTCTATTTCTGATTTGCCACTACTGCTCCCACATCTACATAGGCACTGCTAACTAATACTAAGAAACATTTCTAAATTATCCAAAGTAATCATTGAAAATTATTCAAATTAATCATATAAAGGCATCATCACTGAGAACAAGTCCATTATTCAGTCATTTTATCCTAAGGGCTAACCAAAGGCATAGTTCCTAATGACATTCAGCCCTGATTTCAAACTTTAGCTGTTTCTCTTTTATCTTAACAAGCCATACTAAAAACTCACTACAGCTGAAACTTACTGATTTTCATACAAAGATTTTTCTTATTTACCACTTTACAGCAGCAACTTTATTATTATTACTGTTATGGCCCAGAGCATTTACCCCTCTTTGTTTAGTAAAATAGATACTTTCTCTTCCTTGCTACTTGTAGAAACACCAAGTCTTCATGATGTGATCTATAAACATAATGTATGTCGATAAAAATTGCTAGTGCTATTTGTATTGCACACATTTACAATCATAAGGTACCACAGACAAATTCAAATTCCTTGAAGCCAAATAGGTTTGTACTGGTCTCTGCAAAATATACAACACTTATCTAACAGATGTATTTTTTTTCCAAGAATGTCTGCTGTAATGTTATTACCACAAAGTCCAAGGCTGTTTAACCAAGAAGCAGATTATGCCGCAGGGCTAGTGGTTTGTTTTTTTTTTTTTTTCTTTTTCATGGTTTACAATTTTCACTTTCTCCTCTCTTACACAGCTCAAAATTTCTGCTGATAATTCATAGCCAAGAAGTCTCAAACTAAAGGTAGGTCCCTAGGTACCTAACCAGGCTGGTAGAACCTTATAATCTAATGGAGCATTGAAGGTATCTTGTGAAGATCTGGTTTTTGCTATGTATCAGTGAAGAACAGAATAAAAAACCTTAAATATATAGTGTAAAAAACCCTTAAAAATTAAAAGCAGAACATTTTCTTGGATAAAACCGAACACTGTATGATAAACCCAAAGTACAGGCTTGTGTATAAATTTTAAAAATACAGCTGAAGGTGAGCAAGCAAAGCTACTTTAGTAGCTTCAGGGTATTTGCACTGCACTAGCTAACAGCTCTAAAGAGACATGGTTAAAAAACCAAAATTAAGGCAACAAAACTTCAGATACCACCTCGCATCAGACTTCTGCCCAATTAATGGGTAAAACTGGGATACTGAAATTAGACATCTCTATGTTGATGTAAGCAGGAGTAATTTGGCAGATTGTGAGGAAAGAGGCATAGAAGATACCTTCACAAAAATGATCCTAGGAAGAAGCTACAACAGAGATCTTCAGTGGTCAGTTCTGGAACGAAGACACTTTTGAATGCATGGCTATTTACCACAGGTGGACTCTTTTGAGGGGAAGAGTACGACTGACAACAAAGACATCCAGATGAGTTTCACAACATCCAGAGGATCTTCACAATTAATCCCTCTGAAACAGATAGCATCTTGGCCAAGTCAAACTGTAGGAGTTGAACTAGATGGCTTTATATACCCCATGACCACAAGGGAACGCCATTATCAGAACATGCACAATGCAGTACAAAATTCTCTTGCAGTATCACTGCAAATAGCCATGACTTACAGAAATCTCTCTGGGAGTGGGCCACAAGGGCAGAGCATCTCAGATTATTCATTTAGGAACTGAACCTGGAATGGCCAGTTTTCCCTGCTGATGCTTTTTGTCTCATTAATAAGCAAGGGTAAAGCAGAGTATGGCCAGTTAATTCTAAGTATCTGAAACTGAGACAGCTGCTATGCTGTGAAAATCTGAAGCAAGAGGACATAAATGGCTCACTAAACCAGCAGTTGGTATCTTTATTAGACTTCACTGCAACTTAAATATTTTAGGCTTCTCTTATGAAAACTCTATTTTCTGATACTTGACTTAACAGATCTCTCCTATTGACTTTTTTTCTATCCTAGGTGTTTCCTACATGCTTCACTCATGGTGAAAATTTGTTTCGTTTAAAATAAAATCTGAAATGAAAAAAAAAGACAAACCCAACAGCTATGAGCCCATCAGACAAAACAGTATTGGGAAGGGAACAAAGGGGGACTGGAGAGAGAATATGACTTGTCAAAAACATTACTAAGTAAAAGCCTCCAAAGGAAAGCAAATCCCAGAATGAGTTAAAGGGCTTAAAGAGATTTAATGGGATTTACAGAGGATGAGGAAAAGAGAAAGTCCAAGCAGACAGGAGGTCTGATAGTTATATACAGCTTAGCGGAAAAGATTAAATCAGCTAAAGACAGTAGCAGAATCTAATTATTTCACATTCGTTTGGAGTTTTCTTCAGTTTTAAGAGAACAAAAATAATGTTACATTTGAATATTTAATAATGAAGATTGCAGTAATGGTTAGCTACTGATCAGAAGTATTATGAAAACTCCGTGAAGGCTGAAGAAAGCACATTCCCCAACTTACATCAAAGGAGTTTGCAAGTGTATTTGGCATGACGGGCATGGACCAGAGCTCGGAAAAAGACAGAAACAGGTGCTACCAAGTAGTCTGGGAGTACTTCAGTTTTTCCTTGTTATAGAAGAGAGATATCCATCTCCTGGCTGTCTGTCGACGGTTTTAGAGAAATTTTTTCCTCTTTAGAAATGCTAATTTGTCAGTACTTAAGGAGAACAATAGAAAATGGATGTCACCGACCGGCGGCACCTCCCTGTCTAGGGGTCCCTCGGGAAGGGACAGAGACACTGCAGGGGGTGGAGCCGGTGGGGGCTGGGACACAGCCCGGTCCCGCTCGCCAGTTCGGCCTTCCGGAGCCCCGCCCTGCTGCGGCTGCTACGCTCAGTTTTCGGAGGAGGACGCG
>VZRX01000847.1:0-44167 GCA_013398075.1 Notiomystis cincta
AAGATCATCCCACGACATTTCTCAATAAAAATAAATATATAAATAAAACAAAATATGTAAAAATAATTAAAATCATTATAAACAAATCACATAACTATAAATAAAATATAATAAACCCCACCCACCTATACGTTTGTGTACTTGTTCCCCATAATAATTTACTTTTATTTTCCAAATTCTGTGTTGTTACAAGGGTCTCTGCTGACAATGTGCATATATTATGAAGATGCTTCCAGACATTTCTGGGAGTTTTCATAACCAGGTTGGGGTTCCTGGAATCCTTGTGCAGGCTGGCCTTTTGACTTGGAAGGCAGTTGGGACTCAAGAGGAATGCAAAGGGGAAGATGACATAAAAAATGAGAGAAGCCAATGCCAGCAATCCTTGAATACTGGTCCTGTCCCCTATTCCTCTCCCCATATTTCCTGCTACATCCAGTAGAAAGCAAGAACACTACCTGATGTTTCAAACCATGACCAACCAGCAGGTAGGGTGATGCATGAGAAAGGTAGGAAATAACATCAGAAAAATTTGGACAAAGTCATGGCACTCAGAGCCAGCTAGAGCCTTGAGGTGACTCTGCCTAAGCAATTAATTTAAACCAAGCATGTTTGCAGCACCAGATGGCCTTTGAACAACAGGAAAAAGGTTTTACTGGAACACACACTGCAACATGGAACATTTTAAACTAGGGAAAGCTCAGGCTGAATCAGAATATGAATATTAGGGGAATGCACAGTCAAGTACTGCTGTGCCTTTGTGAGACAGATCCTTACCTCCAGGTTGTTCCTGGGCCAGAGTCTGGATGGCTGTGATGCAGCAGCTGTTTGGTGCAACAAAAGCCACAGAGTTCTTACTTTGGGCCCTGAGGACATGCCTTCCTCACCGTGTACACTTTACTGTCTCCCTGCTCTGCCTGGGACTCTCTCAGTTCCTGCCTCTGCCTCCCCAGCCTGCTTTCCCTGCCAGCCTCATCCCTGTATGAGGGAGGGTCCTCCACCAGAAAGGAGCTTGGTTGCTTCCAGGGACAGAGGAATCTCTCCTGCCTTTTGAGGCAAAGGCAGCTTTCCTTCTCTCTGCCCATGCACACCATTTTGGCAGAATGGGTGAGGAGCAGATGCTCTCCTGAGCTGAGCCGAGTGCAGGATATGGAGGAGACACTGTCCCTTCTCTCCAGCAGCAAACCTCTCATGCTCATGGCAGGCAGGTGCTGTGTACAGCTCTGTACCGAGGAACCAGGCGGTTACAGAATGGATTTGTCACGCTAACAAGTATTCCATTAGTGGCTGAAGTGGCACAGATGTCTCATACACCACCAGAGCAATGTCTCCAGCCTCTCCTGCCTGCTGGCCTGTGTAAGGTGTCCCTTGCTCACTGGCTGGCCAGGCATCACAGGCTTGTTGGCCAGCTGGCTGTTGCCATCCCCTCATCACTGGGCGCTCTAATTTGGTACCTACTACTGATTTTATGATGCCATTTGTCAAATTTGACTGAAAGTGGCTAGTGAGCTCAAAAACTACTGAGAAGGAGGGACTGACAGACAGCTCAGCAGATGAATGGGCAGATGGACAGTAAGTGTCACAGCTTAAGCCTTCCTTTCATAGCAAGTCAATCTGAAAATAATGCAGAGTGAGACAAATTATTTCTTCCCCCCCACCTAGAGACATTAATCAAAATGAACACCCTTGAAAACTTTGCATTTTTCAGGGTATTTTTTTTTCCTGCAGACTGAAAAACAACAAACGAAAGATATTTCAAGCCAGAGTAGTGCATTTACAATGAAGTAGTTCATTTTACAATGAAGTGGATGATTTGTCTTTGAATTGCCACAAAATATGCCTTTGCACTCTGCATGATCACAGTGCAAACTATAGAGAAAACTGCCTTTATTACCACTGTAGCACTTGCCACTCTACTTCTGCCTGGGAGAATTCCAGTTTATCCCTGACAGTGTGGCAGGGAGCAGAGAAGAGGGATGGGTGAATGATCAGAAGTATTTGGAGAGAAAGTATAGAAATATAATTTAACTGGAAAAATCCAGATTCCTTGAAGGTTAAATGAAAATGTCTGTTAACTAACACAATGGGTTTGGTACTCCACTCTGTAGGTAGCCTGACTGTATTCCTGATTTAGGTATTTGTGCAGTGCCTAAATGCCAAAAGCAATAATTAAAATTCATATAAAGGTTCTGGTCTTATCTAACAAGAATGATTCACCAGCAGCTGTGGGACCTGTCAGAGAAGATTGATGGAGAACTTTCAAAGACCCTGAAGTGCCCTGAGCACTGTACAAAGGATAGACTAAGACCTTTCATCTGAGGCAAAGAGAAATACATTACATACTTCACATCTATTTTAATTGATTGCTTTAATCTATGGAAGTTTTAGGTCTGTTTTGAACTCCAGGATTAAAAATATCTGCACTTATCAAAGATAAAGGTTTATCAGATACAAAAAATGCTGTCCATTCAACCTATATGGTTAATTCCACATCCCTTTCTTCTTCCCTCCAGTGAGTTATCTGAAATGCAGGAAAGTCAGTAAAGACATAAAAATCTTTTGTTTCAGTATATCTTCCAGCAGCATGAGGTTAGGAACTTGCTGCTCAGCCCTGGGAGAGGGGAATGCATCAGCTCACAGCTTGGCAAAACACAGAATGCTGGTTATTCTGACTGCTTGAGGTATCAAATCTCCAGTATAACAATACTCACAGGGAGAAGAGGTTGCAGCAGTTGATTTTTCTTTCACAAGAGCTCATGTGAATGGGCACAGGCTACTTATACATGGGATAAAAGGCAAGTGAAAATCAATCATGGTAACGTTATTGATTAAAATCGTCTTTACAGTCATCTTTCACTGGCATTTTTTGTGTAACCTTTAGACATCAAAGTCTGGTCACACATGGAAATGGGCTGCCACAAGCTCTTTATAAAGCTCTCTTAGGAAAATATTTGTAATCCTGTGGAAATCCTTGCTGGTAGGTAGCTAAAGCATAAGAGGGAAGGAAAAAAAGGTTTACTCTTTACACTCTTTCAAAATAAAATCTCTGCTAATATATGCTATTTCCTCAGAGAGCACCTTCCAAGGCCATCAGCCAGGCAAAGACAACATTACTTCAGTTACAGCTGCTCATAATTCTTTGCTAAAGAGAGATTTTCGTGTCATATGTGCTGACAACTGAAACCAGCAGTACTTATTAATCATGGGCTAGTTTCCTTTGAAGTCCTCTCCTCTGTTACCATATCTCTTTCCACCTCCTTTCTTTAACTTTCCTCTATGATCACCTATTCTTATTTCCCCAAGTCACTTGATGTACGGCATTCTTATAAATCTTATAAATGAGGACTAAACTCACAGTGCCTCCCAGATTCCTGCTGCAGTTTGCAGAGCCTTCATTTTGCAAGCACAAACATGGTGATGGAATGGGTCACTTTATATCTTATTTCATTGCTCCTAGGCTGGGAAATGAGCAAGGTTTGCTGCACCCACTGCAGGCCTCCTCATCTCTGTTGGTCTCACACTTTCCTGGTGTCTGTGTGGGATGTAAGACACTCACAATCACCTCTCCAGTTATTCATGCAGAGATTTCATGGAAACAGATGAAAGGGAGGCCTGTAATAAGTATTTCTTCTTTTCCTTCCTTCCTTCAAGAGCTGAATATTGCAGAAATACCATAGTGGTGATGAAACTTCGTGTTTTTACCAGCATGACCCAGTTTGATCTCCTAAACTTTCAGAATGGTTATAGAAAGTACATAAAATTACTTTGGATGACAGTGAGAGATTTTATGTCAGAAAGGAAGGAAGAGGTATATTGTTTTACTTGTAATTTGAGCATATTTCATGTGGGAATCATGGACAGGCAAAAGCCATAGAAGCTCTTGGGGCTATTTTCAATCATTTGTTTTGAACTAGAACAACATTTTTGGTCTGATGCAAAATCTGTTGACTTTATTTGAAGAAGTCTTATATATCTCTATGAGCTTTCAACCAGATATTTCAGCATCACGAAAAGGAGGAATTGTCTAAAGTCCCTCATGCAGGTCAGCCCAATATTTGCTCCAGAAGGGGAATTAATAATGTTACAAGCTCAGACAAAATTTAACAGAGGATGAGCTGGAAATAAAGAAGCATCAGCTCCTATCAGTGTTGGTTCCTGCTAAAGAGAACAACGTCATCTTATTTTCTTCTTCCATTTTTCCCACACTTATTTCCAACCTCACGTTTCCCATCAGTTACAGAAAATTAGTTACATATTGCTGAACATCACAGGATTATTTCTCATTAGCGTCTCTTGAAAAACCTTCAAACTCTAAGAGAGAATGGGGGGAGAAGATGCCGAACTAGATTTCCTTATCTATGTCTGAATGAAAAATGCTCTGATGTTTGCTAAATCCCCCAAAATCAGAAAAGAAACTAATGAAATATTCAATGAATTAAATCAATTAACATTCAGAAATTTGACAAGATGGCTCATACTGTCAAATTTTCAGAAAAATTTACTCTTCATTGTGAAATTCATCCAAAAATATAGGACATCTCCTGTGGAAAAAAAACTTTGTAGTAACATGTATTGAGGCAAGAAAAGTCTGAGTTAAATGTCCTGCTGTTTAAAGAGAATTAAGTCCACACAACAGAAAAGGTTAGTGAAGGAAAGTGAAAGTTCCCGTAGGAAACTGACAGGGTAAAAAGACCTCTTTCTTATCTTTCCATCGTACCTGGAGATGTTTAAAGACACAGGAAGTAATCCACAAAACAAACACAGTGTCCTGAAGAGTCCTTTGCTCACATTACTGTAGGCTAAGTAATTTGAAAACAGGTGTAATTTTTTACACATTATTTTTCCTCCCCCATGGAATCAGTTTTATCAACTATTTTATTAACTATTTTATTAACTACTAGCTATTGCTCTTATTCCAGTTTTAAAATCTTCCATGGATTTGCCTTTGCTCATCTTCCACATCTCTCTTTCCCAGCCCTTTCCCTGCCCCACTCCAGGCTTTGTCATGCTGCAGTGGGGCTGCCTTTCCCTGCAGCTTGTGCTTCATGGATTGTCTTGGTACACCACTTCAGCATCTCACTGATAACTACTTGTGAGGTGCCTGACTGCCACATCTTTGCTGCTGCACTTCTGCCTCACTGTTATCACTTGTTGAACATCTATTATTTTGGCTTGGGAAATCAATCTGAACAAGTTTACATATTAGATGAAATGGCAATGTGTTGCTCAAGTATTAATATATCCTCCTATTTGGTTTAAGAGGCAAAGCGGTTTGAGCAGTCTGATGAAATGTACTTAGAAGGAGGCTTGAATGCAAAATTGAAACTGTAGGATAATACTTAAAAAGAAAAAAAAAGAAGGTAATCTGAGTGCAGAAGACAAGGGTTTTAAAAGAAAGAATTGCCTAGGCCAGATAATTTGATGCTAGAGGTAATAAAGCACAAGAAACAAACTCTCATGTTGTATTATTTTAAATGACAATGGTAGGAGGTAAAGAAAATGCATAAGTTGTCTGGAGGAAGGATGAATAGTCAGAGGAGACAATAATAGACACAGAATTTCAGTTACATCATCAGCTTACGATGACTTCCAATTTATTCTTAAAACATAAAAATGAAACAGATACTTCTTCCCAGCCCCCATTACTCCCAGGTCTGGTCATGAAAATTTGCGTCTGAATCCTAATTCCCTTCTGAAGCCTCAGTTTCCTTTGTTTTTCACACAATATTTCTAAGGAGGGTCTAGGGTGAGCACTTCTGTCAAGACAGTATTTGCAGCAGTATTATGGAGAAACTCTGGCCACTACATCTAACGTAAGAAAGTTGCACACGGACCAACTCCTCTCTGACTGGCATTGTTTGTTTAAAGTCAATAATTGTCATTTGAGAAAAGAAGAGAAAAAGTCTCTGCCTTTTGTTTGAGCTTTTCCTTTTGAGAAGAAAGGTTATTTGTGTTGTGGAGCTACTAGAGCTAAGCTGCAAATGGAACAGCGTGTCCTGGGCTCTGCAGCTGAATTTAACTTCCTTTGTTATGCTTTACTTCCACTTTCAAGATACATACACAAACTTTAGGATAAAATCCAGCACATTCCTCAAATATTTTATACCTGAATCCTCTTCAATCTCATAAATTCCCATAGAGTATTCTTTTTGCTCTTTTTAGAAGGTTTTGACCACTCCTCCACATATGTGCTCAATGATTATAGCGTGTTTTACTAAGGGCTTTATCAGAGGATATGTAGGGGTCTTATAGGAAGAGTGAAGGAGCTAAATGTTGTAACATTCTAGAAGATCTAATTTTTTTTTTTTTTTCAAGGACTTGCAGAAGAATTTTGTATAACATGGAAAAAAGACTGTTAGTGTTCTGGAACACATAGTTGTGGAATAGGGGACACCATTATTCCTGTTAATTTTTTGTAATTCAGAGTTATGAAATGATGCTGAGACAAGTTAGTGCAGCTAAATTTTGGGCCTAATTGATGCAAGTTTTTACCTGCAGGACAATATATTATCAGGGAAATTATATCTTGTTGATTTTCATGTTCCTATTTCAGGCATCTTCACATCCTGCAGAATTTTTGCTCATAAATTAAACACAAGACTTGTGTTTGTTCGGCAACAGAAACATGATCAAAAGTAAATGATTGTTTTGGGTGGCTGAGCACCCAGAGGAAAGAGAATGGACAGCTTCAGGATAGCTGTAATCAAAAACCTGGTTGGTTGTCTGGAAACGAGATAATTTCAAATGATGCTCAGCTATCTCCACTCATTGTGAATTATGTCACCCAGATCCTACTGCTTTATAAGATGATAGTATTGCTTAATCAACAGTGTTTTGAAAGGCAAGATGAAAATTTTATTGGCTCATTTTTCTTTAATAATATTGACTCCCAGTTAGAGGGATTTGACTATGATGTGGGCAGCAGAGAAAGCTTGTGGATATCTGTTGTCTCCTGCCTTGAGAAGCCACCAGCAGCTGGGCAATCTATGTGGAAATTGCTGCTGGTCAGGGTAGTGTAATCCTTTCCATCCAAGTTCAGAGAAATTCTATCAGCTCCCCTCTAGCTCAGGTGGTCTGAAAATAGCTATGGACAAGGCTGCCAGTAATGAAACTGCTCTGTGTTGTGTAGAATAAAAGACATATTTTGTCTCAAAGAGAATCTGTGTTGAATAGGTACAGGAGTGGATGCCTGTCTTCTGCTTCAGGAAAAGCTATCTAGAGAAATAGGTGTTATTTTAATATACTATACTAATACATCTCTAGAAGTATGGCGCTGTCACCATTTTTCAGCAGTCTCAAGCTGGCACTGATTGCTCCATGCTTATGAATGTACATTTTATCCCAACATCATGTGGAGGGTACTGCAACTTCCCTGTGCCAAACCAGAGGTGTGGAAAGTTTAGGAATAGCAGAGCTGTCTCTGTAATCCTCCTGTGTTTTGAGATCTAGCAGTCACTCCATGGAGCAGGGACACTTTTAAGAAACAAACATCACCATCTCCTATTTTGAGCCCAAACAAACCTCCATGATTTTTCCTTGACAGCCTCAAAGTGGGATTGTCTGCCTGGACTTGGATACCTGGGCAGGCCTTTTGGACTGATTTATTTCCTTTGTCACAATATATGTCTGGCTTTACTGAAGTGAATGACAGCTGTTATGGTGATCCTTGCTGAATGGCAGAAACATTTTTCATTGCATCAAGCAGCTGTAGAAATATGGCACTAAAATAAGAGAAAAAGCTATGAACGTTAAAAGTGTAAATTGGTAGTGATAGCATTTATTATCCCTTCAGACACTAATGGCAATTTTATTAAGCAGCTTCTTCAGTTGGCTGATCACATGAAGCAGAGCAATTAGGAACTAGGTAAGATTCATTGCACAAACAAAAATCTCAGGGAAATGATTTGTTTACTGTTTTCAGCATCTTTACAGAACATAGCGATATTTTCAGTAGAGCTGAAATATGTAATATGAAAACCAGAGTCAGTTCACACTGTTCTGAATATGCACTTTGTTGCAACTAAAAAAGTAGTCAAGCTAATTTTTAATTTGTAGGCATCTGTTCAGGGCTTGTGGTTGTCAAGAAAAAAATTATAATCAAGGTATGTGCACACTGAAAGCGCACCGACAAGGAGAATGTGAAGGAGATATGAAAACAAACCTCCTAACAACCCAATTCATTTTACAGTAAACAAGATGCAAAAAAACCCAAAACCCCAAAAAACCCCAAACAAAACCAAACAAACCCCCAAAAACTCAGCAGTGGTTTAAACTTCCCTGAACCAAATTGTCCTATGAGTACTCACATGTCAGCATGGAGGAACAGAATCCAGAAGGATGCTGTAAGCAGCAGCGGGTGGCATGTGCTAGGGCCTGATCCTCAGGAGTAGGTCATCTTGGAGAGCAGGCAGTGCTCACTGCCCCTCTTTGCTGCCATCAGACAGGATGTGGTTTGCTTTTCACCCATCCCATGCCCACCAAGCCTGAATCAGTTTTAAGCTGTCTGAGGATCTGCTTGTTTGGTGACCTTAGTGCTAGATCAGTGCCTATAATGGTAGGGGTTGTTCTTCACCTGCTCCCAGCCAAGAGTGGAATAAACCACAGGGAAGTTAATAGGAACAACAGGAACAATTGCAGAGATTGAGCTCAGAGAGGCTCTAAAAAAATTGGCTTTGAAAGGGAGCAGGGGGAAGTTCAGACTGAGGGTTAGTTTGGCAGTGGGGGAAAACAGACTTCTGCAATTAGTTCTAATGAATTATAATAAATATAGGACAATACCTCCCTAGCTTTACAAATTGAAGGATTAATTAAATCTGGAATAAACCACAGTTGAAATTCTGACTTAAATGCAAAGAATTATTTATTTTGTGAAGGTTGAGTTATGTCAGACTGTGCAGCTGTCTTAGTGACCAAGGAAATGGTCATTAAATGAGCTAATAATAGGAGAAAGGGCAAGGGAATAATATTTCCTTTCAAAATATACTAGGAATAATGTATTGGTGAGTCTTATGTTAGTACCTAGTAAATGAGGAGAAATGATAATTAAGAATAAACCAACTAAGGAGCATGATACCTTGGAGAATACCAGCAGGATTTCCATGAAATTAATGCCTCTACCAAGATGTTGAAATATAAGGAAACTTTCAGGGAAAAACTAGAGCAATGGTTATACAGTCAACGCTAACCAGAAGAGAAGCAACTTGTATTAGCAAGAGGAGCTTTCTCCCTTCCTCTCTATAATTGCATCTCATCCCTGTTACATTGGGGAAATTGATTACACCTGTTCTGTAATTACTTGCAATATTTACAATTTTCACGCTTCCAATTATCAAATGATGTGTACAGCTGTTTTTATCTCAGGCAAACTCTAAATCTCTGAACTGAATTTCTTCGTGCTGGTTATGTATCTGAGGCATTCTGGAAAATTTGAGCTTTAATTTTTTTTTTTTTTTTTTTTTTTTTTTTTTTTTTTTTTTTTTTTTCTGAGAGAAGAGGAACAAAATTCCAATTTCTCTATTCTAGTTTTTAAGATTCTCTTTCCTAGAGCTCTAGAAACCCCATGCTTTGTCACCAGTAATTACAAATTATGTTGGTAGGGGCTTCTCCTTGGAACAATATGGCTCAATTTTGGGCAAAAGATAGCCCTCTGAGATGTGAATACTAATTGTTGCAGAGACCTGACAGTCTGATGTTCTTATGATCTGGCCCTTCTCTTCCCTTGGGCCCTGTAGTGGAGAGCTGTCTGTGCTGGAGTGAAAAACTAAATAGAGCTACTTTGGCATGATTAACCTAAATAATCTTGTAAGATTGTTGTGCTGCTGTGACAAATCTCCTTTTATTTTTCTGGAGCACTGTAAATATATTAAATAAAGCAAATATCTTAAGACACTCTCCTCTTCTTATGATAAATTGTCTGTTTATTCTCACTCTTTATAATTCTGCCAGCTGGTCAAATTCTAAACCAGCAAGTATTGATATTGCTGTGGTTTTTTTGACATTCAGTTTTGGGTACTCCTCCTTCCCATAAGAGGAAACCTAAATCAAACCACCCTGAAACTCCACTTCACATTGTTTAGCTGTGAGCTTTCCTTGGGTTGCTGAGCTCATAAGTTTAAGGTGGATCTTTCTTTTAATTTTCAGAAGCTTCTTTCACAAATTCTTGGGAAAACTAATAAACCTTCTGTAGTGAATTTCTAGAGAATCATTAAGCAGAGATTGGTTGCTTTGGATACAGAGGTAGGTAGCCTACTCAAATAAAAAGAAAAAAAGAAAAAAAGAATAGCCATGCACAGACACAAAAACAAACAACCCAAACCAATTTGATTGCAAATCAGAAATGAGAAGCAACAAAATTCTTTTGTTACAGGACTCACTGCAATTAAAGATGATGTGAAGAAAGATAAAAAAGGAAAAAGATAGTAAGGTATGTCTTAGGAATTGGTTGTACCTATACAAAGGCTGTAACACAATCCTCAACAAAAAAAAAAAAAAAAAACCAACAACCCAAAAGAAAACCAACCCAAAAAACTCACAAAAAAAAACAAACAAAAAACCCCAAACCCCCCTCCCAAATCAAAAGAAAACAAGAAAAATACTTGAATGATAAGTAATCTATAAGTAATGAACCAATCTTTTTCAAGCCTGGAGATTTTGAGTTTGTCATCATTGTGATTAAATGCCCTCATGGATGCAGTATTACATAAATTTAAAAGTAACTTTGTCAGCTTAAGGGGTTTGATTTTTTTTTTTTTTTTGCTTCTGTGCTTTTTTTTTATTCTGCTAACTTTTTGTTTTCAAGCCATGAACAATACAAAAGCGCAGAGCAATACACAAGAGAAGATAAGACCTTGTGAAAATAATTTCAGTGACAAATACACCCAAGTTGCAGGTGGCACCTGAGCTCTGCATCAAGGTTAAACCCAGTATTGGTGGGAGCTGTGCTGACAGCAGCAATGGTCCAGGATATTTGTCACATCATGAGTGGGATGGAGAGAGGGATGGCATGTCCACTTTGGGGATGCTGGTGTGAGTAAGGGCTCTTTAATGTCCCTCTAGATAGCTGTGATCCTGGAAGTGGGGTCTGTGTTCACCCCCCAGGAGGGTGAAGTGAATGGAGGAGAGGAATTTTTCCCCACTGGCAGCCTCTGATTAGAGGTGAGCCACCAGTGACTCAGCCAGGGGCTGGGCTGCTCCCCTCACGGGGATGGATGGGTGGGTTCCCTCTGTGAGTTCTGGCAGGTTTCTGTGAAAGTATTTTCCAATTCCAGTGCTCATCTGAAGAGTTAAATAGAGTCGTAACCATATTTCTGCTTTTCGTAGCACTTAATGATCCCCAAAATGCAAATAAAAGTGAGGGCTGCAGCTGTGTGAAAATATTCCTGCTGCTACATTATTAAGTACAGGGGGATGAACATAAGGGCAGGAAGCCTCTGATTAAGAGCAGGTTTGTGTGGTATACATGACTCAAACTTTGACACTGTTTGAACTGACTCAATCTTACCCCTGCCCATGAAGCTGACTTTGTGCCTGAATGTTTCTTACATCCACATCCTTTGAATCAAACACAATGCAAAATCCCTCTGATGTAAAGATTTTTTAGTCTGGTATTTATTCTACTGACATAAAACTATATTTTGGGGAAATACTACTTGGTACCATAGGCTCAAGAAAGTACAGATGAGTGAGACATACTCTCTGGGACTGAGGACAAATGGAGTTAACTTACTGCTCCCTCTGTAGCTGCTGTACATCCTGTGGAACAAAGAATCAGACAAGGAAAATGAAGTATTTTCTTTTTTTGAGCACACATATTTTTCAAGTGTCTTTGTGGTCCTCACTCAATAATGACAATAACACAGCTAGTGCCCTGGGCAAGAGGTGTAGTATTCCTGTGTACAAAAGAGAAATGGAAATGGAAAGAGCTCAAGTGGTACAGGAGCTTGCCTTGGGCAACTGTGTTTTGTGACTTGTCTTTGGATGTCTATGTGTTTCAGACTAAAAATACTATAGATCTCATGTTTTCCATCACCTTCATCTTTCTGCTTTTATTTTATATATATATATATATATATATCTTTGCTAGAAATGAAATAATATCAAGTTCAGACAGCCACAGGCAAGAAAGGTGAGAAAGGGGAGATTTTGCCTTTAGCTAAACTATGTATTTAAGGCCTGGAGAAAAGGATGCCATGTTTCATCTTCCTAAGGCAAGTCTGACCAAGAACATTAAAATTCCCTCTGACATCTCAGGATAGCCTGGAAGAGTTGGGCCTTAGAAGACTTAATTCCCCCAAAACATCAACAAAATTTGAATCTAATGGAGAAGCCAGGTGCTAGAAAACGTGTCTCCTCTCCAGGAGCTGCTTGTCTGGTCTGTCCTTTGGCACCATTTGTATATATTTCCATTGCAAGAAAAGCACCAAAAAATTGCAAGTCCATGAGATGTGCATCTGCTGGTTAAAGCAGCTCCAAGAAAGGCAGCTCTTGGAGGGATTTGTTGCACAGCTGGAAGCAGGTTCCAGCAGCCACTGACATGGCTTGGCCCTGCAATGGCAGCTGCTGTCGTGGCCAGCACTATCCCCATTCATCCAGGCCACAGAGCCCCAGAGCTCAGCTTGTACCTGAGCACACTGAGAGACTTTTTACAGGGGCCTTTACTGATAGGACAAGGGGGAACAATTTTAAACTCAAAGAGGAGAAGTTTAGATTAAATTTTAGGAAGATCTTCACTGTGGGGGGTGGTGGGGCAGTGGAACAAGTTGTCCAAAGAAGTTGTGGATGCCCCATCCCTGGCAGTGTTCAAGGCCAGGTTGGAAGGAGTTTGAGCAACTTGGTCTGGTGGAAGGTGTCCCTGCCCATAGCAGGGCGTTTGGAAGTAGGTGATCTTTAAGGTCTCTTCCAACCCAAACCTTTCTATGATTCTATGACATTGAAATTGTACTGATGAGGTTCTCCAAACAGGGCTTATGCCCAGGGCATTGCCCTTCAAAGCTGCCACAGAGGCACTGGGACTGCTGGGTCTTTCACCTTTCTGTCTCAAGTGCTGCTGCTCAGGATGGATGCAGCTGTCTAAGCCCTCCTTTTAGAAGCATTTAGCTGTGAATCAGAACGCATTCCAGCAGGTAACTAAAGTCATTGTTGTTGAACTGTGAATGACAAATCCTTAAGAGCAAAATTTCTGAGCAGAGATTTCAGCAAGTCATACTGGGGACATTAATGGATACAATAAGCAAACATAATAAGTCACTCTAAAATATAAAGTAAATAATGAAATTATTGATTCATAAAAACTATGAAGAAAAAAATATTTAAGCAGTTGTGTGTCATGGCTTAACCTCAGCCAGAAACCAAGTACCACGCAGCCACCCACTCACTCCCTCACCAGCAAGACTGGGGAAAGAATCAGAAGGGCAAAAGCCAGAAAACCTGTGGATTGAGAGAAAGGCACTTGCACAGGAAAAGCAAGTCATGCACACAAGCAAAGCCAAACAAGGAATTAATTCACTGCTTCCCATGGGCAGGCAGATGTTCAGTCATCTCCAGGAGAGCAGGGCAGTGTCATATGTCATGGTTACTTGGAAATACAAACACCATCACTCCAAATGTCCCACTTCCTTCTTCTTCTCCCCACTTTATATGCTGACCATGATGTCATACGGTCTGGAATATCCCTTTGCTCAGTTGGGGTCACCTGTCCTGGCTGTGTCTCCTCCCAGCCTCTCAAACGTGCCATACTTCTTCACCAGCATGACAGTACCAGGGGCAGAAAAGGCCTTGGCTTTGTGTAAACCCTGCTCAGCAGTAACAAAAACATCACTGTATTATAAACCCTCTGTTCAGCACTAATCCAAAAACCACCCCCATTAAAGTCTCTGGGCACAGAGTTAACTCTACCGCAGACAAAACCAGCACATTATGTCATTCTCTGTAAGCTGTTTCCTCCTTATGTGCTCCTAAATGTATTTTACTTGGTGGTGTAAGTCTAGAATTTTAGTATGAAGAAATAAAACAAAGAAAACTACATTCCAGGCTAACCTGACATACAAAAACAGATAAAAATCTACTCTGGAGATTTGTTTCAGTGCTGGACTGTTAATCCAATGCCAGTCCAACCTGTAATTACCCTTCTTAGTCCAGTTCTAAACCCCACTGAAATCCATGGAAGGCAGAGAGTGAATTCTGACAAGGCTCAAGAGCACTTTGATGGTTCATCTGGAGTTAATTTAGTGGTTTTTGGCAAGGTTTTGGGTGGCAAGAATTCAGACTGCAGTGTGGGCTCGTATCCTGAGCTGCTTGAGCAGGTCCACGACAGGGACAGTGCAGATACTCAACAAGAGAGCTTTTTTGGGGGGGACCACATGCTCTCCAATTTCCATGGAATTTCCTTATGACATCTAGTCTGGGATCATTATCCCTTCATGAAACACTATAGAAACCATGGAATTGCATGGATATACTTGTTCTATACTGTGGCTGTTCTCCCATATCTCATAAGCATTAGCTCCAGTTCCTTGATATGTATCAGTACTCTTCCATGGTAGTCTGTCTGCTTACAGTGATGGAGAGCTATGAAGACTGAAGGAGCTGCATGAAAGCTCTTCCTACCTATTTAGGAGTCACTCTGGTGGATGCAGAAGATGTAAGGCACAGGAGACTTCTAATGCTGTTCAGGCCTTTTGCCATGCTTGGAAACATCCCTGTGTTTGATGCTATTTCAGTGGGGTCAGTAATCCCTATGATCTGGTTTGTTTGGTTTATGTTTTGGACAAATTATCACTGTGATCTTGCTTCCTGTCCATGCTTTTTCTCTGTTAGTTTAGCTCTGGGTTCAATCAGGCTATTAGGTTGCAGTGAATTGTTATAATTGCTTTGTGATGGTGAGGGTCATCCTTTTTTGTTGAGAAGAATGATATGCTGAGAAATCTGGATTTAGCTCACAAGGCATGACAGCCTCTACCTCAGCACTGCAGATGTCAAAGTGAGGCCAAGGCCAGGCAGGAATTGATAGCTGCCCCAGCCTTGTCTCCAGATTGCCCAGGAGGAAACATGTCTAAAAGGCCTCTAGACAGGATGGGGCAACAACAGTTGCTATAAAATATTATGGCACAAACTGATAAAAACCCTCTGGTCTTGGCTGAACCTGAATTGCATGTCCTTGTTGCAGCTGAGCCTTTGCTTGGTGGCAGATGCTTTTGCAGTCTGCGCTGATAAAGCTGCTGAGCTGAGAGGGCAAGGAAAATTCCTATCTGACCACACTCACATTTTTTGATACAGCAATTGGGAAGAAACCCCACCTCACTGCAGGTTATGTCCTGATCAACTTCTGACAGTTCTTGCTATGGGGAGAATTGAGATGGTCGAGACTGAGAGTAAAAGTAGCTAATAAAGGCCAAGAACCCTTACATAGTACTGTTTTCTCTTCGATAAAAATGCATCTCAAAGGCATTAATGAATCAGCCTATAACGTTTTACAGTCAGCCAAGTTTTACAGCAAGGCTAAATAAGGAATATTTGAAGGGTCAGTCTTGGGTCATTTGGAAAGGCCAGTCTGGGCACTTACGTAAGACAAGAAGATGATGAATAAATGAGCATAGAGAGCTGCACAGAGTCTCTACGATTGCTCCAGGCTGTGACTTCAGTGATCACTGCCCAAGGGGCATTTCTGAACATTTCCTAAACATCAACCCTGCTGCAAGTGTTGGACGTCAATGGCTTTCCTCTTGTTTGAAGAAAGGAAATATGGAGATGTCACAGCTGATAAAGCAGTTATTCAAAATGTCTATTTTACTCCCTTTGTAATTTTGGCACAGTCTTCTGTCAGCTGATTCTTCTTTGAGGTTTAAAACATGGAAATTTGTAATCAGGAGTGGACTGAGAAACTGTGTAGCTGCACAGGTGGTAAGAGCAGACAATGTTTATGCGACCAAGGTTTCTGATGAATTTGGTTGCCAGCAGGGAGAGCATAACAAACAGCATCCTGAGTGACTCTCTGGAAGGCTTGTCACCATTTTTGTCCCCACTGGGTCAGTTGTGACAGGCAGTCACACCACCAGTCCCCTGTGCTGAGTGTCAGGGAGGAGGACCCTGTGTGGGGAATGTGAGGGTGAGCGTGCCATCCAGCCCCTGCTTCCACATCAGGAGCGTCATGGCTCTTCCCTGGCTTTGAGAGGTTTCACATGACTCACAATCTGAACAGCATGAGAAAATTTACTTCTTCTATGGAGCAGGAAGGGAGGCACTCATGCAGGCACAAACATGGCATGGTCCCTGTCACTGCCTAGGATGCTGGTGCTGCTCCTTGCAACATGAGGAGGTGTCTGAGCAGCCGGTTGGGTTCAAATCGATTTAGCACAAACTTGCCCAGAAGCCCAGTTCCTCAGGATGTCATATGGAGACATAGTAGCTTCAGAAACCTTCCTCTGAAGGAGCTTAGGAACAAAACCTTGGGGGTTTTTCTTTCACAGACAGTCTCTGATTTTCTAGGGTGGACTGTCTTTAAAGCAAGCTAAAGATCCATTCAAGGAAAACATTATTTTATGCTTTGGGTACAATATCACAACAGCATGTGACATGAACCATACATATCTCTGCTCAAAGTCCTGATACAATGCTCCCAGCAGCCTGTCCAAACTCCTTGATAAGCCCTGTGACACTTGGCAGGCTGGGAAAATCTCACTGCTAGAGAGTAGAAGTCCACTGACATCCTGCAATGTAAAGTTCAGAAGATCATTGTGACAAAAAAAAAAACTTCATGTGAGAGTTTCATTAGTGAGATTCCAAAGTTAACAAGCTTATTTGCTTATATTTTTTTATTCTTTCCCCCTAAGTCATTGTCTCTTTTACTCAGAACTCAGAGCCACTTCTGGGTTCATGATCCTTTGCATTTGAAGTCACAGCTTTGTAGAAAAGTCTCTCATTTTCTTAACAAACCAGCTTCTTCCTTTTTAGTATAACAAATTGGTTATCTTCATGAAAAAATGCCAACATCGACAAAAAAAAAGTCCAAACAAAAAACCTTCTCCAAATCCCAAATCATGTTTTCATAATGATGGTGACTTGAAGAACACATCAGGGCTTTGTGTTTTATTTTAATTGCAGTTGCGCCAGAAGAATAAAATATTTATACTTGTGTGCTCTTCTTTCTCTTCTGGCAGCACAGAGAACATGCAAAGCTTTTCTGAGACTGTGATAAGATAAAAACTTTTCAACATATGCTTATGTATATATGATATGTGTTCAAGAACATCTTATTACAGCTGTGGGAGGTCTGTCAATGGATGACTCTGCACGAGCAGGAATATTGGGGCAGATGACCCACTGTGGTTCATTCCAGCTTTATCCATTCTGTGATTCTGTGAAGAAGGTAGAAACAAATATAGGTCACAAGCAGTTCTCAGGTTAATGGACATGTCTGCAAAGGGTACATGGACACTCATGGCCTAGCAAAAAATGGTGTTCCGGAAAGCCAAAATTTCTCCATCTTTTTCATTAAATCCAGTCACCTTGGGCAACAAGGCCATATAATTTCTTCTCTAAACAGAAAATATTTTATCCTCAACATTCTGTCTAAAGTCTCATTTTCCTGTTCCTAACATCCTCAGTATACCTGGAGACACAGATATATTTAATTGCAATTCATATTTAGTGCTATGTCTCACTGCTGGTAAAGGAGAAAGACCTTTGAATTTGGGATTTTCACCACATCATCTCCTTGATTGCAAAGGAACTGACTCTGCAGCTGGGGTAGTACTAAGAATTATTAAAGAGAGACAGCAATGCAGTGAACAGTTGTCATTTAATTGGTGTACAATTTCCTTATTCAGTTTAGAATAAAGATAAAATTAGAGAAAAAGCTCTAAAACCTTTGTATTAGCATGTCAGAACTATAAGCTTGCACCAAATCCCCTAGAGTAAATATATATGGCTGCAATGATTTCATTTGAGCCCTGATGAATTACACTAAGTAGAACTCATATTCTATTATTACAATGGTTATTGTTTTTCTTAAGACCCTCAGACGCACTGAAAAACCTTAGAACCATATGGACCTGACTGTGCTTTCATAGACATTGTTGCAAATGTGAAATATCCATCAGTTATAACAGGAATAATGGTGAAAGGAAGTGAAAATCAGTTTTGTTTTCCTACTGACAACCCTGCACATTTTCAAGAAAAAGCAAAAAGAATTTTCCTTTTCAATAACTGATTATTTGCAGACTGATGACCTTTTTTTTTCTCCCTAGGGAAATCAAAAGAAGACTATAGAAAAGGAAGAAAACCTAATTATGGATCCTGAAAAAAAAAGGCAAAGGTGTAGTTTTTGAATCCTTCAGTTGGTCATCTGAATTCCAACCTGATCTTCAGTTTCCTTTCTCTTCTGGCTGTGTGGCTTTTTCTGAGTCCTGAATTGCCACTGATGCCTAAATTAAAATTCTCACATTTCAGGGAGTGCAAGTTCTGAATCTCAGGTGAAGCTGCTACCAGTCTGTCTAAGGCTGTCTCCTGCACACAAGTGATATAAATATTCACTGTGCCTTTGATGTGACCAGGTTAAAACTCTCAGTATTCAGAAAAAGTGTCTTTCTAGTTCACTTGTGCTCATTCTTCATTGAAAACTGTTATTTATTTTCCTCTCATGAATTATATTCTTGCACCCAAAGACTGTCAAGTCTAGCAGTTTTTTACAGACACAGCAAATGCCAAGAGCCAAATGCACAAGGCTTCCCCTCAGACTCCCTCTCTATAGCTAAATATATTTGCTTAGGCCAATTTAATCTGTCCAGGGCCGTCCTCTCCAAGTTACGTTATTCCAAGGCTGACAGACTTCTTGTTGCTCTATTATTTACTGAAATACAGGATTCCTCAGCTCTGGAACTGGTTGCCATCTGTCAAGTAGTCAAATGTGTATATTTTCAGAATAATATAAATAAATCAAAAAAAATAAGGAAAAAAAATCAATCCCATTGTGGTGGGTAACTTCTGAGATGCCACAGAAAGCAGTCCGTGGACCCCAGGAATCCACCTACCACGAGCTGAAAACCACAAAGTAAGATAGAAACACCACTAACAAAGATGAATGAATTGACAAGAAAGGCATAAAAAGGCAATATGGGAAACACACCAGCCTTCAATCACTATGATTCAAGTGAGTGGTCTTTAATTCAGTGGCTTCTTCCTACCTCTGCTGAGTGCTAAGATTTTTCAGAAGACAAAACAAAACAAATCATAAGGGAATGTTGTTCAGGGGAGCTTTCCTGGAGCACCTTATTTTATGCACTGAAAATAAAAATGTTGCTGTCTGTTATCTTATTTGTTATTCTTTCAGTGAAACAATGTGTGTATACATCACCAAAATGGCCTGAGCCCTCTAAATCTTTTAGAAGTCTGCTGTGCCTGGGCTAAGTAAAATCTTGTGTTAAATGAGTTTGACAGTCCAGTCACGCGTTTTAATGGGAATGTTTCTTGGTGATATATATATCTATTTATTATCTTTCACTTTAGGCAATGGTTTCATAGTGTTTTGTTGTGGGAAAAGAGAAATGTCTCAGTGGACACCCAGTATCAGTTAGCACTGAATATCTGGTTGTATATAAGGCATATTTTGAAACGCTACATTAAATACTTTCATTCTTTCACCTGCAGCTTGGGGATTGAAAAAGCCTGACTGAGAAAATGTTTAGCCAGGATTCTATTCTTCTGATTTAATTCAAATTTTCTATTTAGAGCAGAAGTTAATATTTCTCATTATTTCCTTTTTTTTTTTTAAATACTCCAGGAAAAACATGACAGGTATAGCAAAATAAGCATCTCCTAAATTCACATTTGCATGATAATACTGAGATTGTAATGTTTATGTCTTATGACTTCATCATCCTGAGCACAAATGCTTGACAGTAGTTACCAATGCACCAAATGCCCTTTATTTGCTGAACAGAATAATAACTCATCCTTCACTTGCAATGTGGAAATTCAGGTGCCTATTCAACAACTCTGTGACTACAGTTTAACAAGGAAACTTTCGGAAACAGGAAATTCATTCATCTTCAATTTAATTGATTTTTCTCAGTTGCTGGATCTCAGCATGTCATCAAGGGTTAAAAAAGAGAGCTAAAAATGCAAATTAAATTATGCTGCCATATTTTGGCATAATGAGTATTATAAAAGAAGAGTGTTTTCCTGTGCATTGTGTGTGCCTCAAATAAGAACATGCATGGAAATAGCTACATATGATTTACAGCTAGACTAAAGTTAGAGTTAATTTCCTTAACAGATCAAATTCTGGGGAAGAAGAATGGATGATAATTCTTATATTTCATCCATTCGACTTCTATATCCCACATAATCACACAGTATTACCTAATGCAGTTTTAAATCAGAAAAGGGCCTACTGGCTTGGGGTCGTGGATTATTGATGTATATTTTGTTTTTTAAATGGCAATTTCCATGGAGTAGACAATCTGATAGAACAGGAATGAGAAAACTCTTTTTCTATCAGTATTATTTGGTGTTAAAACTGATCCTGGAAGCACTAACAAAGACTGAGATGGGAGCTTGTCAGGAATTTTCACTAGAAAGTGCTGATTCATTAAAAAAGAAGTGTTCCAAGGAAATCCACCAGTTTTCATAAGACTAAAGAGAATTGCCAAAGGTTTTGCCCCCGACCTGTCCAGGTTTCTCTTTTCTGTTGCCTGATGGTTACATTCTCAGCATGATGGTCTCAGGTCTGAGAGCTCTGGAGTTTGTTGGAGGGGTTTAGAACGTCCCTGAAATCCAGGCCAAACTGCTCTTCAGTGCTTGGCCCCATAACAGGGAACTTGGAGAGTACTTATGTATCTGATTCTGTCACATCTTAAAAGTAAGAGTTATGAATACATCTGCATCTGCTCTGATACACTGCTAGAAAAAATCTGTGAAGAGATCACAGAGAAAACAAATCAGTAACCACCAGACTGCGAAAGATTTATCCTGTCTCTGGATAACAAGTCCTCAGCTCAGTAGTTAACAGAATTTTGCCTTTGGCTTCAATTGGTTTAAAATGATCCACAGTGAACCAGAAGTCAAGGAAGAGTAAACAGAGGAATGGTTTCAACTTTTAATCAGGATACTCTTTGGGGTTTTTTTTGTCCCAGTAAGGCATCCTTCAAGATAGATGGTCCTTACTGTGAAGGAATGATGAAGGTATGAGCTCTTTAAGCTTTGCTTGTCAGTGTTCTTCTGAGATACCTGAAAACCCACATAGCAAACTTTACATTGGTAAAAAAATTTGAACATTTTCTTTGACAACCACAACTACTAGGGGTATGCACTGGAAGAAAAAAAAAGGAACAAATGCTCAAAAAGAAATAAAAAAATATCAAAAGCTGAGAAATCAGAACAAAATAACAGCTTGAGAGAGGTGCTGGTTTGTTATGCTGCCACAAAACAGATCAATTCATGCCTTGAAGTGAGCACCCATGCGTATATTCTTTTCAGCTGAGGTGTCTGCAAAACTTAAATAGATCTTCTGCCACATTCTGTTATCATAAATCTCTAGCCTTTCTCTAGCAGCTTGAATTAGAAATACTTTTCAGGTCCTAGTTTTAATTGCCTGCAGTGCTAGCAGTCATTTGACAAACACATGTTGTTCAACAGTTATGGAAGTCAGGCTGCACTTCTAACTTGTAAAAATAGGTTCCAGGACTTTCAGAAGATGAAATACATCTGTTGAAAACAGATACAAACTGCTGAAAACACTTACAAAATATGCTCTGACAACAGAAGTGATGAGAGACTTATAACCTCCCAGTGTGTTTGTGGTCTATTTTCATGTCATATGCTGCCCAGTGAGCTCACAAGGAAAGAGAACACAGTGGTCACTACCTCTTCTTGAACTGACAGTTGAAACACACACATCCTGGAATTGGGGAATGTGATACTCACTTCAGTACTATCCTAAAAACTAGAGTGATAGGAAAGGCTCCATCTTAACACTGCAAATAGTATTGCCATTTGATTTATCTAGAGAAGTGTGTCACCTGCCCCTTTAAGCAGTAAAAATCTGCCGGATTTCCTGATCCTCAGCAGCTAGACCTCTGCTAACAGCCTGACACATCTTGCCTTGGGCCTTTTACCTTGAAACTTCTGCTGCTGAACATGCCATTTTTGGTGAGTCTGGGGCATAACCTAATCACTTTCTTCAAATATTAAATAGAACAGGGTTTCAGACTTCTGTGTTACAGAGTGACATAGCTTCTCTCTGAATGCTCTCTCATTTGGTTTTTTTTTCAGCACGCTTCCTGAAAATGTGGAAACAATGCAGTTTTCAATAAGAACCACAGAAATACTGTACATGTGAGTTTGAATTTATATAACTCCTAACTATGTTTTATATTTCAATGTTTATTGAATTCTCTGTTTTCACCAGTGAGTCTTTCTGGGAGCTTCTTGGGCCTGAGTATCTGTTATGTAAACCACAAGTATTCCCCAGGGGATCAGGTCTCCCAGCCTGCTCTGCTTTGCAGTTAAAGGCAAAGCAGAGCATCCTGATGTGGCAGCATCTCGATATGCATAGAGCCTTTAGCCTTTCTGAGATTATTTGGTGAGTAAGGCAGAATTATACTTCCCTTGTTTTTCAAACGGTTTCAAGCACATAATAGTAACTATTACAATTTTACTGATGTCCAAGAGGTAGTCTTCCTAGGTAGGTATTTTTGAGATACATCCCCTGAGTTAAGTTTCTGCATCTCAGTGTCATAATTCTGCAACAGCAAAAGCAGAGTTTGGTTTTGTGTTGAAGGCACAAGAAAGACATGTTTCATATACATTATGATGCTCATGCTATGGCAAAATACCAGAGAGAAAGTACTTCAAATATCTCTGCTAGATATGAATGAAGCCTTACTGTATCAAACAGCCTAGGTAACCAAATTCATTGTCAGGATTAGCCAATACTGCTGAAGATTTGGATATTATAAATGCAAATTTCTAAGGGGACAGCACTACTATTTTGATAAAAGTACATAATTTTTAGAAGGTTTCTGCCAGTGTTATGCTGGGATCAGTGAAAGATGATTTTATGGGAATTTCCTAGTTTTGTTCTATTCAGAAGGGGAGAAAAGTGCTTGCCCTGCAAGGCTGTCTATGTTATCTCTTAATCTTTGATCTTTCATGTCTTTAAAGTGTATGTAGTTTCTGTGAGTCAATGCTGCCATCGAGATCTCTCTGTACATTTTATGTGAATCATAATCTTCTGCTTAAGATAATATTCTGCTGCTCTTTAGATCCACAGAAAGTTTTGGCTTCTGCAAAGATTTTCCCTAGAGTGTTTTCTTATAATTTTGAAATAGTACAATACTCAGTGCTGACATAAATGCTTACATCATGAGAAGGGTAAGTTATAGCTTTAAATCTCACACTTTCTCTGTGTTTCTCTGCATACACACAGACACAAAAAAGATTAAGACACTTCAAATATAAAAAAGAAATGTTAGTCTCTCTGCTGAAATACAGAATGCCATTACAGAAGAATAATGGCTTTTTTTTTTCCCTTATACCAGTTTACTTCATAATCTGATGAATTCCTCTTTACTGCAACTGTGGTCCTCTGAGCAACTATATTTTACAATATTTGAAACACCACCTTGAGGAAGTAGTAATGGCATTTATAACAAAAAAATATAAAAGAGAAAACTCTTTCAGAGTACAAACAAAGCTCTGAGGAATAATGACTGCTCCTCTCAGAAGTGTAAAAATGTCATGAGTTACAGCTGTTGTAAATTGAGGTACAGGCGAGGTGGGTTTGATCCTGTAACAAAGGTGAAAAGGAATTGATTGAAACTGACATGAAAGAAATTCCTTAACAGTTTGGTTGGGATTCATGTTATCCAAGAAATTTGTGACAATATCATTGAAAAACCACTGAGTTTGTTGTTATAATTTCTAACAGAAAAATAAGAATGAAAATTGAGAGATCTATTAGAGGATAACAGTGATAACAAAACACTTTGAGTGACATCCTACAATTGATGTTGACACTGAAATTAATGCTTCAGACAAGGTATGCTTCTCAAAGTGAAAATTTATGTCTTCTTAGATGCAGGTGTATTGAAAGAAAATCAGGGAAATCTGTCCACAAGCAATAAAAATTTAAACACTTAAAAACTCTGTACAGTGTTTTTTTGATAATGTTTTTGTCTCCCATATATTTGTTTAAATTTAATCCAGAATATACTTAGACTTCTAAAGACAAAACATTTAAGAATGTGATTATAGCTCTTACTGAATGAGTAGTCTTATACATTTAAATTTATATTCATGCTTAAATGCTTTGCTGGCTTCAATCCACAAGGCAAGTTAATGTGGTCAGGAAACCAATCCATTCAAACTATTGAACTTGTTGATTTTTCTTTTATGCAGAAAAACACTGGCAGCTGATACAGGATTCAGTCCACTGTCTCAATGCTGCAGACAATACTAAAGGAAGCACACATTTTCAAAAATTTGCTTGACATTGTAAAAGTTCACCTAGACAAACTGGAACCCAATTAGACATGTGGGAATGGACAGCTACATGAAGAAATGGACCAAACTGGATGTTTCTGAAAAGAGCAAGCTTGATGCATAGAATCTAAAAATACCATATTTCATGATGGTACTACAAGTGAGAAGAAACATACTCACGAAGCACTTTTTGATGCAAACTCAAATACATAAAAACTCAGAAAGGACCGTCTAATTTTGGTAAAAAAATGGTTAAAGAGTTACATTTTTAAAATAAGTCCAATCTAAACTGAAAAAAGGAACAATAAATGAAATGATCACTTACATTAAAGCTGGTAACATATTTCAGCAGAATTCAAATAATAACAACAGGCTCCCAACATTACAAAAATCAATATAGGATTCTAATTACAAAATGTCAACACAGCTTTGTGAGGTTCTGTTGCCTTGCAAGTTTCCTCCAGACTGAAGCTCTGGGCTTTGGGCTCTCAGCCACTCCTTCTCATTGAGGATGCCATTTTTTGGGTCCTACTTTCCGTATCATTGTAAACATTGTAAACAAGTAAAGTGAACAACACCGGCCCCAGTTTTGATTTCTGAAATATATCTCTAGTCACCAGCCACAAGAGGGATATCGCCCTCTTTGTACTTGGAGGTCTGGCCAAATTTGTAGCCCACCCAGCACTTTGTGCAGCCCAAGATTACTGCTTCCTGCTTAGGAGGCTCTTGTTGATGTCAAAAACGTTATGATGTTTGAGCAGTATGACATGCACAGCTCTCTCCATGCCCACAGGGACAGCCATTTCACTGTAGAAGGCAACAGTGCTGAGCTGACCAACCATAATTTACCTTTGGTAAACCCACCCTGATGATTCCTGATTGCCTTTTTGTCCTCTATGCCTTTGTGGGGCTTCAGGTAAGGCCAATGAGCCTGTAGTATCCTGGATTCTCATTTTTTCTTAAAAATGGTCATAATTGCTACCTTTTTCCAATCATCAGAGACCTCCCCCACAGCCATTTCTTTCAGACATTGTAGGCAGCGTACCAGTCCCCTCTTTTAACACTCTTGGTTAGAACCCACTTTGTCCCATGGATTTGAATGCATCCAACTTCCTTACACATTTACTAAGGATGTTGCCCTCCACTATTGATTGCCCCTTTGTTTACCTGACTGGGCTGGTATATGAGATGTTTGGGAGCAGGCTTTGGCTGCAACCATTTCTGTATCAGCCACTATGAGTCTGGGTTTTTCCTGTTTGTCAATGCAATATTTTGGTCTGAGCAGTCCTGTGAAATCTTTTCCAGTTTTTTAATATATGCCTATTTTTACCTTAATATGAGCACTGCCATTTCTGATGTCCAAGGTGCTGGAACAATGTTTTTACATCCTCCCTTTTTGCTCATCCTCATTTCCATTTCTTGTATGATTCTTTTTTGGATATTTTTTTATGATGGGGCTCTGTGGTCAGACAAGTGGATTTTCACTGAGATTCCCAGTATTTCTATCCAGCAGAATAGTTTTTTGCTGAGCTTTCAGTAAGTTTCTTTATGAAATCATCTCAAATGGCCAAGGCACCTATTTCCTTCATTCCAGGGAATTCCACTTAGAAATTCTCTAGAAAATTCAGTTTGCCAGTTCAGACTTCTAATTCTGCAATTCTTATTCACAGACATGCTCTGGATCCTGAAGTTAATAATTTCATGGTCACTGCAACCCAAACAGTGATCTGTAGCCACATATGCTGTCACTTTTTCCTTGTATGCAAATAATAGGTCAAATACAGCCTTAATCCTGTTGGCTCTGATGGCATTTGTGCAAGGATATTCATAGAGCAATAGAATCAGCTGGGTTGGAAAAGACCTTTCGGCTCATTGAGTCCAGCCGTGGATGCCCCTGACCTTGAACTCGACCTTCCAGAGTCCAATAACAGTTTTAGGTGAGAACAAGTCAAGCCATTTGCAGAAAGACTCAGCTTGCACAAGTGCTCTGACTCAGCGTGGGGCTATTTGGCACCCCTGACAAGACTAGCTACTCAGGTTAGCTCAGACCTGGAAACAAAAGATTCCTACCTACCACTGATGTCATTCCTGGTCACCACATTACTTGCACGTCAGCTCTCATGTCAGCAGTCATGTGAAGCTGTTGAACTCTGGAATATTTAATGTGATTGTATCAGAGAAACATTTAGTTTTTCCATTGACCAGATATGATTGCTGTGAACAGGAGGACAGGGAGATACCAGAAGCCTTGGTGTGGTACATAGTCCTTCTCTATCTGGCTGACACTACGTAAAAGAAAAGCCTAACCTTTTATTTTTAATTGTATTCAGCATAGCAGGGTGGTCCACCCCCCGCTCAAAACATACATAGACTTTACAATTCAAAGTCATACGCATTCATCCAGAACAATCTGTATTCCCAATGCCAGGAGCTCCCAGCCCCATCCAGCTCAGCACCCACTGGGGGAGGCAGAACCAGACAGTTAATGGGAAGCTACAAAAAATCACAGAAATTAAACAATCAGCATCTCACAAGTGGTCTCAACCCAAAAGAAATGAAACTCTCAATTATGTGCAGATAGAAAAGCTCTGCAACCTCTGTGTCTGGTCAAATGAAGTCACAACCCAAATTTGACTGGCCAACCACAACTGAATAATTAATCGAGAAAGAAAAGAAGTGAGAACAGAGCTGAATTATTCTATTTAATGAACTTGCTCAAGTCCAGAGCAAATACCCTCTAGAAACTGATATCCTCTAGAAACTTCTTGGACAAAAAGTTTCAAATCTTTTCTCTTTACATTTAGTTGGGCTTGGCCTTTTGGAGTTATACCTTTCATGACAGTTGTGATGTATTAGTATGATAAACATCTAAAGCAGCAAATTCTGATTGTAATGGTTTTCTCCCTCTTAGTTTGAAAAAGTAATTCAGTTTTGGCATATCTGTGGGCAACAACAAAATCTTGGGAATCAGTGTGCTTGCTGATATTTCAAAATTCCTGCTGTCTCTGTTTACAGACTTACTATTATGTATTGTTAAGCTTCAGTGAGATATTCAGACTGCATTCAATATGAGTAAAGATTTAGAATGATGTGGAAAGAATTAATCATAAAAACCCACACAGATAAAATAATGTGCTCTGGGAAACCTTGAGGAAGGAATTAATACAGTTTCTTGTAGCTTTGTGTTACCTTTTGTGATTTCCATTTTCTTAATCGCACTCTTAGAAGTGGTGTGGAAAAAACCATGTTGATACTCAGGAATGGTTTGTGATCCTTGCATCATGGATAACAGTGTGTTTTAGGAGGGATCTGAATAAAATGATTCTGCTGTGAAAATGTACACAAGATTGGTAAGAGAAAAACTCAAGCAAGGAAGTAAAAGAAGGAAATGAATGAGCTAAGGCTATTAACACAGCTGAGGTGAGGAAGACCTTTAAGACATGTTATTGAGATGGGGTTTTTGGGTGCCAAACCAAACAAGTGCCAGGAGCATGTCATGCAGGTCAGGTCTGGTGTTTTACTTATTTTAACGAACTCTGTCTTCAAGCTAATCAACGCTGTCAGAGGACTCTCCTCCTGTGGCCATAATTCTTGAGGGCCTCTGAAGCACCCTGAGTTAGACTCTGTGCCACTGATTATGACCTTCTGGGATCTGCCACTCACACAGTTCTCAATCCACCCCACTGTCCACTAATCTAACCCACACTTCCTGAGTTTACCCACGAGGATGTTGCGAGACAGTGCTGAAAGCCTTGCTGAAGCTGAAGTAGACAACTTCCACTGCTGTCTCCTCATCTATCCAGGTAGTGATCTCATTGTGGAAGGCAATCATGTTGGTCAAGTAGGATTTGCCTTTAGTGAATCCGTGCTGACTACTCCTGATCACCTTTTTGTCATCCCTGTGGACAGATGTGGCTTCCAGAATAAGGCAGTCCATCACATCCCCAGGGACTGAGGTGCAGCTGATGGGTCAGTAGTTCCCTGGGTCCTCCTTCTTGCCTTTTGTTGAAGACTGGAGTGACATTTGCTTCCTTTCAGTCCTCAGGCACCTCTCCTGATCTCCACAGCCTTTCAAATATGATTATGAGGACCCTCTCTATGGTGTTCACCAGCTCTCTCAGCACCCATGGATGCATCACTCTGTTTCAAAAGTTTCAAAATGCCTAAGCTGATATTGTCTAAAAATGTTACTTTGTACCTTTTCACTTTGGACTTTGTTATGGCAATGTTTATGTCATGGTAATTAAGCATCTCTGAGTATTTTTTTGTGAAATTCAGGACAATAATTAAAAGCCTTGTCAACCAAATTTCTTTTGATGAGCTTGCACTGAACTATTACAGGGCTTCACAGCAGTGTTTGAATTGTAATTGTAAATTGACATGGAGAGAGACTTTTCCAGTACTGGGATCTCATGGTATGCCACTTCTTCTTTCCATTAGGTGTCATTCTGACCTTATCCAAGAAGAGAAGGTGTGTGACTTTGGATTGAAAGAGTCCCAGCTATTTTCTATGAATCCTCTTCTGAAATGACGAAAGCCATTTTCTGTCAACTCTGCCCTTTCTTCGATGAACACAGCCCTCTAGATACCAGCATAAGCAGATGGCACAGGTAGAGTAAATTCTACAGAGTTCTTGTGTAAATGGTGTGCAGCTTGCAGGGCTTGTCAGGTTTCTCTTTTTGTTTTTTTTTCACTTTTAAAGGTCATTTTTACATGTCAAAAAATTTATGATGCCGTTGGAGAAGGCTCATCTGTGTGTACCTGCTTAGGAAGAAGATGGTGCAACTCGTAATTAAGGCAAGAGAAATACTGTATTGCTCTCCACCAGAGTTTAATTCAGAAACAGGGCAGATGTGTCCACCATTGTGAGCACTTTTTATTATTTAAATTGTGATTTTTGACCCTTAGATTGGAAAGCAAGAACAATGTTCACTCAAAACAGTTCCTCAGGGACTTGCAATTTCTCCCAGGCAACTTTCCTGCACCCTGTGCAGTCATTAACCCACATCATGTAGTACAAAGCACTACAGAGTGTAGAGAAGTGGTAGTACCTTCAGGCAGGAAAACCTGAGTCAACTGTAAGGCTTTTCTGTCTGTAGAAATTATGGCCTTTCTATTGGCAAAAGCTCTACTATTTTGTTATTGCTTTGCCAGCTTATACCTGTTAAATATTTATCTCTAACAGAGAATTCCAGTGCTGTCAAGCATTTCTCAGTTGTCGCATTCTACATTTGCCACTTCTCTGAATAAATGAAAATAGCTAAACCAAATAAATGTTATCTGTCAACAGAAGCATGAGAAAAGAGAAATACCAACACACCTCAATCTTTGATAGCTCTTCTTTTCTCAGGAAACTAAAATAGTTTGTGGTTCTCTTGCCTCATTTCAGTCTCAGTCTTGAACAGTCTGACAAAGTAAGAACAGCATAATGTCAAACCAAATGAGAAGGGATAGAAGGTATTTATTTGTATGTAGGGGCCAAGAATTGTAGCAAGTCACTGTTATTTATCTTTATGAGGTTCATGTGAGATTATTTCCAATCTCTGTTGTATTTTCTACCCTTCTTAATGCACATGAAAATGCAAGCAATAAAAAACCACAAACAAACAAAACGAGTGGAGGTGAGGAGGAAAGGATGGAAAATGGCACTATTCCTCTTTTTGACTTGAGTAAAACTAAACTGATGTTATAGTTAACCAAAGAGGTCACGTTCTGTGGCCGAAGCCAGGGAAGGATTACTCAAAGTGAAAATCACCAATAACAATTTCCTCCAAATCACAGCTAGCCATTCTACCAAACGGCATCCTGGAAGGCACCAAAACCTCCGTGAGCTCAACACCTAACTAGCAATTACTTTCATACTTCTCCCCTCATTTACTCTTGTAAAGGACTCATTAAGCTGAGGAATGACAATGTTTCTGTACTGAGCCTTTTTGATTACTTTCCTTCCCAACCTGAATTTGTTCCTCATGACCTTTAGAGCTATCAATTTAGAATTTTCCCTTTAGTCATTTGGGCTTGTGCTTGATTGAAGCATCCTTCTAGGCGTGAACGTGCTAATGCAGTGACCTGGTCTGGCCCCTTCACTGGTAGACTCCATTTCAGAAATCTGACACTGTACAAGTGTCTAATCCAAAATCCAGAATTCTTCTTATTCTATGGGATATTTATTATCTTAGTGTGTGAAGTAGGAGGTTTAATAAGGTGCTTTCTTCCCTTTATATTATAGCCTTTTTTTCCCCTCCATGAACTATTTGAAGAAAGTGTAGATCTTCAAATGAGTGTAACAGGGAGAAAATGTAAAAAGGTTCTCAAGCTTCGATATGAAAACCTAAGCTTGTTGATTTGAAGGCAAAATGTCACTGCCTTGTTAATTAAAACTCCTGGGAGAAATCTATCTTTTTTTAATCTGGATGTGTCTGTGAGTGATTGAGCTCATGAATATTTTCTTTGCATCTCTTTTCCTTTCCTCACTCTAAAGAAAATTGATATATTGCTATGTTACAAACCTGTTTCATATTTCAAAAAGGTAAATGGATTTCATTCACTTTCCCCCTGGGCACTGCCTTTGGTCTTTTTTTTTGGTTTGTTTCGGCTTGGATTTTCTACTTCTCTCTTTATACAACATTGTAATCCTTCTCATTCTTTAGCAAATAAATGAACCTGTGTCAAAACTAAAATGTGAAAATGAATTAGTGATGTCACTACTCAGTGATAATGTTAACCTAACAGTTTATGATCATATTGATCAATGGCGGATGCTTAAAATCTATATGTAATTTTTTATTTCATTAAATATTTTTCAGGGTAATTTTTTTGTCTACAAGAAAGTTACTTTTACCACTTTTATATTTCATCAGCATGAAAAATATTCTTCCCTTTTTTGGTTTTGAATTTGTTATTATGCTGATGCGGCCTTACCAAAAGGATTGAGTTCTTTGAGTTGGTAAATATATTACAGCATTTTAAGAATGTTCTGCAAGTCTAAATTTGATAGTTTGCCTAATATTTAGAAATGCCATGGGATCTAATTCTATTTGAGACCTGAACAGTAGACAGATCAATAAATATACAGTCACAGATCTTTGATATTTCATTGTATCTGGTACCACAATAAATTACACAACACCATAAACCCAACTTTAAATATAATGCACAAATTCAATGAAAGGCAGGTTGAATTTAAGGAAAACAAAACAGCTCACAATCTCAGGCAGAAGGTTAATGTAATATTCAGAAAGAAACAGTTTTAGCTTCTGTAGCCCACATGCACCTATAAACAGGTACAAATGCAACTGTGCTTATTTGTTACATCTCTGGAAAAATGGCTGTCTGAGAATAGAGCCCCAGAAAATTGTTATGGAATGGTAATTTTAGCTCCAAGGAACATGTTCCCTAATTCTCCATGCCCTCAGGCTGGTTGGGTAGCCTGTGCCTCCTGACTGCTAAATTCTGGCTTGTAGTGGCAGTTTTTTTTTTTTTTCTTCACACAAATTACCGCCCCTATCATTTTCTCTCAAGCTGAAATCACAAGCTAACTCTACATGGTTGTTTCATGCTCCATTTTGTTCCCTTTTAAAGCAGCTGATTGAATTCCATGCTTCACAGTGCTCAGTAGAACATCTTAATTAAAGGAAAGACAGGTTCAAGGAATACCAATGCCACTCAGTGGAACATCTTCCCACCCACCCCAGTATTCTGAAATTGGTGCAAAAATCCAGATTCATCACAGTCAAGAGCTTTTTTTTTTGTTTACCAGCCCGAGGTGAATGTGGAATTTTATTTAGTGCTGTCTCCTGTTGCCAATTTTATCCCTTTTTAACTAGGCACCATTTATTCTGAAAAGGAGTCCTTCCACAGCACAAATCACAGCTGAACCTGTATAGCATGATCAGCACCTACTCTCTTGTATTGCTTTCCAAAACGTCCTAGTCCTAGTGACTGGCTGATAGAAGAGATACTATGTTCTAGCACATGGGTGGTCTTCTGCAACAAATGCTGCTCCCTAGGATGAACATATTCCAGTGCCCACCTGAATCAAAACATGGCTCTAGGACACTAAGAAGTTCAGTTATGGACTTGACAAGGCAACATTGTTGATGTACTGATGGTTTTTTCCCATCACTGTATGCATTTTCATAGAATCACTGAGTGGTTTGGATTGGGAAAAACTTTAAAGATCATCTAGTTCCAAACCCTTTGCCATGGACAGGGACACCATCCATCAGACCAGGTTCCTCAAAGCCCAATCCAACTTGGCCTTGAACACTTCCAGTGGTTGGTTATTGACAACTTTCTCTGGGCAACCTGTTCCAGTATTATATCACCCTCTGAGAAAAGTTCTTTTTGCTAAGATCTAATCTAAATCTCTCCTTTTTCAGATTAATGTCAATTTCTCCTTTTTCTATCACTATCTGTCCTTGTAAACAGGCGTGCTCCAGCTTCTTGTGCGTACTTATCATTCCCATTTTGTACTAATGATTCCTTCCACTAGAGTGCAGAAAGAGTCCTGGGAGAAAATACCTGAACCTACATCAGCCTCCTTCTCTGCTCTTTTCATTCAGACCCACAGATTTTGGGGGATGAGCTAACTTTCTCTTAAAAATCTCCCAGCAGCCAGGGTAATCAAAACTAGTGGGCATGACATATGAGGAAGGGTAATGCAGATCTCATGTGAAAGCACAAAGGAGGCAATACTGATGTGTCCAAACCAGTAGTAGCCAACTCAAGGACAGCAGTTTGATGAAAGCATGGAAATGTGCTTTTCGGGAAAATAGCCTTCTTTAACAAACCTGTCACTGTAGTTATTTTTTGACAAAAATACAAGTTCAGTTCTCAAAATGAGTGTGTTTTCATAATAGATTTCTTGAAAGGAGAAAAGTATTATTCAAACTTATTTTCAGAATGAAAGGTAAGAAATTATCATATGATGTGTAAAAATAGTAGTTAGGGCAATGGGGTTTATTTTACTCGACTTTTTTCTTTCTACAAAACTATTCAGTCTTTCCCTCACTCAGCAATATAATTATATGTATTATATGTATAGTACTTTGCCTTTTAGAAGAAATTTTCTAATCCATTTGTAGAAACTCATCCAAAAATACTCTAGCATTATGTGTGCATTTCTCATTGGGCCAGAAGAGCATCATCAGTTTCAGACAGTCATTGTTCATTCCTTAAACACCTCACTAATGAGATTTTTACCTCAGGTTTCTAACCTGGCTTTGTTTTTGCTGGTATTTTATTCACTGAAGCGTTGCTCCTGTCAAACAGGCAAGTATTCCTGATAAATGTGCTTCCAACGCACTAGAGCTGAACACAACTGTCTTGCACTACATATGCTCTCTCTGTTTCTTGAT
This sequence comes from Notiomystis cincta, assembly GCA_013398075.1. NCBI lineage: Eukaryota > Metazoa > Chordata > Aves > Passeriformes > Notiomystidae > Notiomystis > Notiomystis cincta. Next base: position 33,834 of record VZRX01000847.1, read on the forward strand.
GCGTGAGACCTGGAGGTGAAATATCTTTCACGCAGTTCAGCCATGCAAACATTGGCAGTCTGCTAACAAGGAAGATTTCTCCTGGTACATTTTAATGCAGGCTATCAGTGTCTTCCCACAACCCCACTTCCCTTCTCCTAGATACAGCACTGCTTGCCAGGAAGCGTCCTTTGAACACAAAGTGAATGTACTTATGAGAGTTCTCCCACTTTCCTCTCTTCCCTGTGTCAGACTGAAAAATGAACAAGCTGGAGGTTTTGGTCTGCTCTGCCTGGTTGTCTGTTCTGGACTTAGATATTGCAAATTCTGAGCAAATGAAAAATGAAAGGATCTGAGGAAAAGAGTACATAGCTTTAGGTTCCTGCAACACCAAAAGAAAGTAAAATGGAGTCAGCAGAGATTAGAATTAAAAGAACTGTGTCTGAATTTCAACATGAAATATGCATATGGCATATAGGCAACCTTATCCAACATGCAAAACTTCCCCACAGAAGTGCTGCAGTTGATAAAGTAAGGAGATCACCACTGCTGGCTGTTTCACCTAGTTAGTATGGCCTTGAAGGGCGCCTAAGGATTTTTGTTAAGCTATTGTCAACATCTCTGTCAAAACAAGATGAAAACAAACAAACAAACAACAAAAAAAAAGCGGGATTCTATTCACATATAAAGGTGAAGAATAAGTTTTATATGAGCAAAGAGAGTCTGCTAAGACCATATGTAGAAATTCCTCTCAACCTAGAGGTTATCTTACAGGAACTTGCAACGTTAACTTAGGATGTAAATGTACCTTGGTTGATGGCACTATCTCTTCAACCCCAGTCCAAAGCAAAGCATTGCTATCACAGGTAAGTATTTCTAGAAGAACATCAGAACACTGTTTAGCATCTCAGAAGCTTCAGTACATTATAAGCCTGGTTTCTCTCAGTGATTTGACTTCCCAGCACACAGAGTGAGGTGAGACTGTAGGGTGCTTGAAGGACATGATAGTGCTATGCAGCTACACACTGCTTTGAACGATATGAAAATGAACTAGTGAAATATCACTGCAAGAAGAAACTGGATGGTGAAAATACTCTCACAATAGTCAAGCATCTTTCTTTAGCAGCAGCTGTCTCAAAGTGGCTGAGTTCAAAGTGCATGCTTGTAATTTCAGTTTTCTGAAAGACACTGCAGTCTTGTCACCTGTTGAAATGCCACTTATAGGCATCCATGACTGACAGAAATCCACAGAAACACAGTCTGGAAGAATTGTGTATTTTATTGAGTTTCCAAGCTGTTACCTTAACAGAGACGGACTGTGTATTACAAGCATGCTTCAGAACTGAAAAACAACAAAATGCCAGTGCTGGGGTTTCAATTTCAATTTCAACAGCTTTGTCAGTGCTATGTCAGTGGAAAACACAATATCTACTCAAAAAGTCCTAGCAACTATCTAAGTGTAGCCTGATATTAAAAAGAGATTGAGAAGGCTAATAGCCCTCAGTTGCCTTATTTTGCTGTGCCCTGCTGGAAGCCAGCACAGCAGGGAGTAGCAACAGTGTGAGAGGCCAGAACTAGCTGTTCTGGTCAAAAAGCCTGCTTTGGCTCTGATAATACAGTGGAATAATAATCATAATTGAATAAATGATAATACAGTCGTGCCATCTCGGTCATGGTCAGGTCTCCTGATCGCTCTACATTGAGTTGGCACAGTTATATTATGAGGAATTGAACTACCCACAATGCAGAGGTCCTTGAATTACTGGTGTATACACAACAGGGAGCCTCAGCTCAAGTAAAGTTTTCCATTGGGGCAGTTTTTATTGGGGAACTCTGGTCTTTGTCATCACCATCACTACCATCATCACACACATACATGTACATGCATTCCCTCATTTTCAGCTGTGGGGACAGGAGTGCTCTGTTCAGCCAAACCAAATTCCAGGGGCAGATATGGAGAAGAATATTATGAACCTTTTTGGTCAGTCAGCCTGTAGTGGGTAGAAGGTCAAGATGGGTTAACATTCTTTTGGAAATGATGCAAAGTTGGTTTTTTGATCATTATGACATCTAAAATCTGGAAAAATTCAATAACTCCATGTTCAAGTCAGCTTTGTACCTGTGTCCTATTCTTAGGGTTTCACGAAGTAAAGCGGAGAATTGTTTTTGCTCGCAGCTGCTTCTTTAAATCTCCAAGAAATGGCATCCAGCAAATATTAGGTTCACAAAAAATTAGTCTAGGGCTACTTTGATATTCCTTTTTTCCTAGAAGCATTGCCAGGGAATTAAGTTTAGAAGTACTGTTTCAGCCTTGTGCTAGACCTCTGCAGAGGGGGCACATTGCTATTATTATTTTGTTTGAGCCTCATTTTGTAGAGCAGTGTGGTGTTGTGCTCTTTGCTATTATAAGCACCCAAAAAAAGCAAATTCCTACCCAAAGAATGTAAACTTATTATAGGTGCAGTGCAAAGCTCAGACAAATCCAATGCATCTCATCTTATACTTTTTCCCAAAGGTTTTTTGAAAATTAATTAACTTGCACTGCAAAAATCAATTCTTTGTTTTAATAATTGCTTTCTTTGTACCTTATTCCAGAGAGCCCATTTTTTAGCTGCAAAACTGAACAAAAACAATTGAAAACAGCTGTTACAGTAAGAAAAAAAATGGCTGAAATAATGATTTTCATACTGAGAATCATATTGAAGTCATATATGACTTCATAGTCATGAGTCCATCAAAAAAAGTGAAAAGAGTGGAACTCTGAGGAACATCTATGAAGAGGGCTGGAATTTCCATAGACTATGTGCATCTACTCTAGGTAAATTTCCTAAAAATGTTTTTTGATACTTCTGTAGTATTTAATAAAAATAATATTGTTGGATGACTGTGCTAACTTTAGAGCATCACACTTTTGCTGGTGTGATGAAGAAATCAAAAGTAAAACATCTTTACCAAAGCTAGTTACCACAACAATGAACTTGAGTGTATCGTTCACATCCTTCAGTTCTAAAAAATAATCAAAGTTAATTTACTGTACAAAACCAATGAGAAATCTTTTGTTATCTCTTGTTGCTTGTCTTGCTGCAAGAACAAAGTTCATGCCCTTGCTATAGAATTGTTTCTAAATAATCAACAGAAGGAGGTATATGAAGATTTGAGGAGCTTTTATCATGTGAATGTTACAAATGACAACATGTCCAGTATTTTTTTTTTCTTGCAGCATTTAACCCCAAAATGACAGAATTTTATCACATAGTCCCTAAATTATGACATGATCTCTTAATTATGTCATTAGCAGTGGAAGCATACCCTAAAACACAGCAGTGGGACAGACCTCAAATTAGTCACAGTATGTCAAGTGCAGTTACTACACAAAGAAAAAGAGGAGAAGAGAATATCCTAGAAAATAGTTTCATTGTAAAGATATGTACTGGAAAAGGAATGTCCTACACGGTTAAATGAGTCACAATCCCATGGCAATAGGGTAGCTTGCTCCTTGACTTTATTTCTAATCAGCCCACTCTATTCCTAGGCAACATGCTCTCTCTTGAGAGCTATAAATATGAAGGATAAAAAAGGATCTTTTGCAGAGCTGCTTTGCCTTCAAGGTTTGCTTTTGATTAATGACATAATTGCATTCCTTCAAAGGATGCTATGTAAATAAGATTTGCCTTCTGACATGATGGAGTGAGGAAGGATTTAAATAATTTCAAATACCCTTGTCATTGTTGACTTTTTACTACTTTGACTTTGTGGAAAAATGTCTGGTTGAAATCTTAGGAAGCACCTGAAGTGATCAATAGCAGTCAGAGACCTTGAAAAGTAATGAAGAAACCAACAAAATATCTAGCTTTGAAATTCCTAGAAAATTGGTTGGACATACTCATGGGAATGGAGTCATTAAGAAGACATTAAGAAGACACAGTCTTTCATCAGTCAGTCGGTCATTATATTCCCATGGAAGTTTAAGGTGTTATTTGCTCTAGTACATATGTAGTTGAATACTTGAGGTTAGCTCTGCAGACTTTCAAATCAACACCTGTTTATCATGCAGTAAATGGTGATGAGTGAAAAATGCTTTTGATGCCATTGTATTATTGAAAATTAGGGTATAAATTTATCTGAATGTTTTACTATATGGAACAACCTTCTTATGCATATTTTCCAAATATAATTTTTTCTCAGTGGAACAGAAAGAAAAAGTGTTTCATACATTGTCAATACAAATTTTCATTTTTAAAAAAGTTTGGAATAAATTTAAATTTGTTTGGTTTGAAAATTTTAATTCCACACCTCTTAGAAATTTTTTTACTTTCAGCTTATCCCTTCTTTATCTCACTTCACATTAGTGGAAAATAGAAAGTGAGAAGCCAAATTTTCTTACTAATGTAAAAATAAAATTTTATTTCATGAGGAAAAACATTTTGTTCCAAGATTTTGGATTATTCTATTGGTTGGTAGCAAAGCTGGGTTTGATCTCTTGTTCAAGCTTTCTATCAGTGACTTTAATTCATGCATTTCTGTTGAATATATCCAAGTCACTTTGTAGTCCAAAAGATAAGGTTGTTGCACTGACAATTTGCAATCTCATGCAGAAGTTGCTTAAAATCATGAGAAATTTGCTATTTATGGTAGCTGGGTTGTGACTGGCATGGGAAGCTTCCTATAAACCTCTCCCTTCCTTCATTGATAGCAAACAGTATTGCAGTTGTAACAGAGAGGTTTGCTGTTAATCCAGATACTTCAATTTTTGGAAGTATTGTTAAAATCATCAACTTTCTAGTTGTTAGATGAAAAAAAATCACAGATAACATGAAGGGGCTCAATTTCCTCACGGATTTTGTATTAGTGAGGTGTACATTACAAACATTTCTAGATTTCTGGCATTGGACTTGCTATTATATAAGAGGGGAAAACAGATGGTTTTTTATCTGTAACACGGGTAAAACCCCATTGAAATGTGCCGGTTTAGACACAAATCGAGGAGGAAACAACCCGGAAGGGAGTCTCTCTCCTCTCTCCTCTCTCCTGCCAGCCAAGCAAGCAGGTCCCGGCAGCACCCACCCCTCACGGGTTCAGGAGAAAGAATTTCTCACACGAGAGTGAAAAAACCCCTGTTTATTCAACNGATCATCCCAGGACACTCCACCCCTTATTCCATATCGCCTATTTGATGACTAAACTGATACACTAACTCTAAACATACACATATATATACATGCATACATATCTACATACATATATACATACATACATATATACATATATACATATATGCAAACAGTGGCAGTGACATTCAGTAAGTAATGATACATATATACATATATACACATATGCAAATAGTGGCAGTGACATTCAGCAAGTAATGATATATAGGCATTCCACCATTACATATGGTTTTCACCCAGACTCAAATCTCCCTGGGGTACACAATGTGTTACTCCATCTCTTTGCATTACCCACCATGTGCAACCTGGTCCCTGAGCGAAAACAACCCCACGGATGGGTTTGTCTTCACTTGAGGCAGAATTAATCTAGTCTAACTCCAAAAGCTCTGACTGAAAACAGCTTGGTTCTCAATACTGTTGGCCTGCTACTGGATTAATATGAAATACTACTTTTCCCCACAGTGTGAGATAAACCAAGAGACTAAAAGTGAATGAGCTGTATATTCTTCAGATCAGGTTAAGCATAGTAGTGACTGTTTTCTCAGTGCTGTGTTTCCACATATATCTCTAAAATCTCAGATGTTCAGGAGCAAACACAAATGAGAAAATCCAGGAATTAAATTCTGGGAGCCTGGCCTCCCTCAGCATATATTGACAGGACAGGACTTTTTGCTGCTTTTTATGTCTGAGTGAACATTGATTTTGATGCTTTACCTCCCGGTGGGCTCCTCTAGGCCACTGAGCAGAAGCCCTTGCTTTTACCAGCAGGACTCCGTCCCCTAGTAACTGTGCTAATGAGGAATGGCAGAAGAAGGAGCACAGCTTAGAGGAAGATGCTGCTATGGGGAGAAACATCCTGTGTTCAATTTTTAAGGATAAATGTTGTCTCTTCCTTTACGATTTTCTTTGCTTATTTGCTTTCCAGAGCTCAGGCCAAAGGCTGCAAGGCAGATTTTATGTGGTTTTAGTGCAACTAATTAAGTTAGGTTTGTGTTGGCCTCACTGCAGCTCCTCACTCTGTCTCAAGCTGGACTGATAAGCTTGGGGGTAGTCTGCATGGGAAACAACAAAAGGCATTGGAAGCCAAGGTGATGTCATCAACATTTGGGTTTTCTGAATTTCAACCCTCAGAGGGGCAAACCACAAAAAATCCCAAAAAACATATTTCCTAAGCTTGTGCTTCCTTTGTGGCAGGTGCACACAGGACTGCACTTTTTTATTTGCAAAAGTTAACCCCCTTAATTACTTTTGAGACATTTACTATCGGCCTATTTTTGGAGTGATACCATTGAGAGTTACAGCTTCTGGTAGATTGGAGGCATCAGAGGGAGGTCACAGAGAAGTATGGAGAGGGAAGGCCATGGAGTAGGAGAAACCACAAATTATTTTTATGGGAAAATTCCATGCACATGGGTAGCAGGCTACAACCTCACAGTCTGAGAAAAGGCAACATCCTAGCTCCCAAAAATGACCATCCCAGTTGGCTTGGTGTAGTGACTAAAATGTGAAGGAATCTTAACTTTTCTTTGATGACTGAGGAAAATCCTAAAAGCAGTTACAATTTGGAATTTAAACTCTTCACTAGCAACAAACCAGAAAATAATTTGCTTGTAAGAACAAAAACCACCCAACCACAATAACTAGTTTGATCCACTTAGTTTGATAGTGCTGTGTTTTACAATCTATAGATATTGTAACCCAGGAAAAAGCGTTCTATTAGAGGGAAACAAGCTATTAATCTATAGTCTTCTTAGCAAGGGAAAGTAATTGTAAAAGAAGACAGTGGAGGAAATTGAATGGATCATGAATATGAGCTGCTAAAATTAGGCAGAAATAAAAAGAAAATCTTCAATTTCCTCATATGAAAGAAGAAAAGCCACAAAAGGTATTTTTATAAGCAATTAAAATCTTTCATTAGTGGGAAGAACGAGTGCACAGATGCAACAGTTCATGGTGTTTTAGGGTGAATGAAAGTACTGGCTAGCCAGGTGGCCTTTGCTAAATGTAAATCTTTGTGTCTGAAGACCTCACCAGCCATTGTTCTCAGTGCAGTCTTCAATAGACTATAGACAGTATTGTTCAATTTTTCTGGAGGTAGTGCATGATAAGGAATGTGACACACTCAATGCCATGTTCCTTAGCCCAGTTGTCTATGGGGTTGTTTTAGAAATGAGTCCCATTGACTGACTCGATTCTTTCTGGGATGACTTGCTTTTCAAGGACCAGGATAAAGTTTCATATGGTGGCACTGGGCACAAGATATGTTTTAAGCCATCCAGTGGTTGTTTCCACCACAATCAGCATGTTGTAAGCTGGCCTTGGTGGGTTTGTGGGAGTGCCATATGGCCAATCTGGTTATACTTTCTCCCCATATTTATATTTCAGCCAGTGTCCTCTCTCCCAAGGAGGTTTTGACCACTTGGCTTGCTAAATTGCATCACATATTTCACTTTCAATAATAACCTGTGTGACAGTGAGACCCATGATCAAATCCACCCCTTGGTCATGAGCCCAGCTACATGTTCCATGTCTTCCTTGATGGCCTTACTGTGTAATGAACCCACCAAGCTATAAATAATTCAAACTTGTGTTACCAATCCATCTCCACTTGAATCACTTCAATATCAGCAGTCTAATCCACCTGCTGGTTGTTTTGATGTTCTTCAGTGGCCCAGATCTTGGGTGCATGAGCATCTACATGAAATACCTTCACAACCAGGCTCTCCAGTTGGGCAGCAGTATCTTGCCCCAATGTGATAGCCCAGATGGGTTTACCTCTGTGTTGCCAGTTGCTCTTTCCATCACTGCAACCATCCCCACAGGGCATTTGACATCATCCCTGAGTCAGTGTAGAGATTAAGTATTGGCCATTTTCCTCATTCAGCAATAACTAAAGCCAGCTGGATGGCTTTCACCTCTGCAAACTGACTTGATTCACCCTCTCCTTCGGAACTTTCCATATGGCTATGGATGCTTTCCTACAATATGGCAGGATCCATTAGTAAACATGTGTCACCTCTTCCTCTGGTGGCATTCTGAATGATCACTTCCAAGATTCCTGAATGACTAAGAGATCCTGTCCAACCTCATTGTGTGATCAGTACATAACCCTCCGTGTAGCAGCAGTTACATGATGTGCAGAGAAGACACTTCCTTTGAACATCCGGCCCCGCACCGGCGGCTGTGGCGCCAGGAGGAGCTGTGCTTCAGTTCCAATTAATTCTGAAGCAGCTCAAACTCTTCCGTAAGCTGCCAGTATCTCTTTTGCAGTTGGAACACAGAGTGCCTTTTCATCCCTGATTACAAAAACCAGGAGTCAATCTTTACTCTCCCCTGGTGTTTTCTGCCAGAGGCTTTAGGTAGGACCGTTCAGGTAGGACCCTGGCTGCTGTGTAGACCATAGTAAGATTTTTTTGATCTTATCCTGTCCAGAGTGCCCTGGGGGCTACTACACAGATCATCTCCTGTTTGATTTGTGCAAAAGCTTGTTATTGCTCATGACTGCATTTGAAATCATTCTAGGTCACCTGATAGAGAGGGCTTACAATCAGACTGTAATTTGGAATGTGCATTCTCCAAAAATCCACAATGCTAAAAAAAGGTTGTGTTTCCTTTTTACTTGCTGGTGGAGACATCACTATAATTTCATTGATCACTTCTATTTGGATCTGATGACTTCGATCTCACATACCTCTCTCCACTTACCTGGGCAACATAATACCCTCTTTGAAGGGATATTTTTCCTTCACATTTAACAGAAATCACTACAGAGACTGAGGACGTGGGTCCCTTTTACAATTTGCTTTTCAATACTCCCTTTCCTAGAAAGGTATCTCAGCTGCTTGGCTTCTCTACCCTCTAATTCCAAATTATTAGCCCTGTTATCCCAGCATCCAGCTCACTTGGACAGCAGCTGAAATCTCTGCATCTCCTGCACCTCACTCAGGGGTATGGATCAAGTGGTTACCTCTTGTTCTGCCTCCTCCTCCTGTGCTTGTATTGGTCTTGCTTCATCCTCCTTTACCAAATGAGGTGACTTCTTTCCATTTCCTCTTGTGTCTAACGGCAAGAGATCCCAGTGTGGATTGCTTCTCCAGTTCAGCCACAGTGTCAGTCGCAGAGGCTGGAGCAGCTCCAGAGCCTGTCATTCTCTTGTCAGATCCAGAGGCCTGTTTTTCCCCTTGAGGGTACTGAATAGTTGAACAGGGCTTGGTAGTCATGGGCCAGGCCCCAGCACCTTGCAGGGATTTGTGTCACTCTGGAACTGACAGAGTGACAGAATACTTATTCCAAAATTTTGCTGTTTTTTTCTGGATTCTGCACTTGTTCAGGGATGAAATTCCAAAGCACTGGATGTGCCCACTGCCCTATGTACTTGCCTATACCATCCCTCATGCCCTACCACTTACAGGTATCCAACCTTGGGGCAGAACTCTGTGTGGCATTCTTGAAAAGCAAGACCTGGAACACATTCAGAGGATAAAGTAACAGGAACATGTGGATTTGTACATCCTAAGGATATGCAGGATTCTCAAGAGCTATTGGAATTAGCATGAATGAGAATTAGCATGAATCTGCCCCACAGATTAGGTTTCTAGAAGAGAAAATGTAAAAGATATAATTATTAATATTTTCCGGTAGATGGCTCTCGAAGTACAGAGATGATGGCAATGCTGAGTACAAATACCAGATTAGCTCCATGATCAGCAATTCCATCATAAGCAATTCCATCAAAGTACAACATGATAACACATAGCTCAGTTCTTATGGATGATAAACAGCACAACAGGGTGCTTCAAGTAAGGTGTTACACAATGCAACTTTAGGAACAAGCACACCATCTTTGAGAACAAATAAATCAACATTGTGACCTGTGACTATTAACTAATGTAGAGAATGCTTATATCAAATTTGTTCTAGCATGTTCTAGTCAGGCTTGTCATTTTCTCAAAGTGTTGAGCCCCACAGAGAGTGCCAAAGAATATTGTCATGGTTTAATCCCAGAAGACAACTAAGTGCCATGCAGCTGCTTGCTGAAGCTCCCCTGAGCCTTCCTGATGGGATGAGATTAAAGCAGTTTAGTAATTGAAATAAAATATAACAACAACAACAATCAGAAGAATTGCAATGGAAAAGGAGACAACAAAGAGAGAGAGAGAGAGAGAGAGAGAGAGAGAGAGAGAGAGA
>VZRX01000847.1:44184-80792 GCA_013398075.1 Notiomystis cincta
GAGAGAGAAATAGAACCTAGAAAAGACAAGTGATGCTCAATACAATTTCACCTGTTGCTTGATGCCCAGCCTGTCCCCAAGCAGCAATTGGTGTCTCCCAGCCAAGTTATAAACCCTAGGATGGAATAACCCTTTGACTCATTCAGGTCAGCTGTCCCAGTTATGCCCCCTCCTAGCTTCTTGGCCACCTCCTCATTGCCACTGTATGGGAAACTGAAAATTCCTTGATTTGAAGCAAGAACTACAAAGCACCAACTGAAATATTATTGTGTTACTAGCATTTTTCTCATAGTAGTCAAAAATCCCTGTGTTTGTGTACAGCGCTGTACAAGCTGTCCTAGTGAAAATCAGGACACAGGGTGTCATAAATCCCTTAGCAGCTCGGCACAGAGGTCTGGTCTGCAAGTGGTGTTCCAAGACTGCCACTGACCCAGTGACTGCAGACACACCGACATAACCAGGTGAACTAAATTACCACTGCCTCTTGGAAGGTAACTGTATCAGATATGGATACCCTTTACACCAATAATATACAAAAAGAAGAATTTGTCTCATTTTTTTACAGTTTTATTGTTTACACCAACTGGCAATCATGGAAAAGTTGCTTATTCTATCAAAAAGGAAGCTTAGGGTTAATATATTACTGTGTTCTATATGTTCTATATGATAATGTCAATTGTATTACTTGAAAATGCTTATTTCTTGGTTCTGCACTGGAACATACAGCTATATGTGTGTGTATATATATATATGTACATATATGTATATGTATATGTAGTAAATATGAAGGAGGTTATACTCTCTAGCAATGTTCTTTCTGTAATAGTCCAGAACCAATATGCTTTATTTTTCCCCAGGATAAATGACAACTGATGAGGTTTTGTTAGGTATCTTATCTTTTCTCAAAAGTATTTACATCAGTAATGTCAGGTTCTCATCTTGATTCTTGGTTTAGTAAACATTATTTCATTATGTGGCTTCTCTTTATAAAGAAGTATAAACATTGCTACCAATTTTTCATTGCTGGAATTTCTGTCCTCACCTGCCCATGGCTCTTCCCCTGGCCCCTTGCTCTTTCTCTATCTTGCTTTTTTCCTTTAGCTCACTCTTTCTTTGGCATGTTTTTATTCTCTTGGTGAATACTCAGTTCCTTGTAACAAAAACTATAATTTCAGCTTTTGCTTGACCTCTGACTTGCATCCACACATACCCAGAATAAATGTTGTTTCAATACCTCATTTAAAGTTTAGCTCATTGCCTTCCAGCTTTTCTCTTTGAGCTTTTCTCATTCCAGTTTTTCTCTTTCTCAGTGTAACTTTGAGTATCAGAGTTATCTGGTCCACATCCAGTTGATGCTTTATAAGTGCCTCAGTGTTCACCCGGTCATTTCAGTGTCTAGATATAATTTGATTTTATTCTTGACAGGTGGGTTGCTAAAATTCTCTTCTTTTCTACTACCAGTATTGTATAAAACTTTGCTCTTTACAGGTTTATTAACTTATTCATCTACCTTTGTTTTCATAAAACCATTCCATTTCCTGAAAACACATCAGGAAGAAAAGGCTTCGTGCTGCTCATATCTCAGTTTATTTTCAGGCTACATGAATAGGGCAAAGGCACTCAATTTGCATTATATAGACTTTGCTTTGGAAGTAAATGTTATTTTACACTTATCTTTGTTTCAGCACCTCTGTTTTACACTTTTAAATTTGGTCCAGTTATGCTTTGAAGATTAGAAAATACTCATGGTATTTAACATTAAATTTGGATTTTCCAAGTGCTTATAGGACTTGCAGGAAAGCAGGGTATTACTGTCTCTGTTATTTGGCAACATCCTGCTTGCATAATATGACCATTAGACTTTTGTGGCATCTGCTGAGGAGATTGTTGATTTATGGTACACTATTACTTTAGGAATAATTTTTCAGAGAAATGGATTGGAACTGTAAATGATGAATGCTAGAGAACATGTAGGTATGAAAGAAATGCTTTAATTATTTGTAATAGATATTCAGGATATCTTTTCAGCACCTGCTTTAATAGGTTCAGAAAGATTTCACTAGCTTGACAGACAGCAGGGAGCTATTTCACACAATTATAAACTTGGGAAAATATGCAAAATTAATATATTTTCCCAAGCCTCTTGGGTGTAATCAGATTGTCATATGAAAAGGAAAAAAAAGAGAATTTCCCTGAATGGCAAAACCAATTCATATCTCACACCCTTTGTCCCTGTTGAGCAATGGTTCTGGACAGAACAAACTGATTCAAAAAATCTTTATAGTCCCCTATGTGAAAACCTCTTCTGAATGAGGCAGACCAGCAGGTTCAAAGTGTTATGCTCTTCCAGATCTTTCAAGCTTATGTCATTTTTTTGTTAACGTAATATGCAAAGATTCATTTACACTGGGTTTTGATGTTCTCCATCAGGTCATTTTTGATTTTGGTTCCTCCCCTATTCTTTGGCCTCAGTGGAATTACCCCAGTTTTATTGGTTGAAGATCATGTCCTTGTAGTTTGAAAGGATTTTGGATGTGAATCCTGGCTAACTGATGCTTTAAAATTAACCTCTAAGTTAAAATAAATCCCAAGGCTAGTGATGGTGTGACAATTATAGCCAAATGAGCTCCATTTTCCTCCGCTGATGAATCAGCGGGTGCTGGGTGAGGCTGTGCTCTTCTTCTTAATTGCCACACTGTTTTACTCTGGAAATGTTTTCTCCGTAATTGTAACTTTATTTATTCTATTCACATTCTTTATTACCTCTAAACTCGTCTCTAACCTTTTTCCAAGGCAGTTCCTGGCACTTGCTTCTGGTTTTACCAGACTTCAGGGAACTCAGTGGGCACTGGTCCTTGCTATGACACTTGAAGAGCCTTTATGGGATGGGACATTTGAAGAAACACACATTCACCCTGAGTATGGTCTCCCCATCTGGGGAGCTTCTGCCTGGAGGTGCTTCTCTCTGGGGGCGATTCAGAGCGTTGAGCACTGTAACAGGTGCCATCCTGTGGGCTTCCTAGTGCTGGAGATAGGTAATCCAAACTCAGCAGGACTAGACTACGAACAACCTGGATTTGCAGCTGGCCCTGCTCTCAGCAGAAAGCTTCTATAGATGCCACCAGAAGCCCATTACAGCTGCTTTCTTATTCACTCTATCCCTTCCTGTCTCCCTTTCTCTTGCTCCCCATCTTACTCTCTATTTCTTTCTTCGCAATGGAAACAAAACTTTGCAGTTTCCCCCCAATCAACTAATGGTAAAAACTGGCATTTATTAAAGCCAACAGTCAAAGGCATGGCATAACTGCAGCAGGACTGAACCCTGCTTACTCCTGAGTTTTAATTCTCCAGCAAAAGATAGTTGAAGTTTGAGGTTTTTTATTTTCCAAAGTCACACTTGTGACATTGCACTTCAGGTTTATGAGAAAGCAGAGTTTCGGTACTGATGCGCAATTGGTAAAGGACAACCAGTATAATTAAACCATGAAAAGAACATAAAAACCCAGCCAAAGGACATTATTTATAGGTCAGCTCTCATTTGTAAAAAAAGGTTAGTTTCAAGCAGAGATGTGCAAAGACAAAATCCAATCATCCTACTAATAAATCTTTGCTCTTAAAGCTTTCCATCTGATACTCGTGCATCCGCATTTCAACCTTTAGGTCTGAAATACACTATTTTTCCTAGGCAGCTTATTAGCTTGGGTTCTGAACAATGTACTTTGTGCATTTAAATGATTTTTCCTGAGATGTTTTTGGTGTTAGTTCTCAGTGACTAGATTGTTTTGTATAGGAAAGTATTGGAATTTGGATGGATTTCAGCAAACATATTCAGCACACATCTAGCAAACTCTTAGAATATTCCTGTATGCAACCACACAGGTTATATACAGTTTTCCCCTAGAGAAAATATAGCAGGTGACTTTATTACATCAGTTCTTGATTTAATAACACCTAGACTCATTTTTTAAAAAATAGGATTAATAATTTCTTGGGAAATTTTACTGCCTCAGGTAAGTTCATTAGATACTCCTAAACAGGGTTTCATTTCTCAAAAGCCTCAAACTTCATTTTCTTTAACACTGTAATAAGAGGAAAGATATATTCCAAAGCAGTTTTGTAATAGACTAACAATTATTAAATACAATTTAACAGGGAAATGAACCCTAACCAGTCTGGTGATTATTTTTAAAGCATTCTAAAATTTTTACTTTAAGTAAATACCAAGGAAAGCTGAACAGTGCTTGTAGATGTAGAGAGGTTATTGCCTTTGACAAATGGTGATATAATCTGAGGATTCTCTCTTAAAGATGGTAGCTGTGCATTTGGAATACTAAGTGATACATGCATATAATAGACAATTCATGAAAATAAAGCCTTGCATGTGGGAAGAAATGCTGTGAGAAAAGTCTTGTTGTTGTTGCTGGCCATAGGAGTACAAATAGATTCCCTTTTTACTGGCAAGTGGTTGGAATCAAATTAACCTCTCCTGTCGTGGAGAGCAAGCCTAAGTGCATCCGCCTGTCAGATGTTCCAAGGTGGCATTTCCTAGCAACTAGAAAATGCTAATTCATGACATTGATTAAATTGTCTGTGCTAGGCCAGGCCTCAAAACTGCCTTTTTATGCTTTGCATTTATTTCTCTATTAAGATGCAAAGGAAGGAGGTTATTGCTGCCGTTCAGATGGCATAACAGTGTGGAATATCATGGAAGTGGAATATCAGGAAGAAGAAGAGGATGCAAATGTGTTGATAGCCAGATGAAAATTTAATAATGAGAGGAATGTTGATGATAGGATCAGTTTCTTAAAGTAGATGTGATTTTATAATATAAGATTGTGCATAGTATAAATCTTCGATGCATTTAGATAAACTTTAATACACTTATCTAGAAGTGTAAAGTAATAAACACCTTTTTAAACAAATACTTTAAAAACACAGTAAATACTGTAAAAATAGATATCAGCAACTCCATAATATATAAATCAGTCAAAATCATCAAGCTGTACCAAAAATGTAAAAATACGAATATTCTGTTTACGTCTGTGTCCACAATATGTGTTTCATGAAAAGCCGCTCTAAACCAGCCTTGTGGCTCCACTGCTTTTCCACATAGACTGGTTCTTCCAAGCTGAAACAACCCATTTCAGATTGTGGCATGTGTCATGGTTTGACTTCAGCCGCCAATTAAACACCATTTGGGGCAACACCACCTTCTTGTCTCTGGCTGAAATCCCAAGTCAGCCTGCAACAGGGCAAGTTGGAAGGTCCAGGAGGGATGGAAGTGATGGGATAGGACTCCAAAGATTCAACAGGATCCTAGGGGTTGAAATGATAACACACATTGCTTTTTCAGTGTGACCATATAAAGTACTGATGAAGCTTATCTGTTGAACATGCCAGGTCCCAAGGAGGGCAACTTTTCAGTGAGGTTACCAACATTATACCAGGAATTGAAAACCATTGATAAGAAAGTACATGTTGTTCCTAAGGTTGGTGTCCTGCCTGCTGCCTTTTCCTTCAGGGAATTAACTACTTGCTGTTAACATTAGAATAACTTAGCTGTAGCAATGAGCTCTGACTGTAGCCATGAGATGGAGGTCGCAGAGATTGTGGGTGTCATGTTCTAACAGTAGAAGCAGATACCATCTCCAGAAAGTGAGATTCTGTCATATGAAAGTGTCTCTGATGATAACAGATTTTCAAAAGGGGGAAAGCCTTTCTTCCTCTCATCAGTTAAGACATTGGCAAAAGAGAAACACATCCACGAGGCTTTGGTAGGCTTTCATAGCTTTATTCTCTGGAGCATGCAGCTGCTTTCATTAACAATAAAGGAAATAACGCAGTTGCAAGGAGGGAGAGGAGGAAGGCTATTCTAAAAGGAAATGTAGGATTTGTCCCCTCCAGCCATCTTTTGAAATGTTCTTTGCTTTGAAATTGTGTACATGTCAGAGGCTGTTAGTTACACAAACATAGATCAATCAATGTTTTCTTAAATAAAACCGTGGCTCAGTGACTTGGCAGAATTCAAGCATTATTTTCCTTCAATATGTGTTACAGATTCAGAAGTGTCCTTTTTATATTTTAAGCACTTAGTGATTTCAATCTTAAGATGCAGATAAATAATTTAAATAATACATCATATTTTTAGAAGAAATAATTATTCTGCTTCATCTTCATTTACACTTTAGCTGAATGGTCAATGGCTTAACACTACAGAAAGTTCATACTAGCATCCTCCTGGGCCCAGTTTCCTTTGGCTGCAGTCAGTCAGCTTTCAGAGTGGCTCTGGGCTGAGCAGCGCAATGTATAAAGACTCATGAGGATTTTCTCACACTGTTATAAGTATGTGATTATATTTATATCTACATATATATGTGGTTACTTGAGCATGGTTATGTATCAGTGCACATACTATTAAGTCCTGGGATGCAGCACTTGACTAGCCTTGAGCTATACTTCAAGATAAAGAACATACCCTGCTCCCCCCTCATCTACTGTGTCAATCACCTCCTCACAAAAGGATATGAGGTCAGTAAGGTGTGGTCTCCCCTTTACAAATTTGGGCTGCTTATTTCAAAAACCTTCTTGTCTGTCTTATGTTTGGAAATGGCTTTCAGTCTTATTTGGTTTACTGCTTTCCCAAATGTTGAGGTAAAGACAAGCAGCCTGTAGATCCTTGGTCTTACTCTTTGCTCTTGAAGAAAGGAGTGGCATTGCTTCATTCTAGTCCTCAGGAACTTGCCTTCATCACCATGACTTTTCCAAGACAGTAGGGAATGGTTTCCCAATGACAGCAGCAGCTACCTCACATTTTCTGTAGTCTTTCTTTTGCTGGTGATATAACTATAGAAAATTTCCTTGTTGCCCTTCACATTTCTTGCTGGATTTTGCTGTAGATGAACTTTAGCTTTCCTTATCAGGTTTAAATCAGCTCCACTGTTCTTTATTGTGGGTTGAAGCTTATTTTAAGCCTTTCTTTTGCTTTAGTGCTTTCATTTTTGTTGTCATAATTAAAGATTTAAAAGGTAGTTACTTTAATTCACTTCACACTGCTGCTTGGCTTTAAGAAATAAACTGTATACGGTATTTCAAGGTGTGCTTTTACTGAACTCCTCCGAATGTCGATTCTCTTCCAACTCATGTCTATTTTATAACTGATAATGCTGGTATCTGAACCAAGGGAAAACATCAAGGGCTTAACTGTTCTTGTGAGCACTCTGAACTCTAATCTTTGCTCCTCATAATCTCAGCAGTGTGCTTATTTATCACAGTAAAATGTGGCCAGAACATTCCCGGCCTTCCTTTTCTTTTTGTTACAAGGTTATCTTATGTCACATATTTAATTTTTATTTTACGTTAACTTCGAATTCTCTGTGCAGATAGATACATTAATTGCACAGGGAATTGAATGCATGCATACAATGATCTAGTGCATGGTCCAGTGGAGATAGTTGAGGATGTTACATTGAACTGCTCCTGAAAGAGAAGAGACATGCCCCTCTGCCATTGTTTTCTGTCTTAAAGTGTAGATTTTATGGTGAACTGTGAACTATACAACTGGAAGAGCAAAATGCCATTACAACTGGGGATACAGTATACAAACTGTAGAGCATTTGAATGTTCTGTCCACTTTCATGGGAAGCTGGGGAAAATTATAACCCTTATGGAAAAAGAGAAACATGCTGTCAGGGCTCCTCATGTGATATAGTGTGCACAGCTTTGTTCATTTGGGCTCTGAATATAGCAGATTTCACAACTCTTGCTTATTCTGAGTAGCTCTTACAGGACTAGGGCCATTTATTCCCAATACTTTCTCCATATATGTGCACTACTTATCAGAGGAAAACTTAGAGAATGATACTTGTCAGCTTACCTTGAGAAGGCAAATTCATGTGACAGCTAAGGACAAGCCACATTTACCTGAGCAAAATATTTAAAAGCTATTATTTAGTGTGGAAGCATCTCTATGATGCTCTGGAGAGAGGAGCTGCACTCATTTTTGAATGGGACAGTGATGGTGATCTGTTACACAGAGCAGAGTACTGGATCCCCACAGATAGGCTCAGGATATAGCATGGCATGAGTATCACCTGGAGAGCATGTGCAGGTAGAAACAATACAGCTCAAAACACATAAATCCAAGGGGCTGAAAGTACTTCACCTCTGTGTCTCCTGTGAGGGAAGTTCACTGTTGAAGTAAAGAGGATCGAAGTTTTCTTTATCCTGTTTCTCTCCTAAATACCAGACTATTTCCCCAAGCAAAGCTCAGGGTGAAAATTTTCCTTAAAGCATGAACAATTATCAACATATTCACACACCATCAAGCTTTATATCTCATTACATTCTGAGTTTAACTCTGTATTTTAATTGTAGATAAAGCCTTGATTTTCTTTAATTCTGGTGAATTTCTGAATACACATCTGATTCTAAAATTTACTGTTTCTAAAATACTATGTCAGCTTTGGCTAAAATTCTGTGGTACTGTGTAAGAGTGGAATTCAACAAAAGCACAAAGCACTGGAAACAGTGAAAGAGAGTTGAAAGAGACTCACTGGCACTGCCATTAAGATTAAAATTTCATAGCAGTGATGACTGGCATAATCAATCTCTAAAATCATTTTAACTCTAAACCTTTCCAACCTTGACATAAATCTTAACAAATAATTCTGTATTTTCAGAATGATTCTCAGAGGACCTAAAATCATCTACTTAAAATTCAATACAGCCACAAAATACATATATTTATTAGTCCCATAACTAATCCAGTTTATATTAAATTCTCAAACAACAATTCAGTCTCTGGATATTTTCCAATTTTTTTCTTAAATATTGAACAAAACTAGACTTGCATAAGCCAAACAAAATATCAATGACTTTTCATCATATCTGGAACAAACATTACTAAGTTAGGAAATCCAGAGGAGTTTAAAGTTCTTTGAAGTTCACAATAACTTGGAAAATTTGCAAGACATCTGGAGCCTCATGATAATTTTTATTTCATAAAGAAAATTAAGGGGACCAGATCATCAAAAATTAAATTGGTGGAGTTGTATGGATGATGTCTTGCCGATATATTTTCAAGGAACATCCAGTGAAACAGTCTTTTTCAATGTGTAAAGATTGAGTTATACAAAGAGTTGAGAAATCCATATGTATTCTTTAGTGTGATACAGTTCTACTCAGAAATATAAAGGAACCCAAATGAGTGAAAATACAGTGGGAGTTTGAATGCAGTGGACATCACCACGCTGTCAGTGAAATACAGTGATCTGCTTCAAGGTTAGCTCATTTGGCTTGGATGCAGGGAGATTATTTATTTCCTTTGATGCTTGAAGTATATTGAGCACAATAAACACAGCTGTGGGCAGATGCCTGCGCTGCAAGAAACTGGGTGTCTGGGGACCTCAGTGCCTCCCTGCCCTGCCTCCCCACTCTCCATACACTGCCTGAGGCTGTGGTGTTTGGAGTCCTTCCTGCAGGGCTGGCTGGCACAGCTGTGGGCATGATCTGTGTCCTTTGCAGGGTTTCCAGCTAATGCTTGCTGATCTCTCTCCGTCACACATCCTGTCTGAGATCACCCATTCCTCCCACATCTCTCCTGAGGAGCTAGACCTTCTGTTCTGGATGCTTTCCCTTGCAAAGAGCCTTCAAACCACTCCGAGGGCCTGGAGAACATCCCACGCATACTCTCAGAGAGCTCTCTGCTGGGATTCAGGGTCAGCTTAGTGCTCATGCAAGTGAGAGCAACCCCTGCCCACTGGTGATGCATGAAGAATCTCCCCAAGGTGCTGGGGGGGGAGTGCCAGGCCTGTAGGAGTTGCTTCCAGATGAGCTAAAAGAGGGATTGGACGGACAAAGTCCCAAGTATAAATTTGAGTTAACACTGCCTTATATACATATCCCACATACTCCTGGAGTTTTAGCTGTTTGCAATGATAAAAATGAATGTATAGCATGACAAGGACTGAAGTGAGGGAGTATTTATATACTCCATATAACATTCAAGACCATCTTGGTTCACAAAACAATCTATCAGAGAGAGAAGGCATGAGTCCCGAAGTTAGGAGAATGAACCAGGATCATCGGGACATCCAGGATCACATTGCTGAAATATTTTTACTCCTCTTCTGACACTCAGGGTGCAGCTAGTGAGAATACAAAGCAATATTAAAAAAAAAAGGTACAAATCTGCCTTGTGAACTACCTTTGCAGTTGCACATGTTAGAATTCATCCAGTCTCTTTGTGTCAGCTAGAGATGTCCACCTAAAGGCTGCTCTAGGTTTCTTGAGGTGCTAGTGAAAAGGATATTTCTGCTTCAAAAATTTTTTCTTTCATGGTACAGTGCATGTAGTGGGGATAAAAACTATCAAATAAGCCATAAATGCAGCCCTAAAGGAGCTTTCTGAAGTGGAGCAAGTCCAAGGGAGCATCACCAACAAGATGAGATTTCACTTACACTGACAGTGATATTCAGAATGTCAATACTTTCAGAAAGATTGCCCTTCCATGGATAAGCAATTCCTAGGAGGTTCCCTTCTGCAAACGGCAAATGTTGTGCCATCTTTGACTGCCACCTTCCTGCAGCCCTAACTGTTGGGCTCTGACTGGATGACTGGCTGGGCTGAACTTGTGCATGGCTTTCCTGGTGAGCAGCTGTTTCCAGTGATGCCTGAGTCTTCACAGGCCATAAGAAAATGGCCACAGGCAAATAAGAAAATGGACACCACAGAAACTTATAATCTGTTGCTGACATATATAAGATGTGTCGCTACTTCTGATTAAACACTTGTTATGCCACCAAGTTGGGGGTTAAAGACAGAGGTGATGATGAGACAGGTCCATGAGAAAATGTCTTTTTAAATATTGTCATCTGTAAGAGCAGGCTTTCCACATGAAAGTTTATTTTAAGCATGGGAAAGCATCTTTCCCTGCTGTATTTTTACTATTTTCCAGCTTTATGCAGTTAGGAAACACTGCTTGCAGCAATGTGGAAAATCTCCCCTTTTACTTACAAAACAAACCAATGCACTTTTATATTTTAGATTTATGGATTTACCATCAACAAATGATGCTAGTCCTTCGTGAACATTTTTAGACTGCATAAGTGGAAGTTGTCCTGTTGTCTGTACCTCATTCTGTATAAGAGACTGTTAGAATCTGTTTGGCAACTGGATCTTTTGCCACTGCTGGCTCTAACTACATTGTGTACTAAACATACACACAGATAAAGAATATTTAATTCCAGCTGACTGCGGCATTTAAAAGGTTTCTTCAGGTATTAATAAATAGGACATTGGATGAGTCAATACACAAATTAGAAAGTAGCCCTGCCAAAATATATTCCACGAGTTTGGATCTTACCTATATACTTATCTCATGTGTGTTTGAAAATCAGCCAATCAAATGAAGATTATTTGGAAAAACAAGCAAAACTCTGAAGGTAGAGTCAGCTTTTCTATTTCTACCTGTACTTAGGGTAAATGTAAGAGTAACACTCATCTGAACTGGAGAGAATGTTTTTGTCGACATGCTGAATTTTTTTTTCTTGTCTCCCTGAACAAGTGCTGATTCACTTAAAAGGAATATTTTGTGTTCTCAAAATTGTTATCTCAATATACAGAGAAGTAGTCTAGTGATGTTCTAAAAAGTGTTTACAGTGAAATGACTTTTTAATGTGTTGTGCTGGGTTAAAATTATGCTGACGGACCAGGCTTTCACCTCATCATATTACTAATTGATTTGTAGAAAATTCAATGGCAAAACTTCACAGTTTGATCCTCCTATCCCTGACTGCTTGAAGTGGAGTGAAGTTTAAATGGAGAAGGTTGCTTTCCCTTACTGAAGTTGTCACAGAGCAGATACCATGGAAGTTGGGTTTCAGACAAAGCTTGGAGAGCTACATATTGAAACTGGCAAGTAGTGGAGCTGGCACTAAGTTGAGCTTTTCCTTGGTACATACAGGATTCTACAGCATATATATATATATATATATATATATATACATATACATATGTCATATAGCATGCTGTGCCATAAATGCTAAGAATGCACAGTATGTTCAGATAATGGGCTGAGTGTCTACTTGATTCAAAAATATTATTTCTTATTGAAAGTAAGGTTCCTCTCATCCAAACTGAGTGGGGTAAGTGAAAATGATATGGTTGTAGAAGCCTAAGTAATGGCTAGAGGGATTTTCTTATTTCCTCTCAGTGTAGGAGTTGTTGGTGGTGGTTTTACACATTGCAATTTCCTTTTGGTCTTTGAAGGGTCAGAGAAGCAGTGCACCACTTAGGAAGCTGTCATCCAGGAAATCATCTCTGAAGCAATTTGTAAACAACTGTATGTTTGTGTGATTTGATGGTATTGATCATGCTTGTATTCTAAGCACAAGCAGAAGTGAAAAAGAAGAAGTCTGTATTAGCTGGGCCAGGGATGCAAAATCAAAATGTGTTCAAAGTGATGTGCCAGTGCTAAATACAAGTGTCTGTAGGGCAAACGTTGTGTAGCTCTTTTCACATTGACTGCAAAATCATCATTGTTTTGGCAAAGCATGTAGTGTAACATTGTGCTTGATCATAAAGTTTTCTGAAAACATAGGACTTAAATCTTAGAGAGTGGGCCATAACTAGTTATACCCTAAAAACAGTGTGTTTCCACACACTGAACTTTGAAATCCTATTATTTGATTTTTCTTTTGCTTGGAAGTTTCTGTGCAAGATGCTCTATGACTTGTTCTGAATTAAATTTCATTGGGCTGACCTTTCCTGCTGTGGTTTTAAGCAAGAGGAACAGCCACCATCCAAACAAAAACTCTGGTTTGTAAACTGTGCCTATAAGCACTGAAAGGGAACCTGGGACTAACATTTTTCTTGACAGAAATATCAGGCTGTGGTCTTCCCTCATCTGTGAATGTCCAACTCACCAGTTTCTTCCCCATTGAAACTGGGGCATAAACACACCTCAGAAATCAATTGAGAGCTTGCTGCAACTGAAACCACTGTTATTTTATCAAAGACTGTTTCAAGCCTGAAACTTTTCTCTCTCCTAGAGTTAGTTTTTTTGGTAGAGTGAGATTCAGAATAAATCAGCAAGTTCTGTACTCTGTGATTCAAAAAATCCACAGCCCATCTTGTACATTCTAAGGTGATATATTACAGATCTAATAATCACCTTTGTGATTTTTTAAATTTACTTTTTGAAACACCTTATCTCCTCATATTCTCCCTAAGGGCCTTTACTGATAATTAATCTTTCTCTGTCAGCAACAGCAATTTATTATTTTTGAACCTGGTTATTTTTCCTTACCTACTCCAAAGCAGTGAGAGCTGGAACCCAAATTAAGTATTTTTGCTCTGACAATAGGCATACACATTTGAGGGGATCATTCGTTTTGCTGAGCTACAATTACTCTCAGTCTCATCACATCCAGGTTCTTAAAAGAACCTGTGAGACTCAATCTTCTTTGAGATTTTTATTTTATTCTGCTGTGTGGTTATGTGGCCTTTTTTATCCTATTCATGTTCAGTTTCTAGAAAAAAACACAACTTTAAATTAATAAAATGATACAGCTTCCTGTTGGGAATTTTCTATCACTGCTGTTGCAAGCTGTCTGATCATTAACATAGCAGTTCTACCTTCATAAATAAAACTTTTGGCTTCATTTTATAGATTCTTATCTCTAGAGAACAAAAGAATTGCACAGGAAGATGAATAGATTATCGGTGCCCATCAGTCATGATGGTTTTCAGTAGTCTTATATATTTGGGGGAATTTTTTGAATATCAAAGTCTTAAAATTTTGAAATCAATGTTTCTTATATTGATTGACAGCAATATAAAGGCTTCTGACCCTATCTGGTTGCAACTTTCCTTGACTTTATCTCCAATTCTTTATGAACATTAGGAACTAGGCTGCTTGTGTATTCATCAACAGCTGCTGAGTTATGAAATTCATATTTAAATAGCTCTTTAAGGTATTTAGGAAAAATAGGGAGTGTCTGAATTGTAAACTCAAAAACAGGAGTATTGCAAAGAGGACAGAAGTTAATTTAAATTTCATAGCTTTTTCTTTCATCTACATTTTGATATTGATTATTGCCTCTAAAAATAGGGTAACAGGATGTTAGGCATTCTTTCAGACTAACAAATGAAGAATTAGGAGAGTCTTTAACAGTGCAGTAAAGTAAAATAGTAAAAAAAATTAGCTAAAAATATCTAGGTTATCCTATTAAATCTCCTAGAATCCATTGAGCATTTAACTTTTCTGTTGCCTTATTCTGTATGCTTTATTCTTGATTGCATTTTGGAAATCTAATGATATAAAAAAGAGCATATAATCTGGAAAAACTTAGATTAAAGTCAAACTCTCTTTTGTACCCTAAATTCATTCATAGACAATTCTTTCATAGACAATTCAGCAAGATATTTTTTATGTTTATTATTTACTAAAAACAAGACTAATTAGTGGGATTAATCATATGTATGATAAATTCATGGTTTCACAATAGGCTCTGATCCTACCCTATTACCGTTCAACAGAAGATTTGACTTGGAACAAAAAGTTTTTTAGTCTTTGGAACAGCAGGGTGAAGTCCTGTGTAGAAGGTAAAATAACATGAGACCTTCCACAGCCACTTTCCAATATACAAAAATGGATTTTGTTTTTTCTAACCCTGTAAGACAGCAGATGGATTATTCATTTAACAGTCTACTGGAAAATTGTATGGATGAAATTTCAATGTAATTAAAAAACAAAAAGTTTCATTTACTCTCCTACAGTCTTTCTCAAAACATATCTGAGAAAAAGAAATGTAATTTGTTGAACTATTGATCGCAAATACCTAAAAAATAATGAATTACAGTAAATTATGTCTCTTTTTAGAAAGAAACAGCTCTGAGAGCATCCACATACCTTTTGTTTTTTAAATATATGAGGTTTAAAACATATATTCCCATGTAATCTTTATTTACAAGTTACTTTGACAACCTCCAAGTATTCTTAATGTCAAATACCAGTTACTGTGCTCTGCCTTAACTCTTAGGATGATAAAGATGATTGAAAGAACCAGCATGGCCAGTTGACTCTAACTTGATAAATGAGCCCAAGTTCATTTGGCACAAATTACTTGTTGGAATACAGCTTCTAATTGCATGACTTGTACCCATGTCAAACAAAGGCAATGGGATTAAAAGAAACAAACATATCAAAGTCAGTTAGTTATTAAGAGTTTCCCCTACTTCAGACTTTTAATCAAAATCTCTTGAGAGTCTGTCTTATGGCTGCTTTAACTCCACTCAGGATGCTTCAAACATTTGGGATATTCTCTTTGCCATCAGGCCATCTTGCTGGCAATTATTTCAATGTCTAACTCTGTGAGTTTCAGAACCATTACTGTAATAATGATAGTGCCACTAAAATGATATTAATGTTAATAAATAGACTAGGTCCCAGGCTTTGCAGTGAACACTTTATATGCAGGATTATCTTCTGTTTTCACTGGCTGTATATGCCTACATTTCATTACAGTTAAATTGGATTCTTACCTTAAGTCATTCCAAAAAATGATTTATCTGAGACGTTTTCAGCTTTTAAATTTTTCATTAAGATTGGAGAGACATTACTACTTTGAGTATTTGCTATTCTTCATTTGTTGCTTGTACTGGATAGTTGGTCACTTAAATGCTTCTCTGGTTTTTGCTTCACTTGTCTGGATTACTCCAAGAATACAAATAACTTTTATAACAGAAGTTAGGCAATTTTAACACAAATAAATATTTAGATTGGTTTCTCAGTCAGTAATTCCCTTAACCAATTTATGAGGAACAATTAGAAGGAGAAATAAGTCACATGGGTGTTGTTGCCCTTTTTACTCATTCCTGCAGTCCAACAATATCTTGCAGAAATTAGCTGGACTATGGTATTACCACTAATGAGTCAAGTCTACATTTACATTTAAACATACAGTTTATAGCTTTTTCCAGTCATCATAACTTCCACCACATTTAAGTAAAGCTATGCAAGGAAGTATTTTAATATGTTATAGCTGTACTATTGAGCTTATTTTTTTTTCTTTTATTATGAGCACATTTTTCATATTGAAGGCGTTTTATTAGCTCATATAAACCATTGGGCTCACAGTCTTCAATAGAGCCGTACAGGTGTATATTTATATCAGCTGGATATCTTTTCCTTAAAATGCTCTTTTGAGTAAAAATATGTATTTTCCTTTTAAAGAGCATATGGGAAAGGTTAGAAATCTTACAAAGGTCCAAAGAAAGACTCAAATAAAAAACAAAGACCTCTCTCCATTAGCCCAGCTATGAGTCAGGGTGAAGTTCTTGGGGCCTAGGAGCATCTGTGGCCAAATGTGATGCTGGAGACTCTGCTCACACCTTTGCTTACAGACATGGGGCTCTTCAGTTGTTCCAATCTGACAGACCAAGGAAGCTTAGCTGAAGCTTTTGGTTTTGTTATGGTTCTGGCTGTTCAACATTGTCTTCTATTCTGAGATTGTAGAAATAGGTATCTTAACACAGGTAAAAAGAAAAATTCCTGCAGGCAAAAAGTGCAACTTCTTTCTTTTATTTTTAAATTTGAGATGATATTTGTATAGCTATGTCTATTTTTAGACTTGCCTTACCTGCTCTGGGTCTTTTTTTTTTTTTTAACAAAAATCTCCTTAGCACAGAAAAGAATTTGTGATGTAAGCAGATAAATGTAGTTACTTTTTTACTTTATCTGACCTGTCAAATCTCTAACTCTCTGTCTATTTACTACAAAATGATAACCCAAAATATTTCTAATTTGAGCTAGGTGAAGAATACTTTTGCCTTGGTTTTGCTTGAAAGAAGAGGCATATGAGAAAAATTTAGGATTTTGAGCTCATTTCACACATAACTTTGTATGCCTATTTATGAAAAGTGTTTTTTTTTTCAAGTGAGGTATTCTGAAGTGGCTTACTCCTAGTGCCAAAATGGGAATAACTTTCACTGATGCAAGCATATTTAGAATGAAACTGCTGTGTTCATACTGAAGGCCACTGGAAAAGCTTTGCCACTTCCTCTGTAATGGTGTGGTTAAATATGTGGGATTTAGCAATATACCATAAAATATATAATGATATGCTCTTGTCTGTGCATAGGTATAGACAAGATCAGTGTCTATGCAAATTAAGACTGTTGCCTGTGGGTTTCCACGCACATAAGTAGCCCTTGAACATTTCATATATTTGGACATTCATATATTAGGAAATATGTCTTTTTCTTCAAGTAAGGAGCTTTGACAAGTCCTCACTAAATCATCCAGCTTATTTGTGATTCATTATCACAGTCTCCACTACTTATTTTACACAAGGGGGGCTTTTTTGGCCCATTTTTCTGATCTCAGGGATAACTTTGGCAAGTTAAAGGAGGGGAGATGATTGAAACTGATACAAAAATTCTTGTACGTTCTTCAGTTCCTGGGAATTTTAGAGAAGACATTCCAGTGCTAGAGCTGTGGGAAAGGCTCATACAAAGCTTTATGCTATTTTTACCTATTTGGCAACACTGAAGGCTGATGTGACTCTTGAAATGATGATGCAGTGACATCTGAAACTTCTGCTGTAAAAGAACTAGAAATTACAATAAAATCAAATATCTCATAAAATACAAGTGACATCATAAAAATCCTAGGTTGTTCAGGGATGAGTGCTGTGACCACTGACTTTCTGCTCTGCTTTCCTCACTTCCTCATTATCTCTGAGATTCAGCTGTAGACTGGAAGCCTGCAGGCAGGAACACCTTGGAAATGACACCTTAGCAAGAATGCTAACTCATACATGACCTCCCACACACCAGCTGTGTAATTCCTCCCAGGGAATTGCTAAGGTATTAATAGATTGCCAGTGGTGCAGAAACATCCCTGCCCAGACAGTGCAGGATGCAGAGCTGTGTTCACTAGTGAATGTTCCTCCAAAGCCACAGGGGATGCTGCTACTCCCACAGGGTAACCTTGTGCTGGTTTCAGATCTGCATCCTCTGCAACCTCTGTCTGTAAAAGTCTTTTGCTGCCCCCAAGGCTTTAGCTCCCTCACGACCAAGTGTCCAGGACCCAGCTGTGACATAGCACAAATGTGCAACCTTCTCCCAGACTGCTGAGTAAGGGCATCCAGAAAGTCCTGTGACAAAATCTGTATGGAGCAAAGGAAGGTAAAAATTAGGATTTTTGTTTGGGATTGTTAGCAGCTCAAGGATCCAGAAGGGATAGGGTTGATATGAAAAGTATGAAATACTAAAGAGAACAAAAGAGGGAATTATCAAGTTGCCAGGTCAAACTATTGGTACCATCCTTATTAACAGAGGGGACAAAGATGGTAACTCAGCATGCTGATTTTTCCTGGAATAGTTAACTTCCTCACAGTGGCTGGTATGGGTCTATGATTTGGATTTGTGCTGAACACAGAGTTGATAAAATAGAGATGCTTTAGTTAATCCTGAGCAGTGCTTGCACAGCACCCAGACCTTTTCTGCTTCTTGTACTGTCACACTGGCCAAGAGGCCGGGAGTGCTCAGGAAGCTGGGAGAGGACACATCTGGGTCAGCTGATCCCAAAGGAATATCCCAGACCATATGGGATCAACCCCAGCATACAGAACTGGGGAAAGAGGAAGAAAGGGCGGGACACTTGGAATTAGGACATTTGTTTTCCCAAGCGGCTGTTACACACGTTGAAGCCTAACCTTCCTGGTCACAGCTGAACACCTACCTGACCTTGGGAAATGGTGAGGAATTCCTTCTTTTTTTTTTTTTTCTTGCACAGCCTTTGCTTTTCCTGTTCAACTGTCTTTAACTGAACCCAGTTTTTTCACTTCTTTTTTTAATCTCCCTCTGATGCTTCTGGCAAGGTACAGTCTGAGTGGCTGAGTGTTGCTTAGTTGCTGGATGAGGTTGAACCACAATATGCCCAAATGCTGATCATCTGTCCCTGGGGGCTGTAGCAGCTGCCCCCTCCCCTCTTGCATGCCTGACAAAGACTCCAGTGCCTTGTTAGGGATGGGGACAGCTTGTTGGGCTTAGCTCAATGGATTGGTGAATCCTAGCTGTCTTTTGTGTGAGCCAACAACCAGGTAATTTGTTTCTACTTTTAGCTTGCATATATCCTGGCTAAACTTGTGCCTGGCTAAAGACACCATAGCAAGTTGACTCAAAAAGGGTCTGTAATACCTCCAATAGTCTCTTTCATCAAATGAAACCTCTTCCTCAGCAGGGAACTGATAATGTCCTTTCTAACTGGCCTGGGGGCTGTCTCTGGGGCTTAGGAAGTACAGTGCTTGAAGTGGTGTTCAGGCTGTGCATATGACCTACTAGGGAATGTGTGTACTGGAGTCAAAGGTAGCAAGGTATTTCCAAGAACATGGACCCTGCAGAGTGCTACCAGCCTCCAAACCTACCTGTGTTTTCAAATAGGTTCCCTAGCCTTCACTCAGCTCCATGTAACTCTACCCATACCACAACAGCTTGAAAATGAGCAGGAGATACGGGCTAACAGGGATGTTCACAGACCCTGTGTGAAAAAACAATCTGCTACAAGTAAGGCATAATTTATTGAGAGCAAAAGCCTTTAAGGAAAAAAAAAAGAATTCAATGAACTGTCTGTAGCTATGTGTAGGCTGTATAGCATCTGTCTGTCTGTCTTCCATATGGCAATCCCGCATGTTGGCAGTGTCCTAAAGATTTGCACGGCNAAATAAGGCATAAATTTATTGAGAGCAAAAGCCTTTAAGGAAAAAAAAAGAATTCAATGAACTGTCTGTAGCTATGTGTAGGCTGTATAGCATCTGTCTGTCTGTCTTCCATATGGCAATCCCGCATGTTGGCAGTGTCCTAAAGATTTGCACGGCAGCTGGGATGCAGGCAGCAGTGTCACACTCACCAGTCATTTCTGTCTTGTCTGGTGTCAAGGAAAAGGTTTTTCTGCTGTGCAGGACCCTTTTACAACCTTCCTTTCCCTTCAGGAGTGCGAGTCACTCCTGAGCTGCTTAGTGACACTGTTCTCTGCAGTGGCCAAACATCTGTGTCACAGCTTGGAAGTAGGTTGTTCTGATGCAAGTGCTCTTTCCTTTCCTGTTTATTTTGATGACATTTATGCTATTGCCAAGGTGAAAGGAGTTATCCTCACTTATTTTTTTGGTCATTCCTTATTTAGCTAATCCCTACTTTTGCTGAATAGACTATTAACTTCTTATGCAGTAACGTCACTTCCCTGACTAGATTGCATCCGCTATTCATAAAACCATTGCATATCATTGTTATTAGATTATAAAACACCAGCTTCTTGCTCAACACCAGCATGTCCAGAGAGAAGACTCTACCTGCATATATTGAGACAAATCCCTTCCTGTAAAATCTCACTGTCTGTGGTTCATACTCTTAAACTGTCTGACCTTTGCAAATCAAGAAAAGAGGTCAAACCATGATCTGCAAAACACTCCAGATGCCTTCTTAGTCTTCAGTGGGAGTCACAATTCATCTACCTGGTGTGTTGCAGGAAAGAAAAGGACACACTTTTATATCACTTATATATTGTTAGAATCTATCCTTTGGCTGTAATGCAGGAGTGAGCCCTTAGAGTGTTGTTCTGTCCTATGAATTAAGCGTGAAAGAGAAAATTTAAGGGCTGCTGCAGTGACACCTTTCTAGTCAGGACAGCACAGAAATATACATGGAAAGTTGTTAAATTTTGTTTGCTTGTACCAAAATAGATTAAATCTAATGACATTAGGGCTGGAACAAACTTAGGATCTTTTGAGATAAGGGAAGAAAGGGGGGAGTGAGAATGACTCTGAGTCATAGATGAGTCCTGATCTCAGAGGATGTGCACAGGCAATACTTTCATTGATCTCAGCAGAGATCATCACTTGCATAACAACTTCCGAATCAGGCCCATTTTGAGTGCTGAGTCAGCCTAAGACTCAAATTTAGTTATTCTATCTAGCAGTTATTTTGGAAAGTATGGGAAGATATTTTTTTTGCTTGTAAATGTTGTGGCTTTTTTGATATCCCACTCCCCACCCTAACATTTAAAAAGTGGCAATTAAAATCAAAGTTAAAAAATTAGCATAGAAATTAAGGCAGAAGAAGATGATTATTCACTTAATTCCATTTCTCAGTGTTTCACAGAATCAGAAGCCTCCTGACATGACTGGGGTGCAGATATTCCAGAGTGTTTCATGAAGAGTTGCTAGTATTATCAGAGCTTCTTTGCAATGATTTTTTTTCTTCCAGCTTAAAATCTAAAAGGCCATGTATTTGTCTGAGAAAAGAAGATGATGTGGTCAAAAGTGCATATCTTGCTATATAAATTTCCTTACTTAGATCAATGAATACTTGAAGTTTCTTATAGGTTTATGCATTTCCAGGAGCATTTTGGCATGTGAGAGACCTGCATTATTCCCATATGCATATGCTGTCCTCAGTTGTTTACCTAGAAATCATCATGAGCTTCAGAGCTCATGGCTGCCAGAGCTTTCTGTCTCTGGATCCTTGTAGATCCTATATGGCTTATATCCCACAAAGGATTTTACCTGAAAAGCTGCTATAAAGAATACATATATTTAGCATAAATATTTCTGACATATCTATCTATCTATCTATCTATCTATCTATCTATCTATCTATCTATCTATCTATCTATCTATCTATCTATCTATCTATCTGTCTGTCTATCTGTCTATCTGTCTCTCTATCTATCTATTAAAGGAATGATGTTGCTATTTTCTTTAATGGTGAATAAATGCTGCAGATTGAAATAAGTGTTTCACAACGTAGAGGTTTCTGTAATACTCTTCTGTAATAAGAAAATGCACATGATCAATCAGTAAAATGCAGTTGGTTCTTTTGCACCCATTAGGAAGGAGGGGAGTGTGTATTCTCCAAGCTTCCTTCATGAAAATTTAATAGGAGATTTGATCATTAGAGTTTGTCACTTTCAAACCATTGATCTGAATCAGATTTGCAACTGTGATACATTGTTAAATTTATAATAGGCTGACACACACACACACACACACAATTGTCCTAAAGGTAAAAAGCAGGGTAAGAAAAGGGCAAAGGCTGAATATTGATTAGGGGATTTGAAATGCAATGCAAGAATAATGCTGATTTAAGAGCAGGGGGGTTTTTTTGGAAGCTCATCCTCATAAGCTAGATATGGAACTGATGAATAAAGTCATGCATCCTATGTGAAATCATCTGGCCAGTGAAGATAATATGCTTCCAAAATCATTATAGTTGGACCCTGCTAATGCCTTAATTCTATGACAACACATTCAATCACAGGAAAATTACTCTATTATTTGTTTCTGATTTGCCTAATTTTTCAAAATGGTTGCAAGCTGGTTCCATGGAATACATGTAATAACTGTTCAACCTACTAGAGCGTAGAGATGGACAGGAACATAACATTTGCAGAGAAGAGGTTTTCTTTTTTTCATAAAATCTGATATTTAAGACTAAGATACACTTGTAGACATGTTATGTTTGTCACTGAGAAAGCGTGAGAGGTCTTGCAATTTACTAAAATCACCTGTCTCCTGAGCTGCTTACATCTCTGGACTACACACTTCTGCCTAGGTAAGTCTGACCTAGGTTCACACATCCTTGCATGCATTTGCACTCTTTTTTAAATTTTTTTTTTGTCTGGATATGTATAACTCTGAGTGACTATCACTCAGATTAGCCTGCTGCTTAAAGGTCAAAGTCTTCTGCCACCCATTTTGCATGGGAACAATCTCATGTGGACACTGCATTATTTATGTCAAAAGTGCTTTCTGGAATTCAGCTGAAATAAATGATGAGTGAATTTAAACAATGGGAACATAACCATAGCATGTTCTTGACAGGCCACTAAGCACATTTTCTACAGGAATGAACCAATACAGTGTGAGTAGAAAGAGACTGAAGTAGGTCATGAAAACATTTAAACAAAATTAAAAGAAGAATTAAAAAGAACTTTATAAACAAGTGGTCATGCAGAAAAAACATATTTTTTATTTCAAAAGAAAAACAAATGAAACTGGTATTTTATCAGTTTTAAGCAAAGTCCTTTGGAAGAAAGGGAATTTTCTTGCTGAGCTGCTTTTGCAGAAGTCTGTAGTGATGGCACATTTTCCATTTGTAGAGCATAAGACTGACACTTGTATGAAGGACCCTCCTGGTGTCAGACAATCTTACTATACTTGCTTGGCAACCCAACTTATTTTGTTTCCCCAGGTATGGGAAGGACACCTTTCTTTAACAGCGTCATTGCTTTTTTGGGAAAGGCAACCTTATGTTGGCTCACAGACAAATAGAATCCTCCACAGGGCAATTGTTTTCCTTAAGCACCCAGGTCCTTCAAAAATGTTATGTGAGCTAAAATCACCTTCTTCTATGCGAACTTTAGGAGATGTTGCTAAATGATTTGTTTTGATATCACCTGAAGATCATTTATCTTTCCCTTTTTTGGCACAGTCACCATGAGAGCAAATTTTAAGATAATGCCCTCACCACCTCAACATGCTAGGAGCTTATGAATTTTTCTGAGTGTCATCTGAAAGACAAATCTGGCCTTATGAACCTATGCCTGGGTTATGATAAATCCTTAAATATATTAAGGGCTTTAATGCATAATTTCTTTTAATCTTCTAAGTCTAGTATATCTTCAGTCTCAGGAAAAAATCATACTTCTTTAGTAATCTTAGTGGTGTCCTGAGCATTTGATAGGAATTACCTTCATAATTGCAAACGAGCTGATGAAGAGGATAAGTGGAAAAGTGAAAGCATGTGTTCAGATCTCTTCATCTCCCCAAAACTGAGAAACCCATGAGGGGAAGGAAGAAGTGCTTGAAAGAAGCAGAAGTACTGACAGCTGCATCGGAAAGTACACCAAATAACTACTGCCAGAAAACAAGTAAACATGCTAGAAGTAGTTCAGGAGCAAATTGTCATTCTAAGTGGATATTTCTGGGTTGATTACCTGGTTCTGTCATAGTGATATTAATCTATCGTGTTATAGTGCCTCTTTATTAGAAAGCAGTTGATAGCACTTGCAAACTCAGATTTTGTTCCTTATGACTACTCAGTGCCATTTCTATCTTATGAAAAATCATTATTTATTATTTACTTTGTCTTGAAAAACAGGCATATACCTCCAAACTCAAACTACTTTTCAAAGATTCAAAAAGGGCATTAGCAACTCATTTCAAGTCATACAGAAGCTGAGCACAGTTTGCTCACAGGCTGACACAAAACAGTACACTGTCTGACAATAGTGCAGTCACAGTGTGCTCTTAATGGCTTGCCTTAGTCATACAGCACCAATGTATTCTTCTTAATTACCTCTAAGTCTGCTGTTACAAAACCAGCATCATTCCGCACCATTCTAGCTCCTTGATCGTGATACATCTCTTTTTATTGCACAAATAATCAAAGTGTAGCAAGCAACAACACAATTAATACTGGGTCACTGACACCCAGGCTATTCATGCTGCACCATTCAAGGCTTCTAAATCTTTCAGCAGCTGCTCTTCAGGTACTCAGAGGGAAGATAAATCCTCCTTGGTGCTGTGTAAGAATTCATGTGCATAGAAGCAAATACCTTCCTGGGTCACACTTGCCACTGCAATTCACTCCATTCTTATTCTAGTCCTGCTTTTTAGAAGTTCTGCAGTTCTGAAGGTACAAGATGTGTGCACCAACCCTGAATTGCCAAGGAAGAGCATCTGTAAGAACATTAGTGCTGTAGTTTCATAAGAAATACTGGTGCTCCTGCTTCTCCTTCCTACAGCAAAAGGCAACCCAGGCCCTCCTTCCCACAGGAGAGAGCAGCACAGTGCTAGGGTTTGAGGACAGCTACAGTAGTCTCTACATCCATGCAGGAAGGCTAAGGCACTTCCAACATACCCTGAGGGTTTGGGGGAAATGTGTGAGAATTCCCTCTAAAAGATTGTAGACAGCAGAGTTCAGTATTACCTTCACTTTTTCTGGTAACTGAAAGGACAGGGGATGTTCCCTGCTCCTGAGGACAAGGGGCATGCAACAGCACCCATTTGCAGGAATAAATCCTCCCCTCCTTGTTCTGCTGTGATCTTATCCATACCATTTGTTTGGAACAGGCTCTGTATCTTACCATATCCTGCAATGAGAGTTTCAAATGTTTAGCTGTAAAACACAAGGCAGACTGGCTCAGTCACGCATGTGCCAGCCCTGGGAGCCCCCAAGGATCCCAGCAGAACAGCTGGGCTGAGAGGCTGCAGGGATGGCAGAGATGGTTTTAATACAGCTTTGTAAGAGAGACACAGTCATGGCACAGATTTTGATGTGAGAATTTTTAAACTCCTTGCTTGGGATTCTTCTTCAAGAACTTAAGGCCCTGGGCTCTTTACCTTGTGAAACTACAGGGTGACACAGGAGCTTGGTCAATAAAGATGAAGGATGAAGAAGGAAAGATAAAAAATATTTTGTCATTGTTGAACGCATTTCCTGTGAACATAAGATCTGACTGGACAAACAAGGAGTGAGTCTGCTCTTCTCAGGCTATCTTGTGAAAGATGTTTGTTCTAGAATCACTATGAAAATACCAAATCCTCACTCACAATTGTATAAAGCACACTCCAACAAGCTACAGCTTTATAAAAGGCCCAGAAGATCATGACCATGAGGCACCCTAGAAGGGTGTGACAACGTCTATGATGCCAATGTCATAGATCCTCGTGACCAAAAGAGATTTATTTATGAGGTGGAAATCCAGCAGATGAGAGAAAAAGGACATTGCCCATTGCCACCAGGAAAGATAAGAAAACGCCAGCTCTTTCTGTTCTGATTTGCTGCTCACAAACGTGGCAATCATCTCTGCCCTGGTTATGTGGGCCACCCTGGCACCTGGCAGAGGTCAGTGTCTTTAGAAATATGGTTTACATCTATGGCTCACTGTTTTGGCTGTGGTCTTTCTCCACTATTTTTAAGCAAAGAGAAGAAAAAAAAAAATCTAAAATTCTGATAGAATTTACATAGCAGGTGAGAAGCAGCATCATTTAGCTCACTGTTGTGATAGTGACCTGTATAGTGTTTATGACAACCCTGGAAGAATTGATTGAGATCCACTGGAAAATTTTAGAGATCTATTGGATTAGCAGATCACACCATGTCTTTATTTTCCCTGCTCTGTTTCTTAGGACACTGATTTATCTTATCTGCAAGCAAATAATAAAATGATGCAATGACAGTTCTATAGAAGTTTTCATTGTCTCTTATTTAGCATCTGTGAAATTTCATGTGTCTCTGCCACCTCTAAGCTATTACTTTTCGAGAAATGAGATAAAGCATGATTCCTAAAAGGGGAGAGATACCATTTATTTCTATGTAGACTCACATTACATACCCTGTTTTTAAAATAAACCCTTCTTGGCTCACAGAGTTACCTCAAAACCTCTCCAGGACTTGGAAATCTAAGTTCATTCAACTTTATTATGACGCAGTGGCTCTCTTTAGCAGTCAGCTTTCATTTACCTCAGCAGGATTAAGTGGATCCATTATTTTCAGCTAACATGCAGTGGCCTTCCTTGATCCTTTGTACAGCTCTGCTTTTTTATTTTCTTCTTTTTTCCTTAAAAAAAAGAAAACAAAATAAAGAACTTCTGTATCTCTTGCATTTCCCCATTTAAAATAAAAAAGTGGTGGAAAGGAGTTTGGAGTCATTGTTTGAAATAAACACATCAATATTTAGTTACAGGGAAATAAAAGTCAAATGGGAAAGAAGAAAAGTCCTATGTGTCACTGTTAAATGGTGAGAGGGTGATTTCTGTCAGAAAGTCTTTCTTGCCTTTCAACTTCTAGGAGGCTTATAAATAAAGCTGGTCACCCACAGTTTGCTCCCTTTTGTTTGTTTCCATCCCTTGCAGATGACCATGACTGTAAATTACGTTTCTTAGTCTCACTGCAGGCTGCCTCCAAAGGGCAGCTCTGCCTCCCTGCCTGCTCCCAGTCTTGCTCATTCCCCTATGGCACCACAAAGAATCTGGTGTCTGGACAGCCAGCTGGTTCAGGTTGCTCATCTGGTTGATAAAATAATATTGGGATTTCGCCATTTTTTTTTTTTAAGTGTGGGATGAATTTTCAGACAGACGAACTTTGAGAAATGCTTGGTATCAGAAGTGGACAGCCAATTTTCTGGTTTGCTGTTCATTATGTCCACATTGTCCAAAAACTTCAGCTGAGCTCAGCTCTCCAAATGTTCCATGAAAAGATCCCAGGGCCTTAAGCGTAATGGCTTCCAAGGCTTTTCCACTTCCCAGCTCTCTCAAAGGCAATTACTCTCATGCCTACACTAAGGCTGCTTTACTCCAGGACCTTAAATGAAGATGAAATTCAGGCCCACAGCCTCGTGCCTTAAGGACTTGCCATGCACTTTTCCTGTAGGCATGTTTATGCTGCACAAAGCTGCAAAATCCTTGAATAATCTAGCTCTGCTCTATTGGTCAGCCTCGTGCTTCCCCCAGACTGATTAGTCCCACTACAAAGCAAGATGAATTGCCTCAGGCACAGTGCCAGGCTGCAGTGCTCTGTGTCCTGAGCTAACTCGCCAGCGTGACGCAGCCCTGTCTAGACACCAGCCTGGACAAAGCTGGTTCTGGCACCTCTGCATGATGTAAACACTCAGTTCCTGTCAGCCAAAATATAGAGTATTTCCGATGCAGTAAGCGGGTCACAAGATGAGGAGATGAGAGTGCCATGTCAGCTCTTTCCAGGCATGTGCATCCTTTCTTTCCCAGCATAGTTGGGATGGATGACTGATATTTCCTCGTGGCTCTTTTCCCCAGTTATGGCTATGAGAGGAGAGAAGAGGTTAGGTTTGAGAACGAGCATGAGGTAACCTTCCATTTTTTAACTATTACATCTTAAACTAAATGCAAAGGAAATGAATGCCTGATTGTGGCTAGATATTCCACACCAGAGAAACCACTGGAAACATTTCTCCTCAGAGGGAGCAAGCTGAGACTCTTTCTGAATACTGAATTTGTGCTGCCTGTGCCGTTTATACTTTTCACTGTTGTTGTGCTTCTCATACAAAAATGCTTGGTCCTGAGGAGGTATCTGAGAGAACTGCTACTTCAGACAGGTGTATGGGCACTCTGTTATGCTCTAGAACTAGAAAAGAAGAAAATTCAAGTTTTCCTCATAACCATTCAAAATGACTTAAGACAAAATGTAGAACAGCAGCCCTCCAAACTGTTGGTACTAATTAATATGTATTGCAGTCAGATGAAGATTTGTGAGCAGAGTGTATATGACATCTTTTGCAGAGGGTGCTGCCAAGCTGGAGTACCTAAAAAAGCACTGGTTTAATCAAGGGCTACACTGGGGGCAAGTCAGTATCTTGTTTCTTTTATAATTTATAAAGCCATCAAATCAAACTTGCCACAGTTAAAAGATAGTAGGAAAATTTTGGAATTTTTTGATTTTGTCATTGTTCCTCAAAATCTGACATGACAGGAAAAGCTGTATATCACTTGTTTGACTGTTAGACCAGAAATGTACATTTCATCTCTAACTTCTCATGACTGCTTTTATTATCCAAGGAGAAGTAAAAGGACATCTTGTATACAAAAAGTTATGCATATAGAGGAGCCCTTCAGTGTCAGTTCATTTCTTCAGACATGTGGATGAAACATGACAGCTACCTCTGTTCTGCTTCTCCTTTGTCAGCACCATGGCCACTCTCTACAACTCTCTGAAAGGTGGTTGTAGTGGGTGGGGGTCAGTCTCTTCTCCCAGGCAACAACTGACAGAACGAGAGAACACAGTCTTAAGCTGCACCAAGGGAACCTTAGATTAGAGGTTAGAAAGAAATTCTTCACTGAAAGAGTGATTGCACGCTGGAATTATCTGCCCAGGGAGGTGGTGGAGTCACTGTCCCTGGAAGTATTTATAAAAAGACTGGGACATGGCACTCAGTGCCATGGTTTAGTTGATGAGGAAGTGTTAGGTTAGGTCATAGGTTGGATTAGATTATCTTAAAGGTCCTTTCCAGTCTAGTTCATTCTATGATTCTGTGATTTCCTTCTGCCCTTCTAATGTCCCACACACTCTTCCCTGTATGAAGGTAATATCACCATGACAGGCCCAAATTAAGCATAGTAGGTGATCTCTGTAATAAAGGTAAAAGAATATAAAAATAAATGTTTTCACCTTCACCATAGATGAAATCTTCCAGGTTGTGTTTAATTTGCTCATTGCTTACATCAATTGACTTGTGTACTTTTAATTATGTAGAAATAGTAATTTATCAGTAAAAATAACTTAATAAAGGTGTTGAGTGAGAGTGCTTGCTATGACTTGCTATGTACTCTGCTGACTACAAACATTTTGTGTCTGAAATGAGAGCTTTGAATCACAAAAGCCTCTTTGACAATTTGTGTAACTGAGCTCTACTGATATAGGGTGTAGATAGAGAGAAAATTACCAAAAATAGCTGGTCAAAGAGAGAAAAAATACATGCTGAGGGGTACTGTAAGAAAGAGTCCTAAGGGCTTGTCAGACTAGTTGTCTTTTTGGATTCATCTAGAGCTGATAAACTCAGGACACCACAAACTGTCCAGATCAGCACAAAGCCACCAACACACCCCACCATCAACAACAGCTTCTATAAAACTGACTACATCCAACAAGGATTTTATGTGTCTGTTTAGAGAAAGAATATGGCATTATACATATGCTGATGAAACAAGGGACCGACCCCTTCAGGGATTTGCTGTCTCCCTGCCTCTAAGTCAACAGCTGGGTCTGACCCCTGAGCTGCCTCTCCAGCTGGGCAGTGCTGAATGAGAGCAAATTATGTGAGGGATTAA
The DNA here is from genome assembly GCA_013398075.1 of Notiomystis cincta. NCBI lineage: Eukaryota > Metazoa > Chordata > Aves > Passeriformes > Notiomystidae > Notiomystis > Notiomystis cincta. The sequence continues at coordinate 74,049 of VZRX01000847.1, forward strand.
GCACCATGGGGATAGTTTTCTGCTATTAATAACAACAACAGCCTGATACTTTTGTTGTTGTTGTAGTTGTCATAGTTGTTATTGTTGTTATTACTAGTATTACTATTATTATTATTATCCTGATACAACTTTACTATTTTAGGTTGCACCCATAAGTATTGGTTGTGACATTTATCTCCTTTGTCCTGATCCCCTGACAGGGAAAAGAGAACATGCAACACCTGTGCATTGGGTCAAAACCTGTGAAAGAACAGCTCAAGCATGGTAAGGAAAGAGAAAAGTCATAGAATGGTGTATCTGCAGCATCTAAAATCCCTTTCTGCCACTCTGAGCTCTTGAGCAATGTCATTACAGTCATCTGAGATGATGAGATTAGTTTTTTCTCCACTTACCACAGCTCCATTCACACCCATGTGGATGGGAGAAGACAATTCACAGATTTTCATATACACAGGTAATGTAGAAGAGTGAAAAATCTGAGTCAACAGGACTGTCATTAATAGTTTTCTCGTTCTTTATGCAGGTACTTCAAACTTAGCTTCTTTCCACAGTCCCCACCCACCAGCCCTGACATATACACAGATATATATGGTTCTGTGCTATAAGAAGGCCATAATTTGAGCCAGGGACCCAATATGTAAGCCGTTCACAGGACGGCTTACAGGCTTGCAGTGCTGCTGGTGACTCTTAGACACATCTTTTCTATCTCTGGTGGCCAGCACTGACATCCAGTGCATACCCTCATCTCCAGAACATATAGGAACAATTCCACTGTTACAATATTTCCCTTGTTTTTGGGTAAGACAGCAGCAGATCCTCATTTCCCTTGTGTATTTATTGCTTCTGGAGTGAGTTTGCTTCCCATTTTAGGCAACAGTGATAAAATCTGGACTATCTGAGAGTATCTGTTGGGGTAAACAAATTTATTCCCATACCTGATTTTTGGGAAGAAGGTGGTCTTCCATGTTTTAAAAAATGTTGCATTAAAATGAATTCACCTTTAATTTTCCTATGAGTGATTGCTCTTAGTAGACTGTGAACTGCTGTCAAGTAATCAAATATTTGCGTACCTACTTAACAGACACCAGATTAATCTATAGGTTGTAAGATAGCATTTGAAAATGTGATAGTGGTTTGTGTCACGCATCTTGAACTACTCCCAGGTCCCAAGTGCCGGAACCATGACATTCAAAGAATGTTTTCTTGATGAAATGTGTTAATACTTTACCATATGTAACCACTAGTGATGAATTACTTTGGCATTCACTGTAAGAACATTAACCAAGATGAACCCATTTGGTGTTAATGTCAGTGTAATATATAGCTCCCTGGGTAACCCCTTGGAGCTTAACATTCATTTAGAAAACACTTTTTCAAAAGAGTTTTATACAACGCTTTTCTATTTTAGAATTAGCAGACAAGCCCTTTCGGATTATATTTTTCATTTCTGCCTAAATGCTGTGTTCACTGGCTAACCTGCATTTCAGGATTGAAGTCTCAGTTCTTGAGGGAAATCTTGGATGCCAATCCTACAATATACTCTAAAATCACACATATTGATGGCAATAAGGTTATCTCCTTTGAACAGCTACATACATCACCTGGCTCATCCAAATCTCTCTTCCATACTACTTATGCTTTTGCTTTTATTACAGTCTTCTCAATTGTATTCTGTTCACCCAAAGAGCAAACAGATGTCTCTTCCTTTCTTGATTACTATCTGGTACATGTTTTCTCACCCATGTCAACCACTTTCTCTAGTCAAGTAAAAGACTGTTTATCCTTTATTTTGTTTGTAGTTTGGAATGTATTTCTTGAAATGCAGGAAAAGCATTTCTCCATGCTCTCCTTTCCTGCCACCGCTGGAGTTTTGGGTACAAACCATGCCAGCAATCCGTGGTCGGGTGTGCTGTGCGTGGTGCGTGCTATATCTTGTGTGGCAGTAGCAAATTGTTTTGTTTGTGTCATTGGGATATTGTGAGGAGAGACTGAAGGGGTTTTTTGTGCTCCCCAGGTAGTGGAGGAACAAAATTTCTGTGCTGAAGTGTAAATCCGCTTTAGATTAGATGAATACTTGTTGAACTCTGATAGCAACATTCAGAGATAATTGCTTGTTTATAAAGATGTTTTGGGTCTGAGAAGTTAGCCTGATTTTAATCCATTCAAAGCTCTATTTACCACTAAATGTCAGCTAGTGCTAGGTCAACTGCCTAATTTCATTTAAAAAAGAAAGTTATTATGACAAGATTTATTTTCCATAAGCCATGTTGATTGATATTAATTATATTACCATCCATTAACTCTCCTCAAGTGGTTGTTGCATTATTTAGTTAGTGATCAACATTAGGATAGATCATCCTGTTTGTCCTTTTCAAAATGTTATGAAGTTTCTTTTCTTGCAGCTTTCTGGGACATCTGCCGAGTTCCTGGACTTCTTGAAAGTTGGCACTGCTGGTCTAGAGAGCTTGAGCAGCACTTTAAAGAGAGGATTCCAAACTATGTCCACTTATTAAAAACTCTACAAAATATCAGAGTTTGACTATATATTTCACATTTTAAGGTGTTACTATTGTAAAGGAATTTATTTCATCATTATGATCCAGGTCATTAAAACCATTGCCTTTTCCCACACACACAAAAGAGAAATGTTTGCTGAAGGCTCCCATTTTTCTGCCTAATTATTCATTGCTTGTATAGTTTTCCTCTGCTAATGAACCTGTACTGCCTCCCAGGGGCAATGATGTCCAAAGATCTGCTAAACGAGATTTTTCTCGAATATATTTGCAAGATCAAGAAAAAAACTAGGAACTGCCCTAGAGTTCCAAGATCTCCTCTAACTGGTCTTAATTATGAGTTAGGTATGTCTTCATGCATTCATTGGAGTCCTCTAATAATTTTCTAGCTTCTAAATTATAGTATTAAAAACTTTGTTTTTCGTTCCACATCCTACACACATGTATTTTCATGGTTGCTTTCACTTTTCCTCTAAAACAGGTTTTTGGTTCTATTTCAATCAATACTCTACATTTAGACAGTGGATAAGCTTTTTTGAATATTAAATTAAACAGTCTTCAGATTTTTCTGACATATTTAATTTTTGTTTTTTACTTTTAATATTTATACCAGCTGATTAGTCTTATAACTATTTTTAGCTTTGCAAGCCCTGTTTTTAAAGAAATGTATGTTTATGCTACTGGCTGACATGATATTGTGTTTGGAATATAATAACCGCTGATTTAATCAGAACTCTAACAAACTTTTTTCTTTGTCACAACAAGTGCACAAAATTAAACACAACATACCTGAAGGTGAAAGTTTGCATTCAGAACCTGCAGGAAATCCAGATAAAATTTTGATATTGCCAATGTGAGACCCTCAGCACGTGTTAGATGATAATTTGTGAAGCAACACAATGATTTTCCTCTTATGAGGTACTGAGAATTGCTTAAGCAATGTTTGACTGACACATCAGAGCAATGTGTCTATCACAATTCTCTAGAGAGAGCTACCCAAAACCCAAACTGTACCTCTGGAGAAAAGCAAGGCACAATGAGGATGTATCTGAACCTGTATGGGATGCCATGGCTGCTGTTACTTATGAAGAGAAATTTCAGTTCCCTTTACTATTTTTACATGAAGTTCCTTGAACAGATTAATTTTCATTTCATCTAAGACCCATTTTTGCCAGTTTTGCTTGAGCAGCGATAGGGATTCCAAGTACAGCATTAAGCAAATGGCATGAATAAGCTACAAAATACTTTCACAAATATTTTGCATTAATTTTCCTCGCAGCTTTGAGTGTGATTTTAATATCAAATGTTAAAATATTCAAAAGAAGAGATTCAGTTAGAAGATTTGTCATTCTGTTGGCTGAGGTACATTAAAAATACAACTGAATCAATGACTAGCACATTATGAACAGCACAAATTCCAAACAAATACTGGAAAATAAATCCAAGACCACAAATTAAAAGCAAACTCAACAATAATTTTTAGAGATAAAGATGTGCAATAAGTTGTTCACTACTAAAAGATCAAATAAGGGAAATAATCCCACTACTTCTCCAAACTGATTTATTAGTTCTCAGATGTACCCATTAAAAAAAAAGAACACCAAAAAGACTGATGTACAAATGCACATTGTCTTGTTTTCTAAAGAATTCCCCAGCATAAGTCCATATATGAAGATTATAAATGAACCCATGGAGGGAGAGATAGAGTCCAAAATAAATTTTCTTTCTCTATTTTGAGGCCACCTTCTTGCTGCATATAATATAGACAATTAATTCACAATGGTGGTATATTAAACCAAATTACTCTTGGTTAGATGTGCTGTCATCCATACGTGCTATTTTCCATATGGAGACTACAGACATTATGATGATCCCAACACAGAAACAGGACGACTACTTGGAATTACGTAGGAAATCAATCCACTGAGATTTCGTTCTTTCACACTCCACTTCAGCTGCTCTCCAAACAACACGACAGAGACTAACAAAAATCACTCTGGTCTTTGTCAGAATATCTGCATAGCAAGAAGAAGTTCAGAAAAAGTCTGCTGAACTTGTTTCATAATGCACATGGTCAGCTATGAGCTTGCACCTTCCTTGACATCAAGGAAGGACAGGTTTTTATTCCAAGGCCTTCTGACAGCACTGGAGTGACAAGCTGGCAAGGCAATGTCACATTTCGGGACAGGTGAAACTGCAGCTGGCTAAAATATGTATTTTCAAGACATTATTTGTGGCTTGCATTTATCTTTTATTCTTTTCCCCTTTATGGAGCTATAGATATGGGCATTTAAGAGTGACAAGCTTTGCCATCACAGATATTGCCTGTGTCATTTTGCCTGAGATTTTGCTGAAGTCCTTCTCTGTATTTGATAATTCACAGAACTCATTTCTATCAGTATATCTCCAGTGAATACTAATTGAGATTTTGCTTGTTTGTTTTAGTTCTGCAATGCTAACTTTGTGACCTTAATTTTAATCTGAAATCAGTTCAATCTACTCAGTCTTTGATCCAAATGCACAGAGACTTTATAACTGGACTTTTTTCATTGTGTGAATGTTGGATCCACAAATACTTCAGGAGCTGTAGCAAGGAGCGATCAACTGTACAAAGCAGGAATATTCCAGAATTTAATGTCTTTTCTGAGAATATTTGAATGTGAAGGTGACACTGTTCCACCTTTGGAAACTGCTTTTTGCTTTGTGAAAGCTGGAAATTACTTTCACCTTCTGCAACCTGTGACATGAGTGTTTTTCCATTTTTTGATGCAGCAGTAGCTGTTTACACAGCTCTGCACATGGATGCATTTGTAAGGCCGGGTGGGATGAGGTGGCTGTTAAACTGGATGAATTTGTGGCTGAGGATTTGGAGAACATTTATGAAAAAACACATATGTAGAGTGCCTTCCAGAGTGAGAAAAGCCTCAAATCCTGACCTCATATTTAATATAAAAATACAATCTGGCTTTGCTATCACGCACTATCAGAAATGCTGAGATAATCTAAGGGGATGAAGAGCCTGAGAAGACATGACTGGTTGTCAGGGGAAGGTGTTTGCCTGTTGAGTTTCAAACAGTTGTTTTACCTCAGAGTCTGGGTCACAGGTATTTTTCTGGGAAGCCTACACTGCAGCAGTGAGCAATTATGCCCTTTTCATCTTTTCCTCATGGGACCCACCTCCAGATACCAACATTTTTTTCCCCACACACTTCTCTATAATACTGTGGTTCATTTCAGGTCTCACTGAAAAACAAGTGGCTTGTGTGAAGTGGCCATATGAAGGTATTTTACTCACTCTTGATTTCCAGATTCCTCTACTCCAGGTTTTTTTGAACTAGACTTCTGTGGAAAGAACCAACTCCAGAACTGACTTTCTGCACATCCCTTTAAGAGACAGAATCCTAATTAAAACAAACAAACAAACAAAACCAAATCAACAACCTGACTAATTAAATATGAAGATTCTTCAAGATTTTTTTTTAGGGTCTAGGGTCTTAAGAGAAATGAACTTGACCATTGAATATTTAGGTAATTGCAAACACAAGATATGACTTTAGTCCAGGCTTTTGAAAATTAGCACCTAGAAAAAATGAATTATCTCAATTTTTGAGCAAAATAATTTTTCAAGGAAAAACTTTTCTGTTTGGGGGTTTTAATTTTATTTTTCTTAAATTTTGGGTTGTAAATTTGACAGATAAAATACTTTAACGAAGAAGTGTCCTTTTTCCTTTTTGCAGAGTTGCATATAGGATTATTTCAAGAGTCTCCCCTACTGAATGAAATGCTATTGTCATATCAGATAACAGATAATGAGATTCACTTTTGAAAGTAGGCATTAAGGAAGAAAGGAGAGGAAAGATGAAATGAAGGAGAAAGACAGTGGATAAGCAAAAGATTATATAAGAAATGCAAAAAAGGTACTCTGGGCAGAAAATGTCACAGAAAAGAGAAGTATGAAGGTGTAGAGAAATGAATTAAGAAATTAAGAGATAGAGACTTGCAATTGTCAGAGATGTGACTTTGTAGAGTGCCTAGGGAGCAGAAAACAAGTGTAAAGCAGAGAGATAAGTTATATCTAATTTACTGTTTTTCCAGGTGCTGCAATCAAACCTCCTGATTACATTGTAATTATTCTGAAGAAGAGAAGTATTAAGATATTAAGATCCTTGGTCATTCATGCAAAGGTGGAGTCTCTGTTCCCTAGAATGCATTTATTTATATATTTATTTAT
>VZRX01000848.1:0-62934 GCA_013398075.1 Notiomystis cincta
CCTGTGCTAGAACTCTTTTTCCCTTCTGATATTGGTGCAGCCCATCAGGTGTCAGTGGACCAGGTGTTGAGTAGATCATTCCATGGTCAAAACCCCAAATTTTCTTTGATTACACCAACCTCAGAGCCATGCACTGACATGATGGATCTGCCTATTCCTATCGATATTATTCCTTGCTACTGGAAGGACTGCACTCCTGCTCCATCATCCCAGTCTCTTTATTTTTGATGTTGGTTGAACCTGTACAAAAACTACCTTGCTAGAGATCCACCAAGACAGCTGTGCACCCTGAGATGGAGTACAGATGATGCTAAATAGCAAGCCTTCTTCCTGCCATCCCTCCCAGCTACCTCTCCTTATTCAACAAACAGTTCAGACACATCCCATTTTCATTAACTCTATAGACTCTTTAGTGCTTTTAAAACCACTGATGTACTACTGTGCTGATTTAAAAAATTCCAGCACCCTTGGATTCAACAACAGAGAAAAAAGATGCAGGACAGATCACTCTGAACACCTGAAAACATACCAGGTTTAACTTTCAGGAGGCAGGCATGTGTACATGTCTAAAGCACTCATGCAGTTAGAGCTATATCATCAAGTTATTACATTTGTAAATGAACACATGTTTCTGAATGCTGTAAAGCTGGTGATTTCAGATACATTAATTGAGGGAGCTCCATGCTGAATACATCTGCTTAAAATGCTGTTACAAATGTCATATGTGCAAATGAATGCAATCTATCCATCAGCAGTGGTTTTTACTGTGTTTTGGGGTAAAGCAAGGCAACCAAACATACCAAGAGGAGAAGTGAAGGTTCTGTTTTTCAGTTTCCAGTGCCTTCTAAAAGGGACTGAGAGCCTCAACATTCCTACTGAGTATATGCTGCAAGGAATCAGAACTCCTTTCATCGAATTTACAGGAAAATAAGAAAAGGTGGTGGGAGTAAAAGGAAGGAAAAAAGACAGACAACTCTAAAGAAGTAATTTCATTGTGCACAGTGTGTCTGACTGCTGCTGAGTAAAACAATTTGATTCATTAAATGGAGATTGCCATTTTTGTAAACATAGACTGCAGGCTATTGATTTAACTGAGTAAATTCCATCTATACTGGGACTTTGTAGGGATGCACTAAGCCTTTTATATCACTCCAAGCAATTTGGTGTATTTCTCTGTATTTTACTTTTAGCTCTCATTAACAAGTGTTTATTTAAGTTAATTTAATAGCATTTGTAGTGGGAGTATTGACTGTGTTCTAATTCTTGTAACTTCTATTAGCAGGCTTCCAGCACAGGGATACAAAACTCGGTTCTGATAAGCAGAAAAAGATGGTCAGTTCCCTTAGCAAGGAGCAAGCCTGACCATGCTGGCCATCTTGTCTTGTGATGGTGAGATTATAATTAGGAACAATTTATCAAACCTAGGCCAGACCCCAAATCTATCGAATCATTCAATGGATATGAGAACTGCAACAGATTGGTTATCAGAGCCTAAAATTAAAATGTCATGGTGTCCCAGCTTGGACTGAGCAAGAAATTCAATGCCTGAAACTGTATTTTAGATAATAATTTCCTCACAGAAGAGAAAAAGTCTGTAAGCCTAACCATGCCACCACATTTTCCATTCTATCTAAATTAAGTTTGAAATTTGAAAGAGCTGCTCTCTTCTCAGTCTCACAAAGAGAGCAAAAGAGAAAAGCTGGGAGTAAAGAGAGATTTCTTTTAGCCCAGTTGTCATCACTTTGTAGACCAACGGGCTTGACGATCCTGGTGGGTCCCTTCCTACTGAGGATATTCTATGAATCTATGAAGTCATCCTTCACTGAGTGCCTCCCTTCCTCTATTTGAAAAATGTGTATTTCCATGGAGCTGCTTGCCTGCATTTCATCATATTCCTGGGGAACACTCAGCACTTTGCTCTGCCCTAGGAAAGTACACCTTACTTCCATTTCCACAGAAGTTCTCATTCATCATCTCTTATTAGGTCTCAAGGTAAAAATTTCCATCTGTTTACTTCAATTGTTGAAACAAAGCAATCCATCACAGTCTATTCATTCTGCATGAACTACTGGCATCAAGTGTAAAAGACTTACTTTGGTCCCTGCCCTACAGATTTAAAGGTAATATCTCAAACATATGTAAAAATTACCGAAAAATAATCTAATGTACAAATGAGTTAATGTAAATTCTCTTCTGCTTGTTAATGTAAACTGACTTTTTTTCTTTCTTTTACTTCACAGGGGCTTGAACGCATTCATAATGAACAAGCATGAGGAAAAAAATGTTATAAGGATTAAAATCAGCACTTTGTAGCACAGGAAAAAAAAACACACTATAATTTACCAACAGCATGAGAAAAATGACAGAAATTTTGAAACTTTAGAATCGGAATTTTGCAGCTTTCCTAAAGATGTTTTTATGTCCCATGAAGAATGGGACATAAAACTATAAATCTTATATACATCAAACAAATACTCTCAATATTAGGAAAATAGAAATGATATTCACACAAATAATAATCTCCTAAGCACATGTGGAACTTTGAAGTAATGAACAATGAATGAATCATGTTTAGGTATTTGACATGACTAGGGATAGGTGAAAAAGTCACGTGAATTGATGTCTTCTTTTCTTCCCAAATGACCTGACTTTGTTTCTTGCCAGCTGGCCTTTGATGGAGCAATTGAAGCAAGGAACTCTAAGCCAAGAGCGATAGTGATCTTTGCTTCTACAGTGACAAACTTTAAAATGCCATCTCAGCTTCTCTGTGCTATTTCTTTCAGCCAAGAAATCTAATGATCTCTTTCTATAACAAGGCTGCTATAGCTACAGACAGAAAAAGAGTTTATCAGAACTAAATAAAGCTCAGCTGTGCAGAAGAAAATTTTCAGACAAGAACAATCTTCTGTGGGAGCTAGAAACCTCACTGTCTTTTTTTTTTCTAAGTGCTGTAGACACTCGTTGATTTTGTTAACACACTATTTTATAGCATATATGTGGTGCACACATAATTTACAAAACCATCTCAAAAGTACAGCACTGTTGGATAAACAATCTCCCACCTGGAGAAGGAAGAAAAAGAATGAACTGCATATGACAAACATTTGTCAAGTTACTTAGCACATTTCTGCAAGGCAATGAAAAACTCCCTGATAATGGGAGTAGGAAGCATATAAACAGAGCAGACATAGAGCTAGTAGACAACTGAACAGGATAAATTATTTACAAGAAAATGTGGCAAACACTTCTATTTTTATAAAGGATTAATAGTGCTCATTACATAGTTACCTGTAAATAGTTTGCATGGAAAGTAATAAATACATACTGCAGGCTTATAAATAGAGTTCACAGTCATTTCTGAAAGGAAATAAGGTAATGACAGCTTATTATAATTCAAAATGAAAGATTTGTAAAATCCCAAGACATTAGCTTTTGGTGTCATGTAAATGAAAGTAGCCCCAGCAGAAATAGGTAGGTCACCACCATTTAAACAAGATGAAAACGGCGCTCTTGTAGTCAGTAGATTTGAACTTATTAGAAAAGCACTTTGCAGCTCATCAAAGTGTGGTCTTATGGCTGTTAAGCTCCTTCTCATCCAGCATCTTTCCTCTGGATTATTAACATCTTTATTCAAGTACAAATGCACTTCTGCTAAACCTACTACAAGTCACCCGCTATAAATCTGTTTGGAAGTTTGATTTTGTGGTCAGAGGACTCTGACAGTGTTTTTTGCAGTAAACATACACATCACACCTACATATGAATTTCTTTTGCCTCTTCAGCCTCCCCATGCATTTGCCCTTCTATGTCTCTCCAGACCACGGATCTCTGAAATCAGGACTGGCTTGGAATTTCTGTCTGGCACAGTGTCAGGGTTTAACAAATAAGAATTAGTAACAATATTCCAGAGGGTGTTGTGCAGCGCCGGAGGAAAGCTGTCGTGAGGTCACACGTCAGCTGTGTCTGCTTGCTGCCAGCGGGCTGTAAGGGGTTTCAAGGAGAACCCCTGCAGAATACAGAGCAGGAGAACCCCTGTGGAGTCATTCATCCAAACCCTGCATCCCGCTACCAGAAATAACATCCTGGGGAATAGGGCTGGGGAAAGAAAAATAGGCAAGAAAAAAATAAAATAAGCAATAAACTAGACACACACGAACAGCTAAACTGCTTGGAACTGAAAACTCAGCAGGGAGGTAAATGTTGCTACATAACTCTGAGACCACATAGGACACAGAACCTCCAATTTTCATGCAGTTTAATTGTGAGTTCTTTCCTCCTTCGGGAGTTAAATCAGTGAGAACCATATAACTTAAAGTGGCTTGTTGTGGGCTCTATCTCCGGCAATCAGTGCCTAGTTTCATTTTTTCATGAATGCTCCCTCTGTTGTTGCAAGCATTGTTTCTCTGCTCCTGTATAACTGGATTGCAAAAAAAGGTGTGTGGGAATTTTTAGATAGAAAAGTCTGCTGAATTTGAATGAGACAGTTGTACTCTCTCATTTCAAATCACGCCAAAGGGTAGATGCAGAGGGTGTAAGTGACATGCAACTAAGGGCTCAAGAAGGAATTCATAAAAGAGATTGAAATGCAAACTGAGTGGTCCAAATAAAAAAGCCTGAGTCTTGCCTCTTATTTTTTAATTAAAAATCCACTGCATGATAGCCTTGTAATAACTTAAAAGGGGTAAATTAATGATCTTGACAATATTTGCAGAACAAACTGGAACATTACATTTTTCTGTGACTGAAAGGGATATGGTAAAAATCAATCAGAACCAAGATGCACACTTCTTTCCTCTTATTATAGTTTTATTAATTCACTTACTGATTTCTTTGAGACTCTCCTCCCCTCTTGCTTCCACCCTGACTCCAGAATAAAAATTTTCACTTTGACACTAGCTTTTAACCCAAAAATGTTTCTGCATTCATGGATGGTGTGGAATTAGCAGCCTCAGAGAATGGCATTCTTTCCCAGTTCAGTGCATGGGAAGAGGATTGACAGCATAAAACTGTTTTACAGGGATCCTCCAAGGCCATGTATGAAGATGAACATTTTAAGGCAAATCTGACTGCATGTTGCTGTGACAGCCAGATAATATGCTGATTTACACATTCAAGTAATAGTTACTCTATTTTGGTTTATGATGGCAACCATCCAGGACCATTGCAGTTGGCAGTTGCCATGTGCTCAAGTGAAATGTAAGATCAGACTGGTTTGGGTTACTGTCACAGGTTATCCATTCTCAGAACTTCTTGGGATTCTCAGTACGTGGTAATATCTACGTGCAGTTCTCCCACCACTCCTTTTGTGGACATAAGCAACAACTAAATAACTCAGAATTACCTGTCATTACTTCAGAGAGTAATAGACCAGAGTAATTTTTGATGTCACTTCTCCTGACTCCAGGAGGGGGAATATTTCCTGCAGTAAGTGCTAGAAAGGTACAAGGAAAAACTCTATTGAAGAAAAAAAACCCAACCTAGCTCCTTATTAAGGCAGAGATTCACCTTAAGAGTTTCATTTACAATGTGCTTTCAAGCCAAATGCACACATTTCCAAGCTTTTCTCTCTCCACAGCCATCCCTCCCCCCCTCCATGTTTCAGGCAAGTTTCTACAGCAATGCTTACAATGGAGTGCCCTGCACACAGACACCAGCAACAAGTGAATGAGGAAAAAACAGCATTTGATGCTGCCTCGGACAAAATGCTATTAAAATGATAACAGCACTCTCATTCATTCATTCAGTCACTGATATTCTCTAAGAGTTAATATATTTGTAGTATTTGAAGATGCTGAAGAGAATAAAAAGTGCCACAAATCACCTTCTCAGGCAAAAGTGCAACCTTGGTGTTGATGGGCAAAAGGAGGGGGTTGCACAAGCAAATACCTGCTCAGGTGCTGTGTGAGCGGGGACCTCTGCCCCATTCAGCAGTCTGGGAGAGCCAGACTGGTGGCAGGATGGCAGGGCAGCCTCAGGCACACCTCACCTGCAATGTCATCCCCTGCCTGGCCCTGGGACAGGACACTGCACAGCCCTGCAGGTGCACTGCCCGAAACAGGGCCATGCACCTGTGGTTTCCACACAGAGATAATGGCCTCAGTGCACCCCACAGGCAGCCTGGGCCAGGGGGCACTTGTTCTGGAAGGCTGCAAGAAGATGTGGGGACCACTGTCTCCATATATCAGCCCTCAGGGATCACTCACCACGCAGGTGCTCTCTCTCTGTTTTTGTTGGTTGAACATAACCTGCTCAGATTCACACTTAAATAGATCCAGAACTCCCTACTCAAGTTAAAAAGCTGTTCTGGACCACTTTTCAGTGGGTAGTTTGTCACCAAGTTTCAGAGTGGTTTGCCTTCATGCTGTCCTTAAAAAAAAGAGAACTTTAACTTGAGTCCTTGACTTGCCCTGACCCTAAATTCTCCATAAGATTTCAAACTACAAAAGGTGCACAGGTCCAGGAATGAATGTTCTGGATGCTGGGAGAAACTGGCAGAGGACCAGGCTTAGCTCAGTGTGCAGACACACATTTCCATCACCAAATCAAGCCCACAGCCTCCAGTTAGCTACACCGCAGCATTCAGAAAGGGAGGCAAACAACCCTAGATATTTTGTGTGAAGGAGAATCTGCTAAATACTTGTGCAAGTTTTTCTCTTTTCTATTCTAACAATATCTCATGTCTCATTTCAAGTCTTAATGTATTAGATTGAAGCCTTCAGTCATTAGGACCCTTTATGTCTTTCTGATAAATCAGGTGGCTCTTTCCTAGAATAAATTTCTAGTCCCTTTCAGCTGGTTCATGCATCTGCTGATGGCATTTTGTCTCCAAGTGCCCTTATCACACTAGAAATTACATTCCACTGGCCACCACCAAAGCTCTTAAACCAACCTAGTGGGATTGCTTTTAAAACCACCTCTTGTTTTAAACAGGTTCTTTTTGTGTTACCTTGTTTTTAGTGATATTGGAAGGTGCTGATTTATTTTGAAGTTTATGTATTTCAGATTGAAACCTATCATAATGTCATATTTTTCTTCTATGTATTTAGTGAAGAAGTTGAGGGGGAAAAAAGACTTTATATTGAAAAAAAAAAAAAGAAAGAAATCTATATGGGCAGAAATACTTTCTGAATTTCCAGGAAGTGCCATTATAGCTTCTCTTCTCTACCAGTATGTATTAGAATATTATCCCTCATTTAAAATAATATAATGTAGTCTGTCACTCTGGCCATATAATAATTTATTTAAAAATATTTCTACAAATATTGCCTTTTTGTTTTAAGTATAATTATGAAGTAGAATTTCTGACTACTGCTGGAAGGAAAATCCAGAAGAATAAAGATTAAACTGAAGCTCATTTTCATTATACATCACCAGTCCTGACAGGATATTGATCCTTTGAACAAGCATTTCCTATTCTAGGAAAAATAAAAAACCAAAACATAAAAAACTCAAATCAAAACTAATGAAAAAAAAAACCAGTTAAATAAAATCAGGAAGTATTTGGCTATGGATGTTATAATGCAGAAATCTGATGCAATGGAAGAGTGCAACTTAAAAGGTAATAACTTGCAGAGTTACATTAATTTCTGCAGTACTGCAACCAGTTTACAAATAACAGGGACACCATCTGTTCTCTAAACAAACATGTGAAAAAATGCCTGCTAGCAATTAAGAGGTTGTACAGAAGACAAAATTTCTGCAGTTTTCACTTTTTTTCCTGATTTGGTTTGGTTTGGTTGCTTGGTGCAGAACCTATGCCATCACAAATACCAATAGATGCTCTTTCCACTATTTTTTTTCTTTTTTTAGCCTACTTAGCTTAGATATGTACTTTTTAAATCAGTGTATTTGGTATTCATTACTAATGTGAATTTGTAGATGAGATCTGAGAGATTTATGTGGATTTAGGTTTAGAGCTTTTCCCATCCTGGCAGGCTGATATTAGTTGAACATTTATTCTGCTCTGGCTAATGTATTTTCTCTCTCTGGCCTCTCAATTATTTTTAGTTTTCCCTTTCTCTTCTTAATAGTTATGGTACATTAGTGTAAGCACCATTTCTTTTGGGTTATGCTCTTACTGAGAATTTGCTTACATGTGCACGGGAATGCTGCCACAACTATTTCACTCTTACAGATTTTCACAGTCCTAGAGGGCTTAAAGTTAAAAGAAACTATAGATTTGTTAATGCCTTTTGAAATTTGATTGTGTTAATGTGTTCAGTTACGTGCTCAGATCTTCAGAACGAGTCTATGGCCTTCGAATTGTTTTTGAGGGTGATTCTTATGTACACAATACCATTCTGGCACATGACATAATTGCTATCCAGATAAGTCAATAAAGACATAGTGAAATACAAACCAAAGTCATACAGGAGAATTAAATGACACAGGCTGCAATTTTCCTTGCTGTCATGTGTGCTCTCTTTGGCCAAAACAAGCTTTCCCTAAGACAGTGGCTCCAGTACAGTACTGCCATAATGCCTCGGAAATTTAGCTGGGCTTTGGCAGCAGAGCCACGATGATTATTTTGGTTTCCATTGCAGAAGGTCTAATCAAGATCAAGTACTTTCTTTTCATGTGTGCCTACCCTTAAAAGAGCACATAATCCTCCTGTAGGATATGTGTAGCATAAGGATAAGGACGAGTAGTAATTCATCCCTAATTTGAAGCTACGGGAACAGGTAGCTACGAGCTACCTGGACTCCTGCAAAACAAAAAAACCCCTGCAAAAAAACCTTCCACAGACACTGTGCTAAATCAATCCTCCCTGCCAAACCCCCTGAAAGCCTATATCAGTGTGACTAGTAAGATATGATTGCATTTGTCAGTCACACCAAAAACAGGATTTTCGCTTTCCACAGTGAAGAAGTTAAAGACCAGTCCCTTAGGGCAGAAGATGAACCAGACCAGCATCTTCAAAACAACTACACAGAACAATCCTGACACAGATACAGACAAAGCCAAGGGGCACTTTGGCCACACTAGCATTAAGAAATAGAAACTTGCAGTATCATTACTTCCTCTTATCTGCTAGGAGATGTCTTTCATGATTGAAAAAAAACTGAGCACGTATAAATTCAAAACTATAGAGAGAACATATAAAGAGACTTCACATTCATTTACTGAATGATTTTACCAGCAGAGAATTTAATACTGGAATTTAAAACCAGAGCATTTTACAGCTGCCAGTGAAAATGGTTCAATATATCTAAGCACAGGCTTGGATTTCCTGGAAATGAACCTTTATTTTGAAGGAATCATGCTCTTGCTGATGTCTGGTAACAGCCAGCATTGCAGTGTGGTAGGCAGAACTAGAGTTTGATCAATGAGAAAAATTCAATTGTAAGCAGTAATTAGGTGGATCTGAGATGAATGCAATAGATCCATTTTCAGTGTGGAAAAAGCCAGCATCACCAATTGCACTAATGGGACTTAGACTTTTAAATTTTATTTGTACTCCATGCTGGAAATCCTACTCTCTTTCACTGATCTACAAGATACGTGACCACTATACCTAAAAATGGAAATTGAGAATGATTTTCCTGTTTCGTTTTTGCTTGTGTGAGTGTCAAAGTTTAAATAGAAAGGAAAAGTCCTGACTTACCATGTTATGCAAGTTATCTCTGCTTCTAAGAAATGGAGAGGACTGGGTAGGCACACCCCTAAGCTGGAGCTGGAAGCACATCATAAGCAAAGGAAAGCACAAACCTGGGCTCCTCTGGCACAGCCAGTGACAAGGGGGGGATGCAAGGAGATGCCAGGGATTAGGGGCACTCATTTTCCTCTCCAGTTCCAAAAGTTTGTATACTTTTCAAAGTGAAAAAAACTTCATTTTGGCACTTGAGAATTGGCCTGGGAGAAAATAGGGACAGCACTGAAAAATGATTCCTGTGGTGATGAAGCTGCAAAAATAAAGATTTGTCTAGGTAAGGCAGAAAATATCCTTTTACAAATTGGTCTTTCTAGCAGCAACTGATTTCTACCAACAATTTAAGGTTGGCAACAGGCAAGGATTCTCATTTGCACCTGTGGCACCAACTTAAGCCTCTGTTTTCTGTATCTTTTTTTTCATAAGCCATGTCCTGCTCCTAAGGAAATAAAATAAACAGGAAAGAAACAGGCTCAGCATTACAAGACTGCAGGTCACACACTGGCACAGCAAAGACAAAGCATCTCTACTGTAAGAGAAGATGTGATCTCCAGGTGAGAAACTTTCTGAGAGCTGGTCCAAAGCAGCATGAATAAACATGACAATGAGCACCACTTCCTACCGAACTGCTCCATGCACAGGCCACTTTTCTGTGGCTTCTCCCCTTTTCCTTGCAGGGCTGTATAATCTGGGTAGCGAGGCAAGATGCTATCACCATCAAATCTGCATGGCAAAACACCCCTGTGAAAACAAGGTAATGCACTGCAGTCTCGTGGGTACTTTCTCTCACCACCCCTTGGAAGAAGATGAGGGCCAAACCCATATTCTGCTTCACATGGCCTGATAGCAATGGGCTAAGTCTGTGGAGCACAGAAAAGCTGTACTTAAGTGCAAATACTGATGTGAACAAGAATTAATCTAGCCATTACCCATTTCTAGAAGTATTGTGGTGGCACATAGCTCCAGTGACTAGACCCAGGTTCAGGCACCAGTCTTTCCCCCTTACTGCTCTGTTCTTCAGGCTCTGACCCTCTACTTTTCTCTGGGACTTGAGCAGAGGTCCAGTCCCCCAGCTACTGTTTTGGAGGAATAAGTAGCCAATGCAGACAGCACTGTTCCAATGTTGCAGACAAGTCTTAGGCAATTCCTAGGGAAGAGCAAGGAACATGATATTCTCTGGAACTGGCTCCACTGCAACAAACCATCCATCATCTCTGAAGAAAAGTCAGGAAAGGAATTTTGCATTTTTTACAGGTCCCAGATGGGTTCTGTAGAAGTCAAATACAGTTTTATTATTGATTTGTTTGAAATGCTTCACCTCCCGTGCCTGATTTCAATGAGGTTGTTGTTTTTTATGCTCCCTTCCTCTCTTGATTAGGGTACACCTGATGGACTAATGAGGAAGAAAGAATCAGCTACTGTTTCTCTCTGAAGTGTATCATCCAAAAACAGCTGCTGACACTTTTAATGAATGTCAATAAAATATTTATCACTCTGACTACAGCCAAGTTTAATTTGAACTCTGTCTATGATGACCTCAAACACAGCACTTAAAAAATCACTAGAACCCAGAAAAAGAGAAAGTTGCTTGTAACTCTCATGTGTAATATGCCATGCAGCCATCATGATCTATCACAGAATACCAAAAACTGGTGAGTTCACTGGCAGGCTACAAAAATACTTCCCTACCACTCATGTAGCTGCTTGGTTATAGTAATAAATAATCTACATTGAAATCGTTGGTTCACTACAAATAAAAGCAGGCAAATTTCAAAACAGCTGTGTAGCTTTTGTGTTCTGTTTCATGAAAAAGAAAGAGTGGAAAAAGAAAAGGGAGGAAAGAAGAAAAATGAAAAGGAAAAAGAAAAAAAAGGAAAAGGAAATAAAGTGAAAGGTGGTAAGAACTCACTTACTAATTTACAGTTTAATTAATGGTGAAATAATTTGTTGAACATCAACAAGGTTTTAACGCTGCCCTGAAGGCCTATCTGGAAGTTCAATAGCATGTTAAGACTTTAACATGCTTCAATGACCAAGATAAATCAACAAATCAGGGATCCGAATTTGAAAAATGGAAATCTGCTGTTTTCTGCTAAATACTGAATTAATCTGTATTATGAATCAATATTATTGCTGTTTTCAATACCAAAAAACCCCAAAAAAACCCCACAAAAATCCCTCATTATTCACTTGTTATCCCTTTCCTTGCAAAGCTGTTAACCCCCACAAAGATGCTAGTGAGTTGAGAAAACCAGGAAGGAACAAGAGCAAATGGCACAAAAGATCATTTCATTTGCTTGACTGGGCACATTAATGAATTCTACTTAAGACTGGAAAAATGCAGGGAGAACCACAGCATCACACATTGCTTTAGCTTGAGTGATTCAGAGTCTATGTCATTAAAATGTACAGTAAACTGTAATTAAGCAATTAGACATGAAAGAACATAGGCTGGGCTGAAATAATGTTAGACCCCCAAAGGCCTTGTTTGTTTTATGCCTACAGAAGTTTCAGCTTTAACTCTATTTCAAAATGACATATGCCCTGTCAGAGCTGTCTAAATGTGGTTATAAAAAGCTACCTCTTTTTCTTTCCTATCAAAAAGCAATTCAAAGTATTTTGTTCTTACACCCTTGTATAAATCCTTTCAATTCCTGGTAACACATTTGCTGCTCATAGAAGCTGCCTTTCAGAAAGTATGATGATGGCTAAGAGGCAGGAAAATAAGGGCAAAGACAGGGAGGTTTTCTTTAGCATTAAAATAAATAATAATTTAGCCTCCAGGATAGTTTTAGTATAGCCTAAAAAGGGTGTCAACATGAAAATTATTTTAATTAGGACTACAGGTTATTATAAAACCTTATTGGAAGAGATAGATTCTCTGCACCTCTCAGATCAGAATGCAAAATGTATAAATATGGAAGTCACATGAAGGACATAAAGACATGATAAGGTAAACTAAACTATAAGGGACAATTATGACTATGTCTCATTTTTACAGTTTTTGCAATAATTTCCTGATGTAAAAAAATATCCAGATCTCACAAAGACTCAGTGAAGAAGTTTAACCTACCTGCAACAGCAAAGTGAATAGGGGAATACATTTTAGTAAAAGAAAGGAAAGATCAATACAGGAATCTTACAACAAAGGACTTCACAGAGGAGAGCTTAAAAAAAAACCTCCAAAAAATCCTACAGAGTTTAGAACAACCTGTCACAGTGGGATCTTTAAACACTAGTTTTCACATTTTCATTTGTGTATTAACTTATTTTTAGGATCTTATCTTGTATCCTACAGCATATTTTTTGGCAGACAGAGGCAGGTATATATTCTAAAAATTATTATTGCAGAACAGCTACTAATCAGCAAGGTATGCTTCCACTTCTAGTTTCTAAGAAAATAAAACATACATAACATACAAAACAAAACATGGATCTGTAAGTTTTATTTTTCCATTCTCCATTTTTGTTCACGCAGAGAGTAGGTATTTCAGGCATTAAAACATCATATTAAAATAGACTAAAGACTTAAAAAGTAATGAATGAGATGTGATTCAGGGAAAAAATCCAAACAAACCAACATCATCAAATTTTAAAATTATTAGAAACAGGGCTGTAAGGTGCATTATAATGGGTTTCACATCTGAAGTAGCTGGTACTGAACACCAAAAGGGTAAAAATCTAGAAAAATGGAGCACGGGTCTGATTAAATGCCACAAATTTTACTATATGAGGTTTTCTTTCTGTTTTCAGAATTTACTTTTGATCAGAGGCAGTGTAAGACCTTCCTCCACACTAAGACAACACAGAGAGCTCGTGATCAGCAAAAGCAAACAGAGTTTGTGAGGTATCAAAACCCTCTCTCCTCTCTGAATAGCAGGAAAAATGTCAGTGCAGGCTCCAAGACAGAACTTAATTCCCAACAAAGCAACTGTCACAAAAAGCACATGAACCTGAAAATTTTTACCTGTTTTGTAGCCCACACACACACAAATTTCTTCAAATAGGTTATTCATTATTCTATGGGGAGTCTTCCAGAGCAGCCCCAACCTCTGTACAGAGTCAATTTCACAGTGAAAAAATTAGTGACATTTGTGAGCTCATGACATACTTTAGAGACAGTGAACTCCCATCTTCTACACCAGTGACTGTCTAGTCATGTTCCTGCCAAAAATTTGTTTTTATTTTTCTATGTTTTCTGTTCTTTCTTTGTAAATTAAGATCATATTTGAGTCAAAGATTTAACACAGCTGGGTTTTTAGGTTGGTATTCAGAATCATCATTTACCCATTTGAGCTCTCAAATTCAATTTTACTTATTTCCTCCAAAATTCTTGTCATATTTTTTCCAAGTAATTTTGGGGAAAAAAAAAGGAAAAAAAGGAAGTATTTTATATTTGGATTTTAGCATAAATAAGTCTGTCAGCAAAACCACAAACTTCAGTTTGCTGATATCTTTCCAAAATAAAAAGATGAAAATAAATATAAAGGTTACGAAAGCACTTGGCTCAGCAGACTTGCAGACTCATGTCCTCTGTTTTTCAGAACAGGAGGAATGTGGATAGTGGCCAGGACATTTGTCAGACAAACTCCATCAACAATCATAACTCACTGAGCCACATGTGTGCAATCTAATAATCCTGGCAGATGAATATTATGTAACACTGAAGTTGGTGGACTTGCAGTACACAGAAGAATTTATCTGTGTCTAATCATGATTTGTTTATAGTGTGAGAAAACACGATTGTGGATTGATACAGCAGGATAAACCAAACATTTTAATTTTTTTTATTTTAAAAACAAAAATTCCCATCACCAAAAGCAGCAAAAAGGATAGGAGAATATAAAGAATTATGTCTTATAAGCAAACAAATAGGAGCCAGTGTGATTTTTCATAGAGATCTATCGGGTCATCAGTACATGACATAACACGTCAAAAAAACCCTAGAATTGTTATTCAGAGATTAATTACCTCTGAGCATCTTGTGTTCTAATCCTTCACTTAAACCATGATTGATCCTGTGATTCTTTTTTTCCTTAAAATCTAACTAGATTTCTTTTGTTGTGACTTGTGTCCATTTCTACTTGTCCTATCACCTTTCATCTTTAGCTGCAGACAGCTGTGAGGTCCTCCCTCATCCTTTTTCTTAGAATTCAACAATCACACTTCCCTCAGCCTACTCTCACCTTTTCCTTCTTCTTTTTCCTCCAAAACAAGCTCTTTGCAAATAAACCTTCATAAAGAATAGCTCTGGAAAGGTAGGAAAAGCCAAAGCAAATGTACCTAATTCCTGAGCAGGCTTTATTCCTGTATACACAGTAAACTATTGATGAGAGACAACTCACCTTCAGTGAGTGCACAGAGCTCGTACATTATTTAATGCAGGACCTCTCTTCCCAGAACTAGGTGACAGGCAGAGGCTGAGGAAGCAGATGCTTCAGTGGCCCAGAGACTGACCTGACAAGACCACTGGACAGAATTTTCAGATCACTGTCACCAGAGCCACCTTTCTCTCTCTCTTCCTCCTGGTTGCATGGTCCTGCCCCATATCCCTTTTGTTGACTATAATTACAGCCTGTAATACAGAACCTAAGATTTTAGAATCAGGCAAAAATCTAGACATCAGAATTTCTCAAAACACAGTCTGATATACTGAACACACACAATGCTATTACTGCTCTGTGCACATTAAAAAAAACAACCAAGAAAACACAATAAAACCCACCCAAAAAGAAACCCCAAATCCTGTTTTGACTGGAGAGATTGTCTTGCATATAAAACTAACAGACCATATATAAGCCTGTCTCCCATGGACCTCTAGTAACAGAGTGTATAATAAGATCCTGTTTGATAGAATCCTGTACAGCCTATGCTTTCGGTAGAAAATGAAGGACAGGAATGTGTGAGAGCCACAGAACTGCACCAATCACAACTTTGGCTAAAGAGGGAGAAATGCCTCCCTTCCACCCAGGTCATACATATTTGCCTGCACGTATGGCTAAGTACATCTCCAGAGGTGTTCTGACTCCTAGGTATGTTTAAAGCCACCCAGAAGACGAAAAAAAAGGCATGTGTTCTTCAGTAAACTAGTAGTGATACCTACTATGAATGAGTAGAATTATTTAGAAATAAAAGCAAAGGAGAGAAAAGCAATTCACCTCTTTACAGCATTGCTTTTGAAGACATGCTGATATCCCCCTCACTGCCTCACTGCAATATGACCAAGTTTTGGAATTTGCTACAATGCAGAGGGGCATCTTGTGCAAGGACTTGAGGACATCCACATGGCAGCATTTTTGCTCACCTTTCCTCTCAGCACCTTCAGAGAATTTGACTCCTCTTCAAATAAAAAATGTAAAAATCAGTGTTACTATAAATACAGACGGGGTAAAATCAAAGCAAGATTATTAAATTCCAGCCATTTCTTTTTGGAATAAACCAAAGCCATGTCAGACTGCTGACAATGTAAGAACACAGAGAGAGAACCCTGGAGTTTGAATGAAGGAAACAAGCACTCCTGTCTTCTGGAGTAGACAGAAATTCTTTTATTAATAGGTCAGATTTCTCTGCACTTATCACAACTGGAGCAATAAAATTTTGTACTGTGAAAAATCACACATAGGATGTTCTTAATTAAAATCTGAGAGTTTGGTGTTACTACATTCTTTAATTAAATATTCTCCTAACGCCTTTAACTTATCACTGACCAGTAGTATTCTCATAGCTCAAATACATGTTTGAGAGATCTGAACAATTCCTAGTCCTAAATGAGTTGTCATGTAATTATAAATGCCACAAGTAAGACCATTGATCATCCCATCTATTTACTGATGAACTGTGAACAACACAATTCCACAGAGAGCAATATTGAAAGAAGAAGCTGAGCAGACAGCAGGCCAGACATGAGTGCAAACCAGAAACTTTCAATTTGCATCTGGACTTGTTATTGTTCACAGATTACACTCATTTAAAGCTTCCATCCAGACAAGGCAATCAGAGAGTTGATAGAAAACAAAAGGATGCTGTGACATGATGCTTAAGGAATCCAAAGGCCAGTTTTGTTTTTTTCATTGATTAATATCTCAAAGCAATCCTTTCAATAAAAGGAGAGCTTCATCAAATGTTTGTTATTATTACACATCACTTTAGAAATCTCTGAGATATAAAATGGGTAAATGAAGTTACAGAAGCCAGGATGTTGTCTCTCCCACTTGCAGTGGAGGAGTTTCACAGTGAAGCTGAGGGCAAATGTCACTGTGCCTGGATGCAGAACATGCTGTGCATTATTAACACTTTGCAATTGCCCAACTGATTAAGAGCCCACTACCACAAATGCTTATTCACAGAAATAACTGCTATTCAGATAAGAAAGTCTGATGAAAACAATGGGTCTACTAAGATGCTCACGAGGACTAAAGTCAGAGTAAGACTCTTCTACAAATGAGAAGCTAAAAACAATCTAAAGCACTCTGGACTGTTCTCTGCCTTCAAGAAAGTCAAGCATAGTCCCAAAGCAAGAAAGTAGAGTTTTAGTTTTAGGTCAGGTGTTTCCTTGATCATAGTTTGTGCTGTGTTGTGCAAGAAACACCCATGACTTAGCTAAGCTGTAGGTGGTCAACACTCCCTGACAGATTTAGCAATTTCGACCAAACACCGTGGCAAATTACGCAATAATAAAATACATTTTTATCTTCTTTTCACATTGAAATGATCTGATTGCAAAATATGACAGTATTTTTAAAAATAAACTTTTTTCCATTTATACTACACAATAACAAGAAATGAGATACAAAATTAAGAAAGGCTATGGGATTATAATAACTACGTCCTTTTGCATTTTGCAATACTGGAAATAAGAATTCATATTGCAGTGCTTCAATCCTATTACTCACTGCTATTTCAACTAGTGCTTTAACAGAGTACACAGCAAAAATGTGGCTTGTGGCTTCCAAACCAAAGAGTTCTCTTGTGCTGAGTAC
Organism: Notiomystis cincta; assembly: GCA_013398075.1. NCBI lineage: Eukaryota > Metazoa > Chordata > Aves > Passeriformes > Notiomystidae > Notiomystis > Notiomystis cincta. The sequence goes on from VZRX01000848.1 coordinate 17,629, forward strand.
AAAGCAGGCACCTTCCTGGTGTATGGTTGGCAATATAAGCAGTCAGTCACAAAAAATCCTGAGACTATCAAGAGGGACCTGCTGAGAGCAGGTTTGCAGGGTTACACAAAGCACAGCAGCTCGCTCAAACCAGCCAAGTCCCCAGCACAACAGGATGCAACATCAGCCATTCTTGCCTTTGAGATACACACAGACTTTATCCTCCTCTTGCCTTTCTGAATCAAATGCTGTGCAACTTGTGGCCACATAAAGGTTTGCTTGGGTATCGTAGGGCCAGAAGCAATCTGAAATTATCTAACCTTGGGATGGAAAAATAACACTTCTGTAAAACTGTTTTACCATTAAAATTTCATTCATGGACACGTCTTGGTCTACAACTCAAGATGGGTGATGAGTGTTAATTTAAAACAAGATGTTTACAACAACAGAATCAGTTGCATAATTGAGCCAACAAAGTTCTGGCATAGTCTTCCCCAGATACACAGGCATAATTTCTATTGATGCCACTGAGAACAAAGTACACACAGAAAGGTAAAGGGAAAAAACCAATCATTTCACAAAATCATAGAATATTTATCATATTCTTCTGAATATGTTAGTGTAGATTGCACACAGCAGTCATGGATTTTAATTTTCACAGTCTATACTATGTTAATATCCATATTTTTCTGCCTCTGGGTTTAGCACTTGGCAGTAAGCCAAACTGTGAAGTACAAAGGAAAAAGCAAAACAAAAGCATGCTCAGAGTCTCTACAATCAGCAGTGAAGACTTTGCCAGATGGAGCAAATGATATGGTCAATGAAGGTGCAGAAGGTGAAAAAATTAATCTAAGGGAATGAACAGAATGCCAGACACCAGCATGCTCCCCAAAATCTCCTGTGTCAGCTTCAGCTGTCCATGCAAAGTCAAGTTCGCATGGTGGATACGCACTAATTATGTGTGCCTCTCTCTGCAGCTACTGAATTTATTGATTGTTTTTACTGTACTCATTTAATTTCTTTTCCACTATTTAGTTTGGCCAAGGAGTCTCCACTTCAAAGACTTTGAATTGCAAATCACAGCTGCCAAAAAACAAACATACACTGTTTCTTGTGCATTTTCCACATTGTTTCCAACAGAATCAAAAAATGCACTTTCTTGGGGCCTCTCACCACCTTAATCCCATCTGCAGCATTGCTTGCATAGTGCATCTACAATTATTTCTGGGTTTTCCAAGCTTACAGCCTTCTACTATTCCCCACACAACACTGAGGCTGCATTTTTTTATCTTCTTTCATGATCCACTGAGAATGAAAGAGAAGAAGTACATAGTCCAGGATGACAACAGATTTTTTCAAGATGGACCTCTGTGGCTCTAAATATGTTCTGTCTTCAATATTTAGTTAGCAAATTTAGAAAGCCTGGATTCTTCTGGTCTACTTCCTATATCAAGGGCCAATTTTGGGGTGTCTTGTACTACAGTCCCAGATTTTTCCTCACAAAGTATGGAACAAAGAAAGTAAGTATCTTTGTGTAAAAAATGTACAGGTAATAGCTTTGAAGTGATGGAGTTAGCCACATTTCCACAAGGCATATATGTGTTAGTGAGCAAGTTTATGCAGAGAAAAAGAAAAGCTTGCAACCATTTTGTAATTTAGAAGGTTCACACTTCCTCCCCACAGTTTTCTATTCCTTTTTTTAAGTCTACTCCATGTTCTTCCTCTTGAGACTTCTGCAGGTCCCTCAGAGAGCCTGTGAGGCCTGTGCAGCAGAGGAAAGTTCAGAGAGACCTAGAAGCTCCCTGGCTGGGCACGTGTGAGACTGCAAGATGTGTTATTACTCGTGGTGAGTCATAACTCACCTAAGAAGGGCAATCTCTGAACTAGTGGTTCCAACCACTGTTCTCAGTGGAACACACTGGAGGTAGAGGTTTGCAAGACTTATTGACTGGATTTATGATGCCCTGCCTGCCATTATTTCAGAACTTTTGCTTACTGCTGCACTGTGCAACCAAGAACACCCGAGGGCACCAGTATAGCTTTCCACGGAACAGGGCAGTCTGTTCAAACAGCATATTCTTCCAGACTTTTCCACACTCACAACTTGTTCAACCTGTTGTTGGGAGAAAAAATGTTTTCCAGGAATGTATCCCTCTTCTCCATATCTCTCCAAACTTGTCAGGACTTCTCCGAAACTGAATAAGCTAGGAATCAGATTTTAGTCAAAATTACTCTTCAAAAGACAAGCAAAACATAGCACCTCTCCTTTCTCAAACCCTCTGCAACAGAAGAATGTGAATTGTTTCTTCTAAACAGCCCAAAAGTCCCATAAATGTGGCAGGATATATAGTCTGAATGCTTACCATAGGAGTTCAGTCTTTTCAGTGGTTCTTTTTTGTTTGGTTTGGTTGTTTGGGGTTTGGGTTTCTTTGGTTTTGTTTTTGTTTTGGTTTTTTTTTTTTTTTTGCAAATATTGGTGTCGTGACTTCAGTGAAAAAAAAAATTAAAAAATGAAGGTGTCCAGAATATATCTGATTCAACAGCTGACATTTCTATTCTCTTCCATAGCATCTACGTATCTGTACTTTTAATCTTGTTCTAAGAACTCTGCCTCACTGCTGGAAAGAAACCTGTGGGCAAGATATATCCTTCAAATTTTACTCTTTCTTAGCTGTCACATGCTGGTATCAGTTGATCAAGAAATCAATGACAGCAACAAATTCTACCTTTTGTAACACTTCCCATACCACATATAGAAGTAGAAAATGTATATATAAAAACCCTAAAGAAATTATCTTTCATCTTCCCCTTTGTAGATTTGTTGGCCTAGTGAATAACCAAACTCAGCAGAAATGCTGACTAATTCACCTTGTGTTTACCGTCCCTGATTTTTTAACTAACTGTAAGTCCAAATGTAGCAATAACAATTATTTGTTGCCTTGGAAACACATGAACTATGCATTTATGCCTTTCTCAGTGTATATGCTTTTTTCTACAATGCTGTACCACAGGTCTACCAAAGCTTGTAATTTACCAGTTGAAATGAATGAGACCTTCTGCAATTCAGTTATTTATCAACTGCTGATGGCCAAATTTTTCTTTAACCAAGGTTCAGATGACTTTTGCCAAGTCTGTCTCTGACCAGTGTCACTAATGTGTTTACCAAACAATGTGGTTTTTATTTTCCCAGAAAATATAAAAATAGATAAAATTTTTCCCTCATTATAAAATAAAATATTTGCTAGCAGTTATTATTTATCCTCTTCATACCCAGAAATTGTTTGGCTTGGCAAACTGAGCTAACAGATACCATGTTGGAGAACTTTCTTAAGCAATTTCTTTGTACTTATTTTCAAATACTTTAAAGGTTTTTGCCTTCTCTACAGTGTACTTGAGACTCTATTGGCAAAAAGAAGTATAATGTCCTTTACATTAATTCCATATAAATCATACAACAGTAGCTACTGAAATATCAATCAAAATCATTGGTGTCAGAAGATACTAACCTCGTGAGTCCCTCACATTATCAAAATACCCTTACCATCCAGTCTAAATACACTCCTACCCACCAATTTAGCACAGGAATGTATTTGCCTTATTAAAAAAAATAATAATAAACTGCCTGCTCTCTGAGTTAAAGGCAGATCATTAAATTACCAACCAAATCTCACTTCCATTACACTAAACAACAGTGCTCCCTATAGCAAAGGCTTCTAAGCAGTCTACATTGTTTTGCTTTTTGTTTTCTCTACCAAAATATCTAAAACCAGAAGAGTAGATAATGTCATTTTTGAAATGGCTTACATCCCATTTTGTAAAAGGCACACAGGTGAGCTGCAGACAGGCTTTCCCTGCTCCACAGGAGCTCAGGGAGAGATACCAATGAGAGCAGGAAAGCCTCGGGGTACCTGCTGATGCTGGCACCTGTGCAAAGAGAATCCCACAAAAAGGGGTAGAAAGTTCCTTGCAAAGAACTTTGTGGAAACTGGGCCAAGATTTAAATAATACCTGGACCTCCCAGAAGGCATTATGTTACTTAAAAATATGAAGAACCAAAAACCTAATTAGATTTGTAGCACAGCTTTCAGGCTCCCCCGGTACAAGTGAGGAGCCTTACAGCTTAGGCTGAAAAGCTACAGAATGCTATTTTACTACTGTGGCTGGCTCCTCAGAACACTGTATTATACTAATAGCAGCAATTATACTTTCTTCTAAAGTTTCAGAAAATCTTTTCTTTGTAATATGAATGGTTTTTATTAATGGTATTTATTACTGTGACACATATGATAAAATAAAGAGCCTGAAGAGTACAGAGTCTTTGACTGAGATGTACAAATAGACCCAGCAGTCAGGTTTCAAGTTCACACGCTATGGAAATGACCCAATATATTTATGATTTTATTAAGATAGAAAAAGCCTTGATATATGCACAATGTAAAATCCTCACCTTTCTTCCCTACCCATTATTCATCTAGATTTCCAAAGGTACTTTATGAGATATTATTCTAAACAGTAGGTGATTCTGTGCCTTATATTGATAAAGAAGAAGGAAAGCAATTTCCCAACAGTCCCCAGCCATCAATTCTTTTGAAAAATAAGCTTGACCGTAAGCTTAAGGCACAATGCCTGAGCTAGAAAACACTCAAAGGGCACTCCAAGCTATGCCAGAGAAACTGTCATATGTGAAATGTGACTTCTAAAAACTTTCTAGTTGAAAAGGTCTTTAATAAGGTAGTAATTACTAATGAGTACATGAAAAAGGAAAATAAAAATATTTTCTCATTAGTTTCCTTATTTTCAGGAAAAATTCTCACTCCTCTAAATGAGATCAATCGATTTTTTTTTCTCTGCACTAGGATTTTTTTGATGATCAGGTCTGACTACCAACACTTATGTTGGTTTGTGAAGAATTTGAAAACATGGCAAAAATATAAAACATTGACCTTTCAGAGAGTACTATTGTACTGTGTTATATACTCTCCAGTGCATATTGATCATCTCCTTACCTACTTCAATAGAAAAACATAATTAAGTCTAACTTGAGTAAGGTACTTGCTATTTTTTGCAGCTTGGGATTCTCTGCAACGGCCCTAGCTGACATCAAAAATTATTAATATATAAAGATACTCAACAACAAAAGTCAAGGATAGAAGGTGGCTCTCCAGTTTGATTCTGCCTTTTTTCCTGGACAAACCTGCTCCTAACTTCAGAGAATTCAAGATGTTAATGCAAAACACATTGGCATCTTGAATGACTATCATTTTAGACAGATAAATCTCTCCATGAGCTGGACTTACAGACGTATCATATTCCAGATAAAAGGGTTATGATTTTTGCACAGATGTGCAACTGATTATTATGGGCACCCTGGATAAATCAGAAACCTCCCAGTCATATCAGGTCAGGTAAGGAGAACAGCAGACATCTACCACTAAGAAAAAAGACAATAAAAAATGCTGTCTGTCTCTGTGGGGGAGTACTCAAACTAAGAACTGATAGATTGTTTATAAAATAGTAAGGATCCTAACTAGGATTTGCAAAATTAGGGCAAAGTGTCCAAGTCTTTAAGAGCAAAAATAATACCCACACCTTCTCTTTTGGAGTTTAGCTTAACCACAATGGATTGCTGAGTGTGTATTCCCCAGATTTCACCAAGGCACTATTCACTAAAGAAGGTATTCTAGTCACTGAGCCTCAAAAAATCCTTACCTGCATATAATTATTTGGTCTGCCTACTCCTATCATTTCTACTACCCTCATTGCTAATTATTTTCTTCTAATGAAAATCAAGGGACACTTCAAGAAGAATAATTTCCTTTACTTGTCAGCTCCTTTTCCCTTTCCCTTTCATTAGCCCTTGCTAATGCCTGCTGCTCCAAACACTCCTCCCAGCACAACTCTCTCAGAGGTCTTAGATGAAATTTCTGAAAAAAGAAGTCCTTACCACCTTTATAACATTTTTCTGACCCATTTAGAACTTTTTAATATAATTTATTATATTTTATTTTTTATCAATCCATATATTCTTATCCTTTTTTATGTAGTGCTAAAATCTAGACCAATTTCTAAGGAAAATGACAGCATAATTTACTGTTGCTTCAGTTGTTAAATACCTTCTCATAATTGGGACAAAGAAAATACTTTGCTGACAGCTAGNAGACTGAAAAAATCCTAAACTGCCTCTCCCTGGGAAGTGTGTGGTGCCCAACAATGCACATCAGGGCTGCTACATTCATTGTGAGAGATGGAAGGTGAGTATCAAAGCCTTGGCTCACATCTCTTACTGGCCTAAGGGATTCCAAGCACAGCAAGACTGTTGAGCTTGCATTTGGAGAACGTCTGCTTCACTGAGGGTAATTAATGGTGTGGTATTTTTCCTCCAGATAATGACTCTTTCCTTTGCCTCTAAACACCGCTGTGGTTTTACTGCCAAGGCTCCTTCCAAGCTCTGCATCATGCCACCCACGTGGAAGTATGGCTGTTAGAGCAGTGACATCTAGAAGACAGAGGGGACAGCTCTGAGAAAGGTCTGGAGTGACTAAAATGTAATCTCAAATGGAACCTGGATGATTGTGTCAGCAAGTGCTCTTGCTGTGTCAAAAGATGGCAATGCTCAGCATTTTGTTGGTCATTACCTTGCTTTAAAATAATCAAGAAGCCAGCACCTAATTCAGTGAGCTAAGACCACTGTGAAGGCTTTGATTTAGAGATATATACATTTCATTAACAAACATTATCAGAAGAAGCCCTATTTTAGCTAGTGTATATTTTTGAAAGATAATTTTCTCATTTTCAAGCACATTGCCTGTAAAATAGATATATCCCATAGCTATCTATCACATTGTCTTTACACTGTCAAATTCAGACATGTAACATGATTTGCAAAAGCCAAAATAAGCAAACCAAAAGCATAGTATGAATTTAGATGCTTAACTATGCATTTAACAACCAGATCTTTTAATCTACTTTGAATGAATGGACAAGTATAAATAATCTTGACAGAATGATACATGCTTTGTTATTGTTTCATCAAAAGTATATCCAAAGATTTAATTTATATTTTTTTACAATGTAATTCATAAGAAAGACATGCATAACCCACAAATACATTGCTACCTAGCAGCTGTNTCAACATTTAAAAGGCATTTGAATAATGCCCTTAATAACGTACTTTGACTTGTCCAGCCTTGAATTGGTCAGGCGGTTGGACTAGGAATCAGTGATGGTCTCTTCCACTTGGCACTACTCTAGTCTAAACAAGATGTTAAATAAATAAATAAATAAATAAANAAGGTCTGGAGTGACTAAAATGTAATCTCAAATGGAACCTGGATGATTGTGTCAGCAAGTGCTCTTGCTGTGTCAAAAGATGGCAATGCTCAGCATTTTGTTGGTCATTACCTTGCTTTAAAATAATCAAGAAGCCAGCACCTAATTCAGTGAGCTAAGACCACTGTGAAGGCTTTGATTTAGAGATATATACATTTCATTAACAAACATTATCAGAAGAAGCCCTATTTTAGCTAGTGTATATTTTTGAAAGATAATTTTCTCATTTTCAAGCACATTGCCTGTAAAATAGATATATCCCATAGCTATCTATCACATTGTCTTTACACTGTCAAATTCAGACATGTAACATGATTTGCAAAAGCCAAAATAAGCAAACCAAAAGCATAGTATGAATTTAGATGCTTAACTATGCATTTAACAACCAGATCTTTTAATCTACTTTGAATGAATGGACAAGTATAAATAATCTTGACAGAATGATACATGCTTTGTTATTGTTTCATCAAAAGTATATCCAAAGATTTAATTTATATTTTTTTACAATGTAATTCATAAGAAAGACATGCATAACCCACAAATACATTGCTACCTAGCAGCTGTATATCTCCTCCCATCATCCTGAGCATTGAAAACTGAAAAACAAACATATTGGCTTGTTATCCTTTAAAAGGCATTGATGGACACTCTCTCTCTCTCTTTGTTTCCTCTGTTTCATCTGTCAAGCATTAATCACTGCCTTAGTCGCAAATGAAACTTCTATTTGGCAATTATCATCTTGGTCTATACAAAATCCTTTCCCTTTGCTCCATGTGGCAAAGATGGCATTTCCTGCAGAATACAGAAATAATATATTATAAATTATGAAATCTAATGAAAGAAGTGCTGTGTTTTTTGTTTCATCATATTCCTGGATTTAACCAGTGTGTAGAAAAGAAATGCCTGATGTCTATTCCTGACAAGTCCCACCATTACATCAGTGAAAACAGAATGTTCTCCTGGCCCTGGAATACAGACACAAAACCCAAACATAGTGCTGCTTAACCTTTTTCAGTTGAGGAGGGGGGGAAAAACTCCTCTTCTTTCTTTACCCCCCAAAAACCTATAGCCCCTCTGGTATCCCCTCACATACTTTTTGAAATTGAGAGTAAGACATGAAGCAATAATGAAAATTAAATGCTGTTCCTTAAAAACAAAACAACTTTAATTTTACTATTTTAATTGAAGATGAAACAAAATATCAGTGATTAGTATGCTTCTGCCTATTCTTAGTACTAGACTCTGATAAGACAGAACCTACACTAACATTGGAAAATTACTGTATTAACTTTATTTCCCCTCATTGTTTGCTTATATGCAAAGGGATGTTATGGTGCTTCTATGCATCAGTAAGATTTGTACAGCTTTCTGATTTTTTGGATGAAGAATGATCACAGTGAGTGAGCAAAATCATGCTAAATAATTAATGAGGAGTCAGGAATACACAGCTGACTAGAATATCTGGCCCAATCTTTCATTCTCTACTACATGAAGTGTAATTTCTGGCCAAATCTGCTGTCTATACACAACAGGCAGAAAGGAAAAAATGTTAGGTGTGTGCCAGCCTCTCCAGCCTTGCAGTGACAGGATGTCACCTGGCAGCTGTTTCTCTAACAACTCCCTCAATTAAGTATTCTTTTGAACTGGGATTTGTGCAAATTTTTATGTCAATACAACTTTAGCACAAACGTATAATGGGGATGAAGTAAGATCCTTCAAAATAAATAATTTAAGTTTGCCCCTAGGACAATGAATGGAAAGACAAGCAAAAAAAGCCCACAAACCAAAAATTCTTTTAACAGTGAAACTTCTGCACTTTTTTCCTCCCATTTTTTTTTCTCACAAGCTATTAAAAAAAACATTTAACATGGATATGGATAGAGCTACTCATGAGCTTAAGCAATTTTAGCTAGAGCTTTTCCTGACAACCTTTAGGAAAGGGACCATCTTCCACACCCTAAAATATTCTCTATGCCCGGAACAGGTGGCAGATTAGAAGCTTTCATAAATTCAAATAAACAAAACCAAATAGCAACACAGGTTAAGTAGGAAGCCTTAGAAGCTGGTATAGGCATCAGTTATTCAACATGGTTCAAAACTTCATTAGTATCCAAACACCAAATGAGAAAATAAAAAAGGATAAAAGAAAATCCAAATAAAATGGCAGAAAGATTTTCAGTGAAAACATAAGATGATTTCACTGCATTCTTTAATTTTATTGTCTACAATCTCACTGTTACGAGCTGCATTTTTTTTCTTCCCAGGAAGATTGCTTTCAAAGAATGAAATTGAAATAGTATCAGGTTTGGTATATAATGAGGTTGGCATTAATACTAGCTAAATCCTTCAGATGTCTAATGTTGAGATACATAATTTTCTTCATAGCATATTCATATTGGAAAATTAAATTGGTTCTCTCTTTTTTTGATCTTTTGTTTTCTCTTATGATGGTTTTGCTGCTTGCATATTCCAGCATTATAATAATGACATAGATGAGGGGGTGGGTTGTGCAATTCTCCTGACTCTTTTAAAACCTGTTATTTGAGTTTCAATACTCTGATTGACCACTGGATCTTGCCTAGAAGTAGAATTCCACAGCAGAAGACACAACAAAACTTAGGCACAAATAGCAACTTTGAACCAAACAAAAGAAACACAACAGGGTGCCAATATATGAAAGTTTAACTTTATGGGATCCTCACTCTTGTTTTCACTCAGACAAATAAAAATCTCCAACAATTTGATGCCAGATCAAGTGTAAGACAGATTACCATTTTATTATAAAAAAGTATTTGCTAAGTACTAAATCAATACTGAGAGAAAGCAAAATTACAGGTAAGAAAATTATTTTTTCTTTTTTTCTGTGTTATATCCACTCTTGTGGGCAGAAGTAATAATTCATGGGAAGTAGCAAAGAATGACCATCATTTATCAACTGAACAGAAATGGTGATGAAAGAGTAAAATAAAATAACTCTTCCTCCTTCTCCAAACCTCAAAAAAGCCTGTTTTGAAGATCTTTCCGTAAATGAAAATTTGTGAAAGATGTGTTCTTTTCTGTAAGCAAAAAAGTATATTTTTCCAATTTATACCACATAATTTTTTAAAATATTAAATATTCTAGGAAGAGCAAGATACATAGAAGGGTATTTTAGACCTCAGCTTTAATACAGACAGACTTCCCTTTTCATGCACAAAGCAGATAAACTGTGTATGTATGCAAAGCTTGGTTTCTATTAGTAGTAGGAATCCTCCTTTCCAAGGTGTTTCTGAGAGGACTGAATGGTTTGATATCTAAGTACTGTATTTAAATACAGTTCTTGTGGAAAACTGATTTTTCTCCACCCAGAAGCATCATATCTCCCCATAATCATATACCTGGCAAAACTGAAATCTGAAAGGATGTTCCCAGATTGCCACCTTTCTTGCCTGAAAACAATGGAGCAATTTGGCCTGGCAAATTACACCACAGTTTTATACAGCTTTTTCATTAAACTGACATACACCATAGGGGATGCAAATAGGCTTCTTTTAGGTCTGATTGGTTTAGACAGACATTATTGTCAAGACTACTCCCAAAAAGAGAGAATGCCTTTCAAAGATTTTGAAAAACATTCATACTACCATTAGAAAAGAAAAAAAAAAGATCGTATGCTTTCAGTTGAAAGCACCCCTGTGCTGGAAAGGTCTAAGAAGCTAGAGGCAGTTTTTTAATACATCAAACCAATAATACTGGTTCATAAGCAAAAAAACCTCACCTCTATTAGGGCAATACACCTCAGTACATGCTCCCTGTCTGTTCTGAAGAAATTATTTTAATGAATAGCATAATAGGAAGGAGAAGATGTTGAAGAGTGGAGATGAAGTACAGCTGATGGGGGTGGGTTTTCCAGCTCAAGCTTTCAGAAGCCATATCCAATTCGAGCTCCTTCAAAAAAGAGTTTATTCCAAGTTCTCTCTCAAAGGCAAGTCATATCTTCATTATTGTCCCACTAACTGCCAGACAAGACTTGGATGCTTTACACTACATTGCCAGATATAACCACAGTGCATACTCTATGCATTACTCATGATGGCTTGAATAGTATAGAGAAAAAAACCTGCTTAGATTATAGTTTTTCTTGAGAAGATTTCAAATTCTGATTAATTTTCAAAAGATGAGTATACTGGCATAATTAATCACCAGTCTCTGAGGGAGGAAATATGGGTTTGCTTTATTTTGGTTTGATTTGGTTTCCTTTGTCTTGAGAAGGCCTCAATAAATTATAGAACAGATTTCAAGGGAGGATTAAAGATGAAAAAAAAAAATATTTAGAGAGGACTTGGAAAAACTTTAACTGAAGGTTGCTTAGTACCATCAAAGTGCAAAAAAAAAAAAAACCAAACAAATCCTGCACTATAACTATTTGTAGAAGACATAGTAATTAAAGAAGTAAGTTAAATGCATCTGTAAAAAATTATGTTTGCTCCATCTCTCTCAGCTTTGGGATAGACCTATCAAATGCTGAATCAGTCAGACCCTCAAAAATAAACAAATTTTAAATCTATTAATTCATGGGAGACTAGGATTTTCTTAAATTGTTATGTAATCAAACACAACTGGTGTAGAACATACATTATGCAATAATCTGCAGGTACTCTGTCCAGCCTCCACTGGCTTTTTGAGGGAGGATGTTTGCCAGGTAAAAGTTGGGAGCCAGGGCAGCTGTCTGAATGTCAGAGTGGTGCTGAATAATACAGCACAGAATGTGAGTCCAACCAAAACTCTTTTCGGTTATACAAGGTACCACACTTGCTACATAAAATATGAATTCAATTATTTTATTTGTTATTTAAAGAATTAGTACTTCAGGATTGGCTGAGCAACAAAAGCAGCAAACTCTTGTTCAACAAAACAACAGTTATCCCAGAGGAGTAATTGCAATATGTGCTCTAATTCTCAAATTTGAAACTCGGGGTGATTACACAACCTGGAATTCAGAACATCTGAAGGACACTCACAAACATATCCATTATTTACTATTCTGAAGAAAAGGCATGAACATGTGTGGCATCTTTGAACATCTGAGTTCCAGATTTAGATCTTATCACCAATAAGCACAAGGCATTTGCCACTACTCTAGCCAGCTCTCAGGAGCCCATTCATATAACACTGCTCCAGTTCTGATTTGCTTTTATTTTTAAGAAAAATTCCCATGAGTCTTAGGTTTTATAAAGTCCCTGAATTTCCATCTACAGTACTGAAGGCATACAAATGATGAGGAGATAGATGAGGAGATAAAGAATGGGGACAAAGCCCTGACCTCCTGCAAGATGTTGGTAAATTTTTGACTCAGAGGAACCCTAACTTTACCGTAAGGCCCCTAAGGCTCTTCTGACAGCACATATAGACTCAGACTGTCATATTTGACATTTTAAAATGGAAAGACAAACAGATAAAAACTGTTGCCCAGTTTTGTCTCTAAAGATGCTACAGCAAACGCCCATACTTCATGCCTAGCTGTTGGGATATCAACTCAAATGCAACTGTTCCAACTAATCTTTGCTCTGGGTCTGTTGAGATGACATCATGGATTCCTCTGCCTCAGTCACAGGGTCCATTTAAGCAACAACAGTCAAGATCTGGCCAGCAGTAGTTATTCAGCACTAAAATCGACCAAAATTCCTCAAACTAAAATGATTTGAGGAGCAGAAATTACTCTCTGGTGAAAGACAAAGTAAGTATCTTTTCAAGTATTTCACAGAATTTTTAGAAAATTCAGGAAGAAGAAATATATGACATCCTTCTGCATGAAAGAAGATTCGATTAAACCTCAGATATTATTGCCCGGTATTTGTTTAATACATTCTCAAGTATCTCTACCAGTGGAGACTTTCCATGTTAAGTAATTTACTGTAGAGCTTAAACTGCTCATTCGGCCACAAGGGTTTCCCTAACCCCCAGTCTGATTTACCTTACTGCCATATAAGTCCTGCACTGCTTATCCTATCCACCATGGACAGGGAGAGAAAACTACTGCCTTTCTCTTTGCAACCATGTTTTAAGCACCTGAAAAATAATTTTGTGGTCCACTTCAGTCTGATGCAATTTTAGTAACCAAGCCTCTTTACATTTCTCTCCACTTTCCAGACATGTAAGATCCCATTTGCTACATCTTCTTTGCTCTCTCCCTTCGTCTAGTTAGATGGCTTACATCCCTCCTGAAGGATAAAATGTGCAAGCCTGGATCACCATTTCTGTTGAGAATGTGTGAGCTCAGAAGAGAATAGACAGCATTATCTTCTATTTTTTCTTCTTAGCATCCATTTTAGCCTTTAGAACTTCAAGTATGAATCCTCTTCCTCACCCATCTCTCTCACCCTGTAATGTTGCAGTCACTATTCTGAGAAAGACACTCTCACACAATTTCACATAGAATTGGCTTCTATTTCTTTCAGAATGCTGCTCTCATTTGTCATGATCATCCTGAATACAACACTCCAATGTACTTTTAATCCTCTCACCTTTGCTTCATCTGCAAATTCAGTATTTCTCAGCTGATATCATGGAATTGCTTTTTCTGTAAGTTTCTTTTCAGTGTTATAGAATCCATAGCTCGGAACAAAATATACCTATTTCCCTTCCATTTTATCTTGAATACTTCTCTGGCTTCCACCAGACATACTGTCACCCAATTAATGTTCCTGGGTTTTATAATTGTGTTATACAATAAGTAATAAACCTCTCATTGCTGATGGAATGTTATGACAGTTTGCCCCTACTACTTTTGTTATTATGCAACTTAAGATAATATTTGCCTTTAGAAGCCTAAAATGTTTCTAATGTTGTATAAGCATGGCATTGTAGCTGTTCCTTGTTGCGGATAATCCGCTGGATATCAATGCAGCTGTTCATATGAGTTACACAACAGAGTCCAAAAAAGCTTATTATTTGTTTGGTCATAAAGTTAACACATGCATAACACAAAACTAGTCGTGACACATTTTTGGGGCGAAGCTTTTCATGTTTCTTGCTCAAAGTCCCTAGTCTGTTGGGCTGCACTGCCTAGTATGGCTGTGTTCATGGGGCCCAACCTTCATGCAAACAAAACTGATTGCTTGAAATGGTCTTTCTTGTAGCAAAGGCCTGAAGGACTGGTCAGTAATTTCATTAACATATCCTACTCTGGTGTGAATATTCCTAACTGAAGTGTGGAGAGGGCCTAAAGACGTTTCAGATGGGAGGGTCTGTGAAAAAAGGCATGTAATTAGGGAATGTCTCAGAATGATTGAAAGGGTGCTTTTCATCAGCACCATCTTCATTGTGTGAGGCCACTCACTGAACTTTGCAGAAAGGACTTTCTGAACAAGAGGAATGTGGAACACAGTTATTATTACTGTCAAGTATGACACAGGTGAGAAACAAAACTATCCCTCCATTAGTTAGAAAATCACAGCTCTGGCTAATAAAAGCTCTACATTTCATCTGTGGCCTTTACTACAGAATTCTTTAAAACTATTAGCAGCATCTTCTGTTTTTCTCAGAATGAAAGCTGATAAATTAGCAACAGAGGGAAGTGCTCCCAAGCTAGACAGTTCACTTGGAGTCGTTATATAAATGGCCTTTCTGAAATGTGTCCAAGACTTAAATTACTCTGATTAGTTGATGTCTGTGGGACTGGCAACAAGCCTTTTCACCGTTGCTCTCATGGTAATTATTATTCTTGTTTCACTGCACATTCTGATAGCACTTCTCAAGTGTCTAGTTATAAATCTCTTAAAAGCCTGAGGATGGTTGAATCAGTAGAGGTAAAATAAGAACAGATCCCAGCTGATATGGTCCTTGCCTTCTCTGTACAGCTATTTCTGAAGTTGAAAATAAGTGTCTCCCTATATCCAACCCAGAATTGATCAGTATGTGCTTCAAAAAATGAACAGGGATGCTTTTAAGCCTATCCACTACATTTATATATCACAAAAGGATGTATAACTCAGAACAACAAAGTTATGAGCACACAGTTTGCTTCTTTTTGTTAGACTACTTTTTTAAAAATTAACTGTAAAAATAGCATTTCTAATAGTCATCATCATCACACATTTTTCCTTGTAGATAACAGCTCTCTTCAGATTCAAGAAAGCTCTAAAAGAGCTCATTTATCTAATCTTTCAGAGCCAATTAATTTTACCAGAAAAATATTCATCTCATATCCTCAAACATCAAACCTTTCGTGTTCCCATATTCATCTCCCCAAACTGCTATCAATGCTGCAACTGGAGTTTGTGTCTCTTTGTTCCCACAGTTCTTTCAAACACCACTTCAAGTCCCATCACTTCTCATTAACTAGTAACTTCTGCAAATCTCTTTGATAGAACAGTTAAATCCCCCAAGTCAAAACTTTGTAAATTAACATTTATTAATCCATGTTTCACCCTGCTCTGCATTATCTGCCACTGAATCAGGAATAGAAACCGCTGTCTCAGTTCCCAATGTTAAATGACTTTAGAAAGCTTCTATTTTCTCTGTAAAAATCATTCCTTTGCACCCTGTGCTGCCTACGAGTGACACAATGCACAAGATATTCCTCTAACAATATGGTATGACATGCCATGGAAAATCAGCTGTGAAGTATTTTCTGATAGATGCTGCAAGAAATTTTCCATGCTGTATGATGGAAACATATATAAGCAACCTTCTAATAGCTTGCACCACATCTTGCTTTTTTTCTTGATCACACACACCCAAATGGATAAATCCTGGTGGTTTTGAAACATAAAGCTGAAATAATCTTAAATGAAATATATCTTTATACTGATGAAAGAAAGAGAAAGAGAAAGAGAAAGAGAAAGAGAAAGAGAAAGAGAAAGAGAAAGAGAAAGAGAAAGAGAAAGAGAAAGAGAAAGAGAAAGAGAAAGAGAAAGAGAAAGAGAAAGAGAGAAAGAGATAGAAAGAGAGAGAGAGAGACAGAGAGAGAGAAAGTAAGAAAGAAAGAAAGAAAGAAAGAGAAAGAAATATAAACATGCATCATTATAGAACCTGAGTTTCCATTTCAGTGGGTCCAAGTGGAAATACACAGCTGGCAATTGACAAAGATTCCAACCATAAATTTTGGCAAAGAGAGCGCCAGAAAAACTTTCTTATTCCACCAATATAATTTCTCTGTTCAATAGTACAGCACTAAATGGCTAGACAATAACTATATATGTGAATGTCATGAATGTCACCATTATGTCAAGGAGGTGAGAAAAATTTTTTCATTACCAAGAAGTTAGATTCCCAACTGAAAAATTCTCTACATGAAATACAATAGCAAAGGAAAAAATGGTGAGTAGGCTGAGGCACTCAGGAAACAATTCCAAGAGCTACTAGTACTGACAGACTTCCCCTGGATGGAAGATGATAAATGTGCAGAGGAACTGTTTGTAAACTAAGAAATCATCCAGCAGATTAGGCAGAAACTATTTTTCCTTAGGATCTTAGCAGGTTTTTGTTTTGTTTCCTCATATGACAGAACTTTCAATTATTGAGACAGAATGACAAAGGAGCATATGTGCTCAATGATCAGAGGACCTGCATCATCAAACCAGGCATCTGCTACTCATTTCCAAAGGATGCTGAAAGTGAGATACAAGTGAAATCCAGAATACTGAATAGTCCTGAGCCAGGCCAGCTGGAACAGGACCAAGAAATTGGGCTATTTTCAGAGGAATTTAACACAAGTGGTCTACAGAAAGTAATTTGTACCTGGGAATGCACCCTGTAATTGTTTCATTGTATTTGATGGGCAGTGGTACAGAGATGACTTAGGCACACATATGGCCAACCACAGACCAAAGAGTGACTGCAAAGGCGATTCCATTTATCCTTGGTCTTGCTATCAAATAAAGTTAAAGTGCACTATGACCCAGCCATTAATCTGAGAAAATATCATCAGATCTGAAGGAACCATACTCTTGAACAGGATGCATCACAGAAATAATCACGTAATTGATGAAGCTGAAGGGTCTCCTCTGACTTGATTTCATCCTAGCCTGACTTGCACTTGCCTCATTCTATCCTGAATTTCTCACTCATTTTTGAAAATGTTATAGCTACCTACTGCATTCACCAGCTGTAACTGCAGCTGTTATTTCTGTTGTCCTTTTTTCCACCAAAAAAAGGGTCTTTTTCTTCCATCTTCCCATGTTAACTGACAGCCTGGTAAAAACCACTTTGCAAACAAAATTCTGAAGCACTGGGTCAAAGTGATTCATGAAATAATAGTAGTTCAGTGACAGAATCACTAGGGGTGCAATGTTACTTGAACAACTCCTTTTTATTGAGTGCACAGCATTTACAGAAAAGATGGTCTCGCTTCAATTTTTTTTTTCATTAAGTCTTAACAAATAATTTCTCTTCTTCTTTCATTGTTTTAGGTAAAAGCCTGAGTAACCTTCTTAATAATTCAGTAAGAATGACATAATTTCTCAGATTTTATGGAGACAGTAACTCTTCCTAAGTGTGTGCTAACACAGCTTCTACTAGCTTACTTTGTAATCTTACCACATTGTGGGAAAGGGAAGAGGGAGAGAAGTCCTTTTCATGGAAAGCATGGTTAGCAGTGAGTTTCTTCTGCAATCAAAGAATCATAGCAGCTGAAGTCACATGGGAATTTTAGGACCATCAAGCCCAAGCCCTGGCTCAAAACAGGTCTGTTTAGAACAGGCTGCTCAAGTCCATGTCCAAGGGAATGCTGAGTCCCTCCAAGGACAGAGGAACCACAATTGCTCCATAAATCCTATTCCAGTCTTCGACCATTCTCACGGTAAACAGAAAAATCTCAATGACTAATCAGAATATTCTACATTAATATATTTTCTTGCAAAAATTTTAAAATCTTTGACTGATTTAAAGTCACACTAATTATAAAAAACCCAACTGCTTATCCATTGCTTTTTGCCCCTCAAACCCACACATGCAAAGTTTGAATTGAATTTCTTTTCTCTCTTCATTGAATATCTGAGTGGCAAATTAAATTCTATAAATAAAATGCATACAGGAATTCTATACAGATGTAAAGGGAAAAAAGGATCTAGAATAGAGCATGAATGTGGTAGTACATCATCCCACAGAATAAACCTGATAGCTGTGCAATTAACCATTATTGCATAAAAGGTCTTTACCCTACCACTCCAATACATGGCACATGATAAAATCCCACGTTAACCTGTTCTGATCATCAGGATGACTGGGAGTAACACTGAAGAAAAAATCAGATATTCAATCTCCTTGTACCTCAAAGTACTCTTCTTGGTTTTTTTTTGGTTTTTTTTTTTTTTCATAACTACTGCAGCTAGGGCTCTAGGAGGCCTGATAAACATTTCTAGTCTAGGGTAATACTAATTTAGTAGTGTCAAAGGAATTACTGTGTGTGAAATATCAGCCATAGACATAAACAAAGATTGCTGAAGAGTTTACTGAGTCTTTTCCTTAAAAATGCTCTCATACAAATGGGACTAAATGCAGATATGATGGTAAGAACAGGAGGCTGAACAGAGGTGAGTTTGTAAAATATTATCTAGTTTATCTGGATCCATTTCAGCATCCATTTGCACTTTGAAAGATGGAAGAGTTGGGTGGTTGATTTATGGGGTATAAATCATCCCTTAAACAAGCTTTTAGGAGATCCTTATAATCTCTCTTGAAGGCAGCACAACTTCAGGGTCCAGTTCTCGTTTTGTTGCATTAGTTTAGCTGCTAATTTAAAGCTAATTGTAGAGCAGGTCACATTTAAGCCACTGGAAAAAAGCCCAGTTACTTTTATGGTCCATGACCAAGATCAGAAAGTAAATAATAAAACCAATAATTAAACCAATTTAAAAGGAAAAAAGCAAACACAACCCAGCTACGGTTATTTGGAATTATACATAATTTTTCTGACTGGTTCCCAGGTAAACACAGTGGCCATTGCTTTCTTAAGCTTTATAAAACCCAAACCACAAAGTACATCTTGTCTCACACTGCCACACCTGGCTTGGCCTTTGTAATCACAGAATCTGGGTTGCAATTTGCAAACATCTACTGGCATTTTCTCTGATCCATCCCTTCTTTTCCTCAAGAACATGGAAGACATTTACAAAATCAGACCTGAGGACTGAAACAATGCTTCCTCTGGGTGCCATGAAAAAGCCCATTATCATCAGAAGGCAAATGTGCTGCTTTTTTTCCATAAATGGGGGAATTCAAAACATGAAATAATTATCACATTCCTGGGAGTATGAGTGCACTCAACCCAAAAGTACTGGCTATAGAATATAGCATCTTCATTTTACATTCATGATATGTAGAGAATCAAAACATTCCCTCCCTTATTTATGTGCAACAATAAACATCCTTTTCCAGGCAGCACCAAGCATACCAGAAAATAGAGTTCTGTCTCCACTTCTATTCTGTGGCTCAAGACTGAGAAGAGAAAAATCCCAGTAGTGTGGCACAAGATAATTAAAACACAGTAACATATAGTTCAACTTTACAACTAAAGTAATCTGTTCAAGAGTGACAAGATGCCAAAGCTCTGACACCTACAATGCCCAAACAAGCAACATGTCCAGACTGGGCAGAACACAATGTCTGCTGTTCACAAAGCTGTGTGAAATGCTCACTGAGACCTTGGATAAAAAAGTTTACCTAGTGCATTCCTTCTGTTCATCCAACATCTGGTTCACTAAAACGAACAGGCTGTGAAATCAATGGCTTCCCAATTGTTCATTTGTAGGAGAGGCACAAAACTGTTTTATATAAAAGAGACTGAACTGCCAACATTTCAATGAATCTGAAAGAACTCACCCAACGCCGTTGACCCAAAAAGATAATCAGCACGCAATGGTGAGCACTCAATGCTCCCCCACTAGAGAAATTGTTTAGTAATGGTGACATAACCCCTGGATTCTGGGTCATCAGAAGTAAAATATCATTACTGTTCAGTAACTATTCAGTGACTCAGAGGACACAAGAAGAGTTGGCAATCACAGTTCTTTTTTTTTTTTTTTTGTGCTTGTGATGAGCAATTTCTGGCTAGACAAGTGGTTCTCTACAGTGGCAGGCTAGAGGATGCCAAGTCTATTCTGTTCCAGCCAAGGACTCACACAGGTATTTCAATGGGATTACCTGAGAGCTTGACAATTGATTACAAGTTTGAAGGTTATGTTGGACTGGGACCAAAGCACTCAGCACTAAATCTCTCTTGATGAACTTCGCTCTATAAACAGATACTGAGAAAAACAAAAAAGAAAAAAGAGAAAGACCTAGATCCTGAAAGGTCTTTAGATACCAAAATTTAGATACCGAAATCCCATTGTTGTAACATCCTTAGATATCTTCAAAGATATGAGGCAAAGAGGCCAGTGACAGAACAAACATGCAGAAGGCAAATCCCACGTGGCAACCTGACAGGCTAGAGAGAAACACCACAGTTTACTGTACCATAGCTCAGACTCTTTTGTAACCATCTGAGTTTATGCTTCTCTGATTTATCTGTCAACCATAAGCATTAAAGGCTCTTCATAACATAAAAGAAAATGCTTCCTATACAACAACTGCCCTGCAAAAGTAGTTGTAGTTTAATCACAGTTGCAAAACAACCAATACATTACATTACATTGAGTCATATCCATCACTTTCCCTAATCTGAAGCAGGAAAATATCTAATTTATTTATAGAGCATTATTTTAGTTTAACTAAAACTGTGTTACAGATGCATGCCAAGGAAAGAAGCCATACTGGCTCCTTAAATGGATAGTCACGTAGCACTTTCATCTGTGGAACATGTTTTCTCTGTAATTTCCCTTTGAGCGTGGAGTCTTTGACATGCAGAAGAATGGACAGCACTTGTCAAACCATGATTACTTCAGAAATTGAAATACATAAAATAATAACCGAGGCAATCAAATGCACACACAACTATCATTTGCTTGGAACACAGACAAGCAGATAGCAAATGATTCAATTTATAATTAATTCAGAGAAAGAAGAAGGAGTTGGAAAAAAAATCCTATATAAATACATTCTTCAGGACTTGGCAGAAAATAATGACTGAACAAGGATCTCAAAAGGAAAATTAATGAATGACAACAGGAGCAGCACATGTGTAATGTGAAGATAGACTACAAGAAAATTAAACATGTTGCTTATGGGAAAATAACCACCTTCTCCTTATTTTTCTCAGAAAAAAACACATGGTTCCTAATGGAATTCAAGACTATTATTCAATCAGAAGATTCTCATGAAGGCAGAAACTGTGAAAGTATGCTTCCTAAAGCAGAGCCCCAGGAGATAACTGAAGCCCTAGAATCATAACAGTGATTTTCTTGAACACTCATCCCCAGGTTACCTAAAAAAAATCCATCAGACAAGAACATCCAATGCAACAACATAAAGGTTAGAGTCAGTGAGATGTAAATAAAGAAAGGGGAGGAAAATAAAATGCCTAAACAATCTTTGGGAAAAATTATGGATGAGTACATGCCTATGTACACATGCAAATTGAACTTTACTATACAAACCATATATCTGGAAAAAAGAATATTTTAAGAAATCCTAGTTCCCTATTCAAAGTACTGTCCACAAGTTTCACATACCTTAGCAGTGTTTTAAGAGCCTTACAATAGCTGCAGTTTTCAGAACACTAGCACAGTTTTCAAGATCACACTCAAACAGATTTGCTAAAAGGAACACTGAAAAAGGTGGGCTTGACATGTAGGAAGGCCACAGATGTCACAGCAATGCTGTGTAAAGAGCCCCAGCCTCTGGTCTAAATCAATGGATATTTAAATGGACGCCAGACCGACAAAGCAGATCCCAGTCTGACAACTCAGACATTACAATGGTTTCTCTATAAGCAAGAAATATTTTTATGGAAGTTATAAAGGTGAAAAAACAGATCTTATTGATTTAAAAATTCAGTTCATAAATCTTGTGATACCACAGGATTGGAGAGAGAAGAAAACAGAACAACTGTTTTCTTCCTAGAGCCAGTATTGAAATTAAAACTGTAGTCTTCTCAGCCATGAGGCCATTTCTCAAGGATATCCAGTGATAAATCAAATTATTAGAAGAGCCTCATACTCCTTACAAGAGGACCTGATCCCACTCTCTACTCCTTTTCCAGATGGCATGAAATAATGGTGTGCTAGCCTTATTATTTGCCTTCCAAGTTCCCTCACCGTCCATGAACTCTGTCACTGCTGCTCTGAAGTTATGGTCAGAGGACAGCAGAGACAGAAATGTGTTTCCAGCACTTGCCAGTTAGTGCTACATATAACCACTGCTCTTATCAAAGTTAAATGACAGCTGTGTGGAAATTCCTGAGTCCTGCAACCAGAGGGGCTGATGCAATTTTCTCCTAAATGAGAGAATTCAGCCATTCTTCAGTTCCAAGCTATACAGAATGCACACCACAGGTCATACAGGAATGCAAAACCAGCTGCCTCTGCAGCAAGGTGAAGAAACAGCAAGGAAGGCTTAGAGAAAGGATTATCAGCCTAGGGTATAACATATAAGATGGCACAGTCTAATTTATGAGCTAACTAGTCTGTGGAGAGACCTTAAAATGGGGAAGCAATACAAACCATCCAAAGTACCTAAGCCCCAGAGGGCAAAGGAGGCCAAACAATGGCAAGAAATTAAATAGGTTTAATATACTACTGGGCACTCACAGATAAGTGCCATTAGTTCCCACATACTTCATTTTTTAAAAGACCAATTACAGAAGTCCTGCCACTGAATAAAGATTGTGGCTTTTACTCTGGCTTCTCAGTGAGAAAAGAAATTAGTCTGGACAACTTAGAAATCATACCAGCCAATAAAAATTGCCATTATTATTATTTCTTAACAAATCCCATGATTTCTTGAGCCTTGTGGCATTTAATTTTGGAGTCAGTTGCATGAAAAAGCTTGGTTCATGAAGGCAGGAATACAAGGCTGTTATCATCAGCATTGCAAAATGCCTGTACCAGTGTGAATTTATTGCTTGCTCAATCTTTATACTAGAGTAGGAGATATATATTCCAACATCACTGAAGAAAATCTAAAAGTTTACATTCCTATTTTCTCCAATTACTGATAAAAATCACTTTGATGAGAACATTAAACTAATACTAGACAAAACACTGCAGCACTTGCTCCTCACAAAGAGGAGGTTTCCAGCCATAGCAAAATTTGGATGCTAAATGCATGTCCTTATTACTATAAAGTTTTTTACTGACATCTGCTGCCCTATAATCAATGCTGGGATGCTAATAATTACATGGGATATCATACTGTACATCTAATCAGTGCTTCAGTGAACCAAAGAAAAAGACCAAGTCAGAAGCAAAAAAAAGAATTCAACAGCAAACTTACACAGAACGGAAATTTGGGTTCTCTCTCAGATGTTCCCATTACCTGATGTTTTTTTATATGTTGTAAATAAATTTTATTTATACTAATGAGGAACTACCAAAAATCGATTCCTAAATCACGATTGCATTTAAAACAACTGCTGCAACACATGCCTTTTCTCGGAGTCCTGAGGGCAGAGGAGCTCTTACAGTTTCTCTTCTCATGATGCAGAAATGTGTGCAATTGGTATTGATGAGTCAGGGTAAAAAGCTCCCTTAGCCATCCTTCTTTTTCTTGCTAAACTCTTTGGACATATGTCTTTATTTGTGTGTGGAGAAGCACAGGCAACATAAATAACAGTTTCCCTGAATCCTGGAGCTCAAACAACACAGTTGTGATTTCACTCCCCCTGTGATTCAAACCAGGCTGGAAGCTTCCTTGCTATAGAAATCATGCAAATGTATTAAAAATTTTCAGCACCCTCGAAGACCAGAGCCATAAAGAAAGAAACACTGTTCTAAAATCTGCGGGATACCAAGCACACAAATTGATTTTTCGTTAGATTCTTTTACAGAAACAATAGTTGAAAGAACTGGCATTGAAAGTGAATCTCCTGAAAATCAGTTTGGCCACTATCCTAAAACTGTAGGATGAAATTATATGTCATAGTCTTCATTACTTGAAGTCTTTAAGTCAGAGTTTTTGTAAGATATATATGTACTCAGGCTTTAACAATAGAACACCGAAGTTACAAACTCCCAGTGCACCCTAGGAATGGACACACTTTTACTCAGCTGCCCACCACAGTGAGTTAGTTTGAAGATGACATACATATATTCCTATATCTGTCTTCCAGGTTTTAAATTAGCCTGTACAGTCGTGTCATTCCTTGGATAGTCTAAAGAAAGACACTGGGAAACTGGACTATGGAAGGGGTTTTCAGTGCTCTTTGTCCCCTGTAAACAGATTTCATAAGACTGAAATAAGCTCCAAGAAGACAAAAGCAAGAAAGCACATTCCCAGCACTCCCAGTTACAGTTACTTTGTCAGACTGACCAGCCAACTTTCTCGGTCTCTTTGAAGCAGTAATTTGGGCCACCAATTCCACCAATTTTCAAGATTCTTTTTGCTGCTGAACCTCATTTTGAGCCTTTCTAGTTTCTTTTGCTTAAATGACATTTCAGAAAAGGGAGGAATGGCACAGGATAAGAGGCTGGAATCCTCTCACTATGCTTCCCAAATTCAAATGGCAGAGAACTGATTATTTGTCCTTTCAAAGGTGGTTCTTCTTCTCCTGTCATTGGGTGCTGGGAAACAGAGATGTGATGTCCCTGTCCCGTCCTTCCTCTCCTTTTTACTTTTCTTTTTAATATCCTTAGATTTTTCTTAATTATATTAAATTTCTGCATTAGCTTTAAACTGTTGTTGCTAGTTATAAGACTAATAGCTAATGATAACATTTTGCTGCTTGTTATCACACCAACTTTGCCATTAGTCCCATAGCTGAAATTACATAATCTTCAGGAGCCGACACAAGCTAAACACGGCACTCGAGCACAGATGAATTACAGGATTAGGGAACAGGTTGAGTGACGTGCCTGTGATTCCCTTCAGAGGAATGCTTGAAGGACTCAAACACAGTGCTGTGATGCTTCATTTTCAATCCTCTACTACACAGGGGCCACAGTGGTTTTTAAACCCAATGACCAGTCATCCTCTTGATATTCATGCTGCAAGGTTTGGACAGACTGCAAAGTAGTACACCAGGGCTATGTAAGCACCTACCATAATATCATTATGGGAAAACCTTGAGTGAAATCTGTAGTTAAACAACCATGCCACAAAGGCTGTGCAGAAGCCAGCAGGTTAGACACACAACTGGGATGCTAAGAAACCACTCTCTCTGGGAGATCTGGAGCAGAAACAGCAAAGTTATGACATAACCCATGACCACAGACAGCACTGCTGGTGAAACTGCAAGCCAAGTCTCCTGGACAAAGGCCCACTGGGACGCTCTCCAGGCAGCAGAAGCTGTGGCACTTGTTTTAGAGTTTAGCACACACAATTTAAGTGTCTTTTCAGATTACAGCAAAAAGGAAATTGCAAGGCCAAAACATGCAAAAAAAGTGGATTGCCTGTGAACATGTCTACTTCTCTTACATCTCCAGTCACAGACTCTGGGCAACACCCTTCCCTCACACTCTCCCTGAAGGTGTTTATCTGTGGAGGACTGACTGAGGAGCCTTGAAGGATTCATTTATTACCTCCTGAGATGGACAAAACACTTTTCTCTGCAGTACTGGACCCAAAAGAAGCAGGTGAAGTTATGCAGCAGTAACACCAGATTTAGGACACCAGTATCCTGCAGATGTGTATCCCCTACATAAACTTCAGGTGTGCACTCATTAGAAATCTCTTTGACTTTGAAAGGGAACCACATTCAGAACCCCCCTTCTCTACTGGTGACCGATTACTGATCTTTGTCTTTGCATAAATTTATTCATGGTCAATATATATCTATTTGCTCCTTACCTCAAATATCTCCTCTTTGTTTTTTCTCCCAAAATATATTTACAGAAAGGTAATACAACTTCTTCCTGACTTTATTTTGTAAGACTAAAGAAATTTATCCTATGTCACAGAGAATTGTTTGTCCTTTTCATCCCAAATAGGCTTCCTCTGCACCTTTTGCATTTTGAATGAGTTTTTATAGCAAATGAATGATCAGAACTTTATGCAATATTTTATGCTCAGTTATATCAGTGTCCTTCTTTCTCACTGCTGAAAAAACTGTTTTTCATATCTTTTAGTAGCACAGCTACTTTTTCCACACCTATCACACATTTTTATAGTCCAGTCTTTTCTCCAGTAAGGAGGCAGATGAAAATGGGTCTTTTTCAGTTTAGAACCAGAAATGTTGTCAATCACCAAAAATGATAATTTAGACTATGTTATATTCCATGCCTTTTTCATACTTCACCATCTCCTAATTATTTTTACAGGAATTACTAGTCTTCCTCTGACACAAATTAAAAGGAATCATTAGCACAACAGGAGAATTTACTAGCATACTCCCATTTTTATGACAACTTTATTATGGAAATACTAAAGAAGACTAGTTCCTACAGCAAATTTATGAGAATCTCTGTGTGCTTGGAGAGAAGCTGCTTCTACTTTCTTTTTCACAGAGTTTTGCCATGTCCATTACTGTTCTTCTGTTAGTAATCATTTTCCCTATTTGAACTAACAATTTCTATAGGATACAATAATAAACGCCTTTGGGAAGAAAAGTAAAAGAATATTTACCACAACCTCTTTTCACTAAACAGTAAAGAAATAATCTTCCCTTTCTTAAGTCACCTAGATATTAAAATAAAAAAAGGGCAAAATCTTCATATCAGTATATAACTCAAATTTTAAAATAAGTGTTTCAAAATGTCTAAAGACTGAGTATAATTGCCTGCATGACTGTTTTTCTCATTTTGACAAATGAGAAACACGACAAAATGTCATGTATTACCAAATTTTAAAAAACTGATTTTTCTTTTATTTTTCAAAGAAAGAAACATTGAAATTCAAAGAGTGAAAAGGTGAAAGCTTCTTTTTTTTTCTCTGGAAGGAATATATTTCATTATTCAGTCATCTTTTAAAAAGACCAATAAAACCAACAAAAACATTCTTCTTACAAAACCATCTGCAAAACAAACAACCCACCTATTAAAATACTGATTCAGCCTGGACTGATATTCACTTGAGAATATTTTTTATTTGTATTATCATTATGGGGTGAAAACAGTGGGGAATTTCTTTGCTCTAACTGTTGGAAAAATTATAAGAGATCTTTGAGTATGTATGTTTTAAAAGGCTCCTCTTTCAACACTTTGTATAATTTGCTTCAACATCTGTTGGCCTGCTGAGTTCCTTCTTTATTCACATTTCACTAGACCTATAATTGAACCCTCTTAAAAAATGTATCACTTCAGGTGTCCTAATGAAGAATCTTGAGGAAGCTGGTAATAGTTTGCTAAGGGAGAGCAACAAAGCTCCTTCTCTTCTTACAAGAATTTCTTGCAAGATTCATTCTCTTCAGCAGATGGAGGGCTGCAGTAAAAGACAGCAGCTCAGGGCTGAAGAGGTCATAAAACTCTCAAGAGCAGGAAATTGCATAGGCATATCTGCCAATGAGGTCTATTTATGAAAAGTCATTAGGCATTCCCAATCTCTTCAGTTCCTGCTTCTCCAAATAAGAGAACAATATTTTAAGAGTAGCAAACCCAAATCATCTTGTTTCAATTTAAGCTTATTCCTCTATTTTCTTTTATATGCTAAGCATATAACTCATGCCAAACCCAAAAAGTATCCACCTGCTACAGAGAAACCAATTAGATGCATAAGCAAGTAGGGGATTTTCTCCCTTGAAACTTGATCCTGCAGCCTATGGAGGCTTTTGAAGAAGTAAATACCTACTACAGTATTGATAGCACATGATTTGGCTTTTGTTTCAACATGAGTTTTAGCCCCCAGGTTTAACAGCCTTGGAAGGCCCCATTTCATTATGCCACAGCCATCAGACTCATGGAGAAGTCATCACCCACCTCCCAAGAGCTGTGTCACACACTGGGTGACCAGGCTCATCATCCTCCTGGGCTGGAGAGTTCTGTGAGCACCATGTGGCTTCTTCCTCTTAGGACTGCAGGCTTCTCCATCAGGGACAGGTATAAACCTTAACAGGCAAGTTACTCCTGGAACCACCAGGATTTTTGCCAGAGTAAGGAAAGCAAATTTAGACTAACACTTGTAAATATAGCTGTGCACAATGATCATCAACATGTGAAGTTGCTTTTATAAGGACTAGCAAAAAACAGTGACCAGAACCCTGATGTCCCTGTGTAGTCACTTTATCTGAATGCACTATGAGGTACTATTAGAAACTGTATGAGTTACTAATAGAAGTGAAAAGTGGAAAAGTAAAAGTAAACATTGAGAAAATAAAATTACTAGATGCTCTTTGAAGTCTACTGATTTACGACTTTGATTAGTACCAAGTATTAAAAAGATGAAAAAATACTGAAAACAATAATTAAGCTAGGATAAAGAAGGTTTTGTTTCCTTAATACATGACATTCCATCAATAAAAGAAAGCAAAGCTTGGGAGTGGAATATGCTCTGAGAATAGTAAAAGGAATGGTACCTCTGGGAAGTAAACACACCAAATGTTCAAAATAATATCCTTGTTATAAAGACTGTGAAAATTAATGTAGGAATAGGCAAATACAGAATGAAAACAAAGACAAAATAATAAATAACTGATACCTAGTCTTGTCTTTAAATATGACAATATTTACACATGTGAATATATAGCTCAGTTGGTCAGAGCCTAGTGCAAATAATGCCAAGGCTGTGGATTCAATCCCTGTATGAACTCAAGAGCTGGACTTGGTGATCCTTGTGGGCTCCTTGCAACTCAGAATATTCTGTGATTCTGTGATACAAGTACCTACAAACACTCCTCCTATCTTTCCATTTTGATGAGAGGTTTAACATACTGAATGTTAAAATGGCTTCATAAGAATTTTCAATGTGTAAATCCACAGTGTCCCACAGCTCTTTCAAAATATTTCTAATTTACTTTGCATCCTTCCTACACAGCTGGGACAGTTCACATTTCTTTAAAAATTTTTTAGCAGCAGAAAGGGGACCATAAGACCTGGTAACCTCTTGTGTTTCCCAGGCCAGCAGCTCCCCCCTGGCAGCAGAGCTGAGCTCTTCAGGAACCAATGGGAAATGTTCTTCAAGAAATACATGTTCAAATGTCCTGTTGAGTACAGCAGACTGCTGATCAAAAGGTATTGGTCCCAAAACTATTATCTTTTCTATTTTGATTTCAAAGACTAAATAGCTGAAATTCAATTTGCTCCCAAGTGAATGGCTTACTAAGCTGCAAAACTTCCACATTACCTGGCATTATTTTGAAATTGAATAGAAAATAAATGCACACAAACTAAATGCAAAATACAGCCTTATATACCACACATCTAGAAGTGCTTAAGGGGATTTTGGGCACTTATTTCCCACTGACGTCAGTGGTAAATGCCCAAGATTAAGCACTTAGGGAACTGCACAGAAAGAGTTGCAGAACTGCATGGCATAACTGTAAGTTATATTCATCTTTTTCATTAAAGTCTCATATTTTCAGTTTTGTGGAGAGTGTTCCAAATGTATTGTGGCTGTTGTAAAACCAGACATTCCAAGCTAAATGGAGCACATGCTTCATGGAAGTTATTAAGCAAAGAATTAGAAAACTTTGAACTTTTTTTTCCTAGAAATCTGCTCTAAATATTCACACGATTGCATATCTTTCAGAAATGAAACAATAATTAAACACAATGGCTTGATTAAATTTCCAAACCAGATAATTTTTCTTTAGAAAAAACCTCCAAACATCCAACTAATGCATCTAATTTATAGGAGACCTTAAAAAATAAATCATATGGTCATTAATTTTATATCACATATTAGATTAAATGCTCAGATGCATTTATTGCACAAGAAAATTAACAGGTCACATGTGTCTGCCTTTTCTTGGCCATCATTTATTTGGGAACAATTATTTGGTGACTTGGCATATCTTTTTCAAGGTAAACTGAGCTGATGAATGATTCTGTGATTTTCTTTCTAAGCTACACACTATATAATCTTTCCATCAAGGAAAGAATCTCAAAAGTTATTGTGCTGGATTCCCCATCCTAAAGGATATGGTGCTCTTCTAATATCAGAGCTCAAATTTTGGAGTACCTCTGCTGCTCATAGGTCCCAAAGCCAAGCTCAGTTACAATATTAAGTCATTCTCACCTCCTGTGACTTTTTAGTGTAATTTAGGGAAAGACCAGGTATGTTTTATGTGTAGGCCAGAAGAAATATTAGGAAGTCACATAATTTTTTTTTTTGCCTTTGCACACCGAGGCAAAGGAGCTCATGTTCTTACTGAAAAGCATCTGAAGGCAGCAGTTGAAAAAAGGTCTTAGTAATGTAACTATCCCTGGGCTACGGCATTTCTCCAGGTTTCTTCTCTTCTAAGATTTGTAGGATCTTCATTATATCCTTCACAAAGATGCAAGAGATGCTGAATGTAAACCTAGACCCTTCCAAGCCTCCACTTCCCTGCCAAACCTTTGCTCCAGGACAGTGGGGGTCTCTGCCTGGTCCTTTGGCCTCACATACATTCTACTTCTTTCTCACAGTGTTGAAAGAAAAATTAAAAAGTAAAGAGGAGAAAAAGGAGAAAAGAAGTACAGAAAAGTGTTCAAAAATCTAAAATGACAAGTAAATACAATCCATAATTAAATTAATAACTTCAGACAGAGCGGAAGGTATTTTGGTGAATTTCTTTTTGTAGTTTTCCTTTGGGTGCTGTTTTTGTTGTTGTAGTTGATTTTGGTTTTTTTTTCCTTTAAAGCATATGTTAGTATTCTCATAGAAGTAAAACAGATTCCCTAATTTAAGAGACTGCAGCTCTACTCAGCAGTAAGCTTGAATGCCATCTTGCAGCAACAGGGAGAGTAAAAAACCAGTTTTGGACTGCCAAATATTTAAATGGAAGTTCAAGAGCTGTTGGCAGGATGGTGGAGTTCTGACAGAAATTGTAAAGATGCTATCGGCTTGTGTTTTAGTGAGTAGTTCTTGTATATTCAATTTTAAGTTTGTAGCTCCATCACTACAAAGCATACGGTGTCTGCTTTGAAGGTTAAACATGAAAACACAAATTAAAACTGTGAGATTTTTTTCTTGTTTCTACACTAAATTTGCTGTGTGATCTTGGCAAGTTATTCACTGTTTGGGTGCTCCTTTGGTAAAATGAAAATAAATAATAACAGTTATTAGATGTGGCAGTTTTGTTGCTAAATCCATCGGTCTTTAAAAACAACTTTAATAAAGGGTGATGATGGAACCTATGGAAAGCCTCATGAACAGTTATTTCAAAATTCAAATCCATCCATTCTAAAGCCACAAATGGTAAGTAAAATATATTACAGCATAAATACCAAGAGAGGTGGGAGGGAGAAAAAGCACATGACAAAATTTTAAATCATGAAATGTACATGGAATTTTCACTGAGGATGTAGAATGGTGGCTATCAGACGCCAGCTGGCTGGATGAATAGAAATAGCAGGAATAGGTATAGTTCAATGAACTTCCTACTAATACCTTGGCAGGTGGTATCAAAATCCTGAAGTGAGTAAGAGCAGAGATGCTTTATTACTGATAAAAAGAGCAACTTGAGGGAGATGAGCATCTCTGATCAGAAACATGCTTTAGTATTCCTGGGGAAGTTGAAGACTGGAGCAATTTTCCTCAGCAAACAAAGATAAGTGATCTGCCACGTCAGTGAACAAGTTAAGGAAGTGCAGCCCAGAACTCAAAGAGATGTGCAGGGAGAGCAGAAAATGTTTTAAATTCAGTATCCCATGTTTAATGAAGCCATTATTTTGGGTTATAACTTAGTTCTACTGGGATTTACTGCCTCAAGGATTGTCAGAGGCTACTCTGTCAAGCTACAAGCAAAACCCTATTGTCACAGTACAGCTGGAAATAGACAGGAAATTACCATAGGGCCAAGAGAACTTAGCCTGTAGTTATCTTTATCATCATTATTCAAATTTTTTCCTCATTTCCCCTCAGAAAACATGTTTACAGAACATGGAAACAACTAGACATTTGAAGAAATGCCACAGACCAGAAGGGTCTCACTTTGCCTTCCTGGCCTGTGCTCCCCCCATCCTGTGATGCCTGGCTAAAACAGGTGTTCAGCGATGAGAAAGGAAGCTCCTGAATGCCTAGAAGCATAGCCCAGCAGACCCAGACAAAAAGTCTTTTCATTCCTCATATATTTTTTTTTACAAGGCAGCCATTGATAATAGCAGTCACCTGGCAGGGAGATAAAAGTTGGGCAGCTTTCCTTCCCAGTTTACCTGTCCTATATAATTTAGAAGTTTCTAACATTCCTTAAACTATGCCACAGACATTTCCTTCCTCCTTTCTGTTACTTTCAGGAGAACAGAACCAGAGAAGGTAACTTTTTTTCTTATTTTATTTTTTTTATAATTACTTTTTAATACTGAAAAAGAAACCAAATTAGAATAGCAAATGCAGCGTTTTCCCCTAAAAGGACATAGCTTCTCTATAAAGCTTCTGAATATATCTTTTCCTATCTTCACTCTCTGGCTCCCTACAGATTTAAATTACAGAAGCAGAATATTTGTCCTCAAAGTAACCTATTTTTTTAATTCACATGGATGTTTTGATCTCTCTCCTCGACTTCCAGGCTGAATAGCCCCACAGAATTAATACGGCTGCTAAAATGTATAGAGTGAACTGAATCAGGCCTTTCATTCCTGCCCAGCAAATATTCTCATAGCTCCCACAGTCAACCCATGGACTCTTTCCTGCTTGCTCCTCTTTTTCCCATTTCAAGAGTCTCAAGCACTCTGAAACCAAATGCACTTCCTTTACCCTTAGAATTAAGCAAACTGAATTTTCATATATTATAAATAAATAATACAAATAAAAACATCAGCAGAGAAGCAGGCATCTTCCTTTCAGCCTCCAAATCCCAAATGCCTTCAAAGAGTATAATGAAGAACTTTGTGGTGTGGAGCAGGTTTTCAGCACCAAGGTAAAAATCCCCCCATTCATTCATTTATTCTCTTCCTGGGAGCACACGAGCCATGCTTGCTGCCCGTGGGAAATGAGGCTGCACTGTGACCAAGGATCCCACTCTGAAATACATCCCATGCCCTGAGTGCTGCTGAGCACACTGCAGAATTAGAGGCACAGCTTTGTGGGCTAAAGACTCATTTCAAATTGTCTCAAGCTGTTCTTTTAGGAGTAAACTGTGGCTATGTTGAAGCATGTGAGGCTAGAATATAACCCCTTTCTTTTTCCCTAAATTAAATTCTACATATAAAAGGCCCTATAAACATTTTAGCAACACCTACCCGCATGTTCTAGCACAAGTCATTTTGGTGAAGGCTTTACATATGCACTTCTCTTCAAGCACACACTTCAGTCACATTTTCAAGTGCTGTGCCAAATTGAGGCTTGCAAGGGTAGCAACTATTTTTCTTTTTATATTGAATTTAAATCTTTTAAATCTTTTCTCTCTTTGCCTTCTCCTACTTTATAGCAAACCTCAAAACGGATTTGAATTCTACTTGAAAGTAAAAAATTTCCTTAGATCTCCAAACAATAGATTATTGGAAAGAGAGGGACAACAGGCTGGCTCTACAACTGTACTACCATGGGTCTCAGGCTCTCATGTAGAGAGACAAAGTTAAAACTACAGTGGATTTATGATGATCAATAAAACATAATTATGACGGCAGAAAATATAACCAAACACTGGACAATCTCTCTGGCCACAGAGTTTTTAAGTTTCACTAGGAATGCTGACTTGGTATGCACCCCCACTAGGCTGTGCCATAAAACAGCAGAATAGGGATAATATAATGAAATTCAAATACAGGCATGGGAGAGTCAAAGCTAAAGCTGAAAGAACTAATTTTATTTTACAACCTGCTCTAGCTAGAACAAACTTCTGAAGTTAAAAGTGGATATAACTTCCTATCCTGAAGACCTCACCTTCAGTTTATTATCTATACATGCCTAGGGATAAAAACGTGATTCATTAACAACTCTGGGTCATCCCTTGAAGCTAACAGCAATGTTTTTGTGTAAAGAGCACAACAATAAACCATAAATTTGCATTCAAGAAGCAGCATGTAATAAGTGTTTACACTTAAATTTGATGTGAGCCATGCGTGCTTATTGCTTCTCAAGCTCAGGCCACATTTCAGTCCCTTGGAGACAGATCATAAAATCTAAGTGAATATTTAGTTCATGCATCTCCTAAATGTGTCTTGCACATCATATAAAAAAAAGGTCCTGGTGCCCAGCTCTTAAAGAACAATGCAACATACTTTAGAAGAGAGATTACTCGCTGCTGTTACCCACTACAACTATACAGGGAGGTGGCAGTCAGTCTTTTCTGCCTGCTGAAAGATCCTTTTCTCCTCAAATCATTTCGGGATATGCAACAAGGCTGCAAAAATTATTGCCTCTGTTGCAAATGTCCTGGGACTTCTGGATCAGCTACATTCCAAAGTCCAAGATCAGACAAAAATCTTAAACATCTACAACTTTTTTAGTCCACTCATCTGTAGGACACCATTTGTATAGAATGATACAAATTAGGCAAGCATTTAAGCACAGTTCTAAATAAGAGTAGTTTTCCATAACTGGAGCCTAGATATGCAACTCCAAATGCTCCAAAGTGTTCAGCCTGTTTGAGGTTTGGTTTGTTATTTTTTTTGTGGGTTGCTCCTCCTCACCCTTCCTCCCCTCATTCCTCCTCTCCTTCCCCCCATCCCTCCCCCCTTTTTTGGTTTTATATTTCTTGTTGCTTTCTTCTCTTGTTTTGTTGGTGTATTTTCCCCCCACTGATGTCTCTTTCAGATCTATTACCTAAACAATAATGTAAATTTATTTTCAAATTAGGTGGGAGAAGGGAAACTCCTATACTTTGCAAGATAAGAATAACAGCTTTTTAAATACAGCTTTTTCAAACTATTGTTATTTCTGCAGAACAAACAAAACCCATCATCAGTGATAAAACAGCACATGCTGAAAAACACCACTCTGCTGATCTATCGGTTCTGTTTTCAGCAAGATATTTACTCTACAGGAAACTTCAGGATGATTTATAGCATCAGAGGCACAGTATTATACATTGATGATGTATAAATACATTGTTATACACCATTTGTCAATAATCTTTTTCCTTAAAAGGTCATGAAGATACAGTCCCAGTAAAGGCTGCTATCATATTTATCAGGCAAAATAATAATCTACATCTTGCAATGATTGTTTTCTTAGGATGATAAACTTTTTGAGCAAAGTATTCTGCTCAGCAGGGCTTTGAACTGAATGCTTTGGAATTCTTATTTCTGACTAGCAATTTCTGAATCTGGATTGTTATTTTTAAAGTTTAATTATAGGAAAAATAATTTTACAGTTTGTGGAACACCATCGTTCTCTTCTCTCCAAGAACTCAATGACAAAACCAAAAAGATTTGGACACAGTCTTTTCAAGCTGTCAGAGTGCCAGCAGGCAGAAATCTGATCCAGTATTTGTCTATTTATCTGTCCTTCAGACATGCTTGTGTTTAAGAAAAAAACTTATCACACAAGACTATAAAATGCTGCAGTTTGGGATATGTTATATAAACAGCTGAGAGGAAAAATCCCTCTCCTGATGCAAGCCTGAATGAAGAAAGGAATATCAGAGATGGCAAAATCTACAGCAGTCCAAGACTAAGCCTTGTGGTCTTTGCACTAATCAGAGCCTTCAGTCAACTCTAATCTGGATTTTTTTTCCAGACAGACAGGTTACTTGATCAGAATCCTGACTAGGATTTAAAATCTGAGATTAGGGAATTGAAGGATAAGAATGCAGAGAAAATATAAACCCCTGTATTTAAAGAAACAAGGGGAAATTCAAAAGGTCTGCTACTGAAGAAAAATTCGACTCATACTTTGATAGACAAATGAGGAATCTTTAATTTTGGCAAAGATGTCACACCACCTTCTTATTCCTAAAACTAGGATATTGCCTTACTTCTGCAAGGTCTTCCAAGAATAAAAATACTATGAATATAAAGCACATATCTGTGATGATTATGGGAACAATCAAGCAAGCTGTAAGACAAGTGTGGTCTGGAAACAGCAGCGGAGAAATAGAGCACACAAATTGCTTGCTGACAAATGGCAGGAATCAAAAGTCTGGGCTTCAACATCAGAGCACCTAAGCAAAGTTAGGAACACAAGCTGGATCCAAGCTTGCAGTAGAACACAATATGAAATGGCAGAACTGCCAATCCTCAGGCACCTGAGCTGAGGTGGAGCATAGTCCCACCTCCTTTTAAACACCAGGCTGCTTTCAGGAGGTGTATGGGGCGAGCTCAGGAGGCTGACAAAACAGAGTGGTAGTTCCTTTTCTCCGTTCAAATGGACAAGTTTTCTCCTAGAATAGTAATTTTGCAGGTCACTTATGCTATTCTAGAAAATGGCTCTGAATTGAATCAAAACCAGTGTTACCAACTCTGCAATCATTGTCCATGTAATTGTGCATGAAACAAAACAGGGACTGAAAAAGCCAAGTATATTAAGTCAAAAAATAAATGGAAAAACAGGCTAAGCAGAACCAGATAAAGACCAACAAGCCTTCAAACAAAGCATGCTAGAATTAATTTTATTTTGCTGCTGCAGAAGCTCGAACTCAATGCCCTCGTTCCATTCTGTGGTACATTATGCTTGGGTCTGCTGTAATTTCACCACGTGCCCCAAGGTTATTAAAGTGAAGCACATCACTGATGGCCTGTGGTGCATGGGGACATGTGGAACAGACTTTCATGACACAACCACTTCTCATCTCAAGAAAATACTTGCTGACCTAAGTAATCCCTTCTTAGCTATGCTATTCCTAGGTAAGAAATTGTTAGGACAACCTATCACTGTTATTATATCATTTGTGCATTGGAAAGATAGAAATGTCACCAACAGCTTATAGGAAAGGTTTGGGAAGGATAAATTCATTAACATTAGCAAAACTGAAAGCAATTTTGTTATTGCTTAGTGTGATGTTTAATAGGGAAAAGAACCCTTTCTGTGGCTGAATGTAAGCATGAAATGCTTTCTGTGGCTGAATGTAAATATGAAAAGCTGTGTACTACTTCCACGGTCTGAAACAGTACATTTCAATTATTAAGTCCTGCAGAATTTGCATAATAAACTAAAAAGTGTTGCATTACATATTCTTAATTAATTAAAAATTTTTAAAAAGAAAATGAATAACAGATGAAATAAAAACTAAATTGAATCCAGAACTGATGATAATCTATAATGGTGATTCATGCTAACCATTTTATTTGAGACCACAATTTAGATCAGAGTATATATAAGTTTTAATAGGAATCAGTAATAAATTGTGCTGATACTGAGGTCAAGTTTCTGCAATACACCAAATGCTAAACTTCTAGTCCATAAATACCTTGACTGTAAGTAAAACATAAATCTATTATCTTTACAGCAGTAAATCTGCAATCTGCAAAATGCACTCTCTTTTAATTTTGTTGCCTCATGTATATCTTATTAATAAGGAAGTAACCTGAATGAGAAATTTACTATAAAGTTAAAAAAACAAAACCCCAAAACTCTAGCTGGATGATCAAGACAACTGCTTCTCACCTTTCCTGTCATCAAATAAAAGCAAGGTTTTTTACAAGATAAAATGGCCTGCTCTTACAGGCCTTACATAGCCAAATGCTCAACAGCAGTAAGTCTCAGTTAGAAATGACTAGAAATTTCCCACTCTCATTAAAATTTTTATGAAGAGGATGGACCCAGGAACTAGTCAATGTTTGCTGTAGGATATTAAATGAAAAAATATGTAAATACACAAACACAAACTTCAACTCAAAGTGCGTTTTGTGTTTATATATAATACAAAAATTCTAAGCTAAAGATCCAAATGCAAAATTTGAAATGAGATACTTTATCATCATCAAAACAAGAATCTCACAAGTACT
Organism: Notiomystis cincta; assembly: GCA_013398075.1. Taxonomy (NCBI): domain Eukaryota; kingdom Metazoa; phylum Chordata; class Aves; order Passeriformes; family Notiomystidae; genus Notiomystis; species Notiomystis cincta. The sequence goes on from VZRX01000848.1 coordinate 55,911, forward strand.
TGTTTTGTCACTTGCCAGTGAAATACTTGACAAGAGCATATCAACTTTGACATAATTTTCCAATTTCAACTAGTTTTTTCTTTGAACATTTTTTGACTAAACCTACATAACACGTGGTAGTATTGAACAGAATGCAGCCATTCTACTTTTCCAGAGTTTTTATGTTGCTCTAAGAGGATTTATAATACTCAGAGGTTTCGAAATACTACATTCAGCCTCCTTATAATTTTATGTTCACCTCCTCTACCTCTTCTGAAATGTAGTCTTTTCTGTTTCTTTCTCCCTTTTTTAAATCCCACTTGACTAACAAGAGCAGGTCTGACCCATCTGACCTAGAGCATGGCCACATCAACTGCTGAAACAGTGCAAGTGAGGAGGAAGCAATCTCTGAAACAAGCAGGAAGGGCAAGGAGGAGATGCAGGATGGGGCAGAAGAGGATGGACCCAGGAACTCCGAAACCTGTTCTGCCACAAAGAAGGTCCTTACAGAGGGCCTTGGGCTTCTGTCCTGGGGGGCTGAGGTTGAATTGCAAATGCACAGCTTTGCTTGCAATTCAAACAGAGTCCTTTTAACCCACACAGGAAAGCAGAAACATGCAGCTGGAGAATATCACGGAGCACCTATCGCAAAAAAGACTCACGCTGGCTCCCAGTTCTCCATGGAGGCCAAGATCACGTTTTCCAATGAATTTCTAGTTCAGTTGCTGAGTCATAAAAGAAGAATCTGCATAATGACGAACACACTTTAACACTTCACCCTTCAGAAAATTGAATTTACAATGGATGATACTCGCTTTTTACAACCAGCCTAGTAGTAACTCTTGTGAGAAGAAAAGATGCAATTATTCAGCCGATGTAGTTTGCCAATTATGACTAAAGGGAAAAAAATGGGTAAGGCATGAATAGAAGAAAAAATTAAATACAGCCCTAAGTGCTTATTACTGGGTAACCACTGCATCCTATTCTGCTACTAAATGCAGCTGAAACTTCCAAGAGGATGTGCCCTATGACAGCAGTTAAGGAAAGCTGCAGTAAATACTATAAATGGCATTGCATCCTGAAACATAGCAGCCCTTTGACACAGTTCAATTACATCTGTAAAGCAAAGGAAGGGAGATCCTAGCATCAGCTCTGACACAACTTATATTTGAAACACTGCCAAAGAAAGGTTAAATGGAAAGGTTTACATATTCCCTTTGTGGAACTCTTCCTATTCAAGTCAAGGATTTTTCACTGAAAAAAACCGGCATGAGATAAGTGATTCTGCCTAAAAACCAAAAAAGTCACTCTGAGAATATCTTACAAAAAATTATCTGCTTATAATGGAACTTAGACAGTGTTCATATTAGAAGCTATAAGTTCTAAACAAGTAAGAACAAAGTCTGATTTTAAAAGCTTTATTTCATGACATAAGGATGCTAACTAGAGCAGCATTTTAAATGTCCTCAACTCGTCTACAGCCACAGAAAGTGTAAGTTGAAATCACATTAAAGCCACGTATATCATTGGAAACGAGAGACAGAGGCCTCAAGCTAGGCAAGCACTGTAAATCATGCTCGTATTTTATCTAGCTGCAGAGTTCAAGGTGAGCCCCTGTGTGCTTGAAAGCTATCCACACAGAATGATTCCAGATAGCAGGGTGAGACCTAGCAAGGTCACATTGTCCAGCCATTTGCTCCAAGGCAGGAACAGCTGCCTTTTTTGACAGAATGACATTTTGGACATATGTTTATCTAACCTGTTTCAGTGATGAAGACTACTCATAGATAATCTGTTCCTCTCGCCTTATCATACAGGAGTCTGCCTTACTGTAATTTCAGTCATTAGTTGCTGCTGAAAACAAGTTATTCCCTCCTCTGTGGAAGCCTTTTATACACTTTAAGATTGTTACCACAACATCTCTTAGTTTAATTCCCTATAGCAGAATAATTTCCTTTTCTCTTCACCCGACAGTCCTCAATTAATCCATGTATTTCTTAAAGTGCAGTGCTTGAAACTGAAGAGAATATGCCTCTTGGGATCTTATTATGGTTGAGTAGAGCACACACATGCTTGTTTTGTACCTGTCTTCATCTCAACCCTTACATTTCTCGTGATGTATCACCCCATCAAGATGCTACTTTTGAAACTGTGTGTTCATCTCAAGTGCCATGCCTGACCCTGGATCTGACCTCAGAACCTGCTCCATTTGCCCGTTTCAAAAGGTTGGGTCAAAACCAACTCAGAAACAAACTCTAACATGCTGCCCTTTGGTTGAGGGAGACGAACAGGTTACATAAACTCTTTCAAACCCAGACACTTTGCACAACTGATTGCTCAATTTTGACTGCTAACTGAAGTTTATTGGTTGGATGAAAAAAAAAGAAAATAGGAGAAAGTGGAGGAAGTGTTCCATGATGAGACACAGCGCCCAGCACTCACAGATGTTACTTCAGGGCAATGTTTTATGCTCATTTGTGAGAAGCCACAACCAAAACCAATCCCCATGTGCACTTAGCATGGCCTCTCTGCATACTTCTCCATAGAAAGCAAACTCATAGGTTCATCTAGTTCCTGCTGTGATTATGCAATTCTCCAGTTCAGTAAATACAGCATCTGCCAATTGCACCACATTAACACTCCCAGCTCAGCCCTTGTCAAACCTAAAAGTTGGACATAATTCCACACTGCTGGCAAGCTTGCAGCATTTCCTTGTACTGGATCGTAAATGCTCCCATCAAATTACCTTTGTTCCCTCTGCAGAGTCCTCAGGAGAGATTACCTTAACCCCTGCCTCCTTAAATTCCTTTGGTATTCATTTTTCTTAGGAAGCATGAACCACACTGGAAATGCAAAATACCAGTGACCCCAGCTGTGTTTTCAGACTAACAGACTGCAGCCTTGGTAAGTTTTGAAAGTGAGGATGCTACAGAGATTTCTTTTTTTTCCAGGGCTTTTAAGGTTACAAGCAGCAGAACTGCACAGTACTTCACACAGTCCAATGAAAACACCATGAATTTTATAAAAAGTAGGGTCAAATGATGCTTTTGTTTTTACTTCTTTTAATATGAAATTTTTATCTTCTTTGTGGAGAAAAACCAGTAATTTTCCACAGAGCATGCTTCTTGTGTGATAGCTGCATTTGGCATACTTCAAAGCAAAGCAACTTTCTGGGCATCACTGCATAGCAGTGCTGCAGGAAACACAAGTTTCAGGTCCAAAGCTCCATCTCTTGAGTTTTATGCAGGTGTAGGGACCTGCAGCACTGCTCCACCAAAATTTGCCAAAAAGTCTTTAATGAAAAACACTAAGGTCTGTGACTGTTCACCTCAGGGAGTCTCTCATCACCTGACATTATGCATTTCTTCATCTACCTCCTTCATGGTCTCAGGAGTCTTTTCCTTGAGAGGAAACAGCCCTCCTGAACTACATTTTTTAGAGGAATTTGGTATTCAGTAAGGCAGTAAATGTCACAAGATTTTGCTCTAAATGGCCTGTATGTGTTGCTAATAAATTTTTGACCAGGAAAAAAAACTTTTTCAAATTATAAAGACCCGTTCTTCATCGACTACATTTGTTTACAGTGTAGAGAGATGGTTCCCCTGTTATTTATCATCAGCTCTAAGTTACATGTAAGAGAAAATCTAACATCTGAGTCAAGTATTTGCTGGAGTTTAGGCATCTGCATGAGGATATCAACTATGAAAAAGAATATTCAGAGCCAAACAAAACTCTTTTTTCCCAAGGGATTTTTAAACTTTCAATGAACTATGAGTATTGATCTTACTCTCAATCTGTGGAAATGAGTTTCTGTAAAACTGAATTTAAGACCTAAGTCAATCTCATTATAGTCTTATTATACCCATTAGTAGCAGTATTTCAAACCACTCTTTCAGAGGAAATGACAAAGACAAAAAGCACAAAAAAGAGGAAGAATCAGTATAAAAGTTGAAAAAAAAAAGACTACTTTAGAGGGAAATCTTAGTAAAATATATATGATATGTAAATATGATTTGCTCTCAAATGTCACTAGGATTCTCTAACCCAATAGTCCCTGTTTACACATCAAATACAAAAAACAAACCCCAAACTCCCCAACTTAAGTGCAAACAGAGAAAATATACCTGATATACATGTTGTCAAATCTTATATTCCTTTTGATATTTCTAAGATGAAAGCCAAAGGTCCTAATGTACAATGCTGAAAGTTCGGTCTCAGTGTCGTGGATTTTTTTTTTTTTAACAGAGTAAAGCTCAGGCAAAATACAAAATGTTACTATTTCAGCAGTAAATAAATGCTAGATAAACACTCCTTAATAGCAGTTTATCCTATAAAAATAATTTTACCCCCTCTCTGAATGCTGATGTCTGGAGACAGCAGCAGTCCAATGAATATAAATTATATCAGGATTCTGGAACATACTTTGACAGAATAAAAATTACAATAACAGCCTCCTAATTCTGACTGATGACATTTGCAAAAGAACGTAACACTTTCAAGACTTTGTGGCAACACTTCAACAGTGAGCCCTCACTTATGCAACTGGAAGCCTTAATTGTTTTGTGAGCTTTCAAGAGATCATCTGTTTCACTTCTCTTAATTCATGTCATATTCAGTTTGACTACTGTAAAACACACAGGCACACAAACCTCATGTTTAAGAACCTCCATCCTGGGTTTTTGGCATTTTAGTCAGCAAACGGGAAGTTCTGCGCGGGCCAAGGAGCGGATGGATGGATGGATGGATGGATGGATGGATGGATGGATGGATGGATGGATGGATGGATGGATGGATGGATGGATGGATGGATGGATGGATGGGTGGATGCTGGAAGGGAGCCTGGCTGCGCGCTGCCCCCGCTGCGCCCTCTGGCGGGGACAGCCCCGCTCCGGCCGGCGCAGCCTCGCACCCCGGCACAAAAGCCTGGGCTTCAGAAACCCAGAAACCCTGGGGCAGCCAGGTAAATTCTGGTATGCCTAGAAAATGATTTCACTTGAATTGGCCCCACTTGATATTCCCCAGTAAGATAATTCTATGGAGCTGGCAAAAAAAACGCCTTTGCATTTTTTTCCATCTCTGTTGAAATCAGAGTGTATCCCTTTGGTAGCATCCTCAGAAATCTCCCTGGCTTCAGCTCTGCCAGAGCTCACTATACGTTTCCATTTCTTGATACTGTTATTCTATTCACTTCCAATTAGGTGTTTTGTTACTGAGTATTTGACAAAAAGGTAAAAATAGCCTTTCCTTAAGAATTTGCAGCTCCCTCAAATATTTATTTTTTAATTCTTTAAAGGTTTTATCTGAGCTGATTTAAAGGGATACAGTAGGTGCTAAATAAAGTAAAACTTCAAAATATCACTTTTTATTTTGACTCAAAAAAAACTACTGTTGAATTTCTGGCTTTACATATTTATCCTCTTCTCACTGATTAGACACAGTCTATCACCTTCTTAATTTTTTTCCAAATAGCAGCAGTATTACAAACAAACAAGCCAAAAACAAACAAACAAACAATAAAAAAAAAAGAAAGAAAAGGAAATAAAACTCTGATTTTGAAAATGACATTTAATTATTACTGTCATAATATAGATTTTTTAATCAAGAACGACAGAAAAGATGACAAAGTTATAAACATCTAGATGTCAAAACTGACTTCAGATTGCCCATCTTGCTACTTGAAGAAAACAACTACTTGCTATATTTTCTTCAGAAGGTATTAAATGTCAAAATCATATTTGGCTGATTATAAACTCCTTCATACTTCATAGCACATTCAGGAAGACACGAGACACTATTAAATGATTTATGAATAAGCAATCCACTGGTAAACCTTCTGTTTAGCACCTCTTGGTACAGACATTGCTGACTACTACAACCTAATACCCTAAATCAGTGATGTGTGGTGTTTATTTGCCCACTGATAAATTATACTTCATTTAGTCAGCACTAATATTTTATTGTCTGGATATATTTGCTGGAAGACAATAAACTTTGTGAGTTCAGTCCACTACCACACAAGACAGCCATTCTCTTTTTGTAATATCACAAATACACTTTTTTCTCCCCTTACAACTAACATTAACCAACATTTGTTGCCTGCAGCCCTGAGTGTAGCATCACGGGGTTTGCAGCAGTACATGAAAAGTCTCCTCCTGGTTTTTCCCCTTGGCCCCAAGTGACATGTGAGCCTCCGGCAACCTGCTGAGCTACCCCGTCGTTCAGCAATTCCAAAACTCAGTGGAAGGCCCCTGCCCGGGAAACTCTCGCTCTGTCTAGTGCATAATCTCACTGGACATTGAAGAAAACTACCCAGTCTCTCTTGTTCGGGTCAGTTACACAGTGATCACTAAACTTTTTACACTTGTATCAAACCTTTCCAGAAAGGAAGAAGGGGCAGTTCTGTTGTGCCACGGAAGACAGTGGGCGTGTTCCAGCTGATAATAATGTATCTGGTATTTCGAATACACAGGCACAGCTTTTGAAAATACCTGTAAGCCAGAAGCTGCGGCAGAAATGGTCCCCTGATACACAAATCCCACGACTTTTCTCACTATCCGCAAATGTGGCAAGATTTCCTTTAGCAGCTTTCCCCTCCACAGCACAGGAATGCAGGCTACAGAAGACTTTAGTGATCAAAAGGGACCCCCGTGCTGTGGGAAACAGCGGCCCAAGAGAAAGCACTACAGGTGCTGTGTGTCACGCATTAACAGGTGTCTCCGAGAAGGACTGACAAGAGGACACTGATACTTCACAAGCAATGTAGACCTTGACACTTCACAATACAGACAAGCAACAGAGCCTCTCGCTCCTAACGAACAGGTCCCACAGCCCCTGGGGCTTCTTTCTTTATCTTTCTCCTCCTCTCAACGCCCAGTTTCCAGGGAAGGCTTCAAGCTACTGACTTCCGCGGGGGAGGAGAGTGCCCGCTAGCTCTCCTAGACAGGATCTGCAGGGAAACTTTGCCATCCCTCCACGGCTCGCTGCCGGGAGAGCAAGGGGGCCCCGGCGCGGGAGGGCGGGCGGGGGAGGCTGTTGGGGCGCCTCT